>OX454270.1:8386826-8986826 GCA_949715065.1 Periphyllus acericola | reverse complement strand
ATCACTGCTAAGATCAGGACCGTGTTTAGGAGGGCCCAGCTGGGGTAGTAGTAGGATGACTGTTTTTTTTAAATTCTAACTTATCATATTTGTTTACTTATTTCCTATATTCAATATTAAATTAAAATTTTTTTTTCATATTCTTGGCTTATTAATAATTTTAATAAAACTGTTTTTTTAAATTACAACGTATTTATTTCTTTAATTTTTTCGACCCAAATACGGTCCAAGCTAAAATATTAACAATACTTTTATGTACCTATTGTACCTACGTCCTACATAGTATAGTCTATAGCTATTGGATAGACGAATACGGTTTTCAAAGCTAATCGAAAAATATTGCATTATCGCTCCCACGCATTCAATTAAATAGGTACCTAACTGTAGACAAACAAACGTGTTCACGAAACCCAAGTTAAGAAATCATACTAAAAAATTAATTTGCAACAGAAATACATTTTTGTTTGTTAAAAGTTTTCGCGGTTAAACACCGTAAAATGTACTCTTATTTTTCTGTTTATTTACGATTTGTAACCTTTTTCGGAGCAACTTTTACCCTCGCGCCCACTAATTTTTACATTGAATCTTACTTTATTTCCAGTTTTAGTGTAAAAAAGAAAAAACCAACTAAATAGGTGCACCACGTACTGCACCTGTATCATATGAATTGTTGGTAAATAGTCATGTGATGCATAATAAATATCACAAAATTACACGCGCAACAATAATGGTCATCATATTTATATTTTTTTATAGCGTTCATTGGGCGTAAAGTGACGCGAAATTGTACAGTTAAAATGGCAGGTATTATGACGTATTGTACGCTGAACTTTTACACTTGCTCGCACGTATATAGCCACGATGCGTGAAAAATAAACAGTGTTCAACGACGGACGCGACTATTTTAAAACGACGTATTTTTTTCTTCTTCCCGATATACTCAACAGTTCTTCGCGAATCCAACAAACGCGATTCCCTCGAAATGGTTATACGAAAAAAAAATGTCATGTTAATTACCCTATCGTTCAATCCGTGCACATTTCGGTTGCAACGCGCTTTACTCGTAGGCATCAATACACAGTGTACATAAGTCACAAAACGTGTTTCATTTATACGTCTTGTAGAGCGTTTATCGATAGCCGTTGTCGCCGGTCGTTCGTAATTAATCGAATTAAAGGGTCGTCAAACGTTAGATATGTACATCGCGAAAACTGTTCCGTTCGAATAAATGCTCGTATTCGTACCGACTCGGTTATTAGCTATACTAATTGTACGTACAGACACTATACTGTAGTACTTGTTCAGTTTCACTCGCGTGGGTAACCGCCGTTTAAGTAGGTACATAGACGCAGGTACCTAGCTGTTACGCGAAGTTTCGAATGTGACCAAGTGTTCAAAAAGCCACGAACACGGATAAAAACGCGTAATTTCGGTTTTACAATTTAATCAACATAAAATTAAACCACGTGCATAAACTTTTACGCCTGCACGTAACCTGACCGAACCTAACCGCACGCATGTGTGCATACGTATAATACGCTTTAATATAATTGTAAATAAAACATATTATGAGCTCATTTACAGTACATCCACCTAATAATAATTATTTCGTTATGCCTCGTTCGGGAACGGCGTAATACATAATGTATTATTACGGTGTCAGCTGGTTATAACCGTTATAAAAACAACGCGATAACAAAATTAACCGTGCACGGTGTACAAGTATAATAATAATAATAATAATAATAATATGTAGACCACTCAAACACAAAATTGTGTTTATTTGTTTTCTCGCTTCTAAATCATTCGTCTTGAGCATCATATATATTATGCACGTAATTATAACAGTCAATCGTAAAGCAATATAAGATAAAAACTCGCGTATCACACAACATTATGGGTTCGCTGCATTGTCTGTAAAAAAAAAAAAAACTCTCAACTTTCAAAGTTAATAACTCAATATAAATTCGTAGATCTTAATTAAAAAAAAAATTTTAAATATAATACAATAACACGCGAGCATTATCTGTTTATACGTGCACGTCGTATAATTCCATCGCATCGAGGTCTTATGAATAAATTATCATTAGGCTATATATTATCATCGTTCGGACTGTTCATATTATGCAACATATTGTGAGTGTGATATTAAGAAATAAAAAAAGGCTAACAAATGTTACGAAAACGGAAATAAAAATGACTTGTTTTTTACACTAACATCGATGTTCGGTAAAATGTATTATGCTTTTTGTCATAAAGAAACTCAAAGTTGGTTTCGACTGCCGGAGGATGACGAGACGAGGTTTCTCCTTGTATACATTTCCCCAATCTTCCGCAGCCGAACACGTACAGGTCAACAACAAATTTTCAATTTTTCATAAACACGAGAAAAATTACGTGTGTGTAGACTAATACTATAGTAGTATGTTCAGAATTGTTGAAAATCCGTATAGGTAAAGAAAGAAAAATATCAGTTTTGTTAGAAAATCGTGAAATATGCACTTTTTCCTTAAAACTTACGAAATACGCAAAAAAAAAATGCATTTCAAACTTTCAATTTTTAACTCGCCACTGAACTGTGTATCTCGGACGTCTAGCTTGGTCTGCTATAAATCGATAGAGTACAGAACGATGTGCGACTCCTACAACTTCCGAGCCCCAGTCATAACTATATGTATGATAATGTGTATACGCTGTTTGAATGCAAAACTACGTGTCCTGTGCATGGAACATATTACCTATACATGTTGATATTCGACTGAAAAACGTGTTTTCAACGAGCGTTTTCGATTTACATTATTCAGCGAATAGGGAAATTAATCATCGAAACATGGAGTAGATGCACATCAGTACAGTGGAATGCTCGAGGAAGGTATGAATGTGTATCCCATGACTTTATTTACAAGCTTATGGAAATTTATAGATCCCCCCCCCATTTCTATTTGATTATGCTGAGCACGCCAATGCGTAGGTTAGGGACACGCTCGGGCAGTGCGCAAAGGATGTGCGAAGGGCGAGACAGTGACCGCGGGCCACCATGTTTGGGGCTAGAAAAATTATTTGAAATTAAAAAATACACTTTTTTAATGAAATGCGAAAATTGCTCGAAAATATCAAATGTGTATTTCAGTAAATCGAAAGCTGTCATCGCCTATAATTTCCCGTCCCCACCAAACTCTGCGCTATAGTGATAACCATCGTTCGTTACGCCCAACCTATATACATTATTTTTAAATTTTATTTAAGACGGTTGCAGGCTGCAGTGTACATTTTAGTCGCACAAAACTGTATTATGTACTTATGTCTTCGAACCGAATGCGTCAAACTATACGGCCCGGACCAACTATATACATGTATGTAGGCCATAAATTATAGAACGTGGAAAAGTATATAATAATATAATAGTAGTCCGTCTCACCCCCGTCTATATGCATACATATTATGTTACTTGATCGCGCTACAATCATCACCAAAATCTTCGTGCGGCATTATTGTCACTGTGGTCATTTTATTATTATATACAACGGATCGCGTTTAGGGTTTCACGCCCGCACCCACGAGTATATTTAATTTTGAATCGCCAAAGTTTAATAACACTTATATAAAATACGGCAGTATGCTTTTTATCACTTAAACACGCCTCCCCTATAACCATTGAAACACTACTGTAGAACAGTAGATCGTAAATTAACTCGTTACATCTGTATTATACATACCTGCCGTACGTACGTATTATTATTATTATTAATACTACAAATCGTATTATTAAATATAGGTCGATCGACGTGTAGGTACGTATACTTGCGTACACGAATATTTACATACAAATTAAAATTTTGATTTTTCAACAATTTTATTTTGTGTGTGCTACGCGCGCGTGCTTGTACGTATACCTAAAGCCGGAATGTAATTACGGCATTTGCTCACCCCAGAAGTCCATACATTTGAGCTAACCACCAATTTTTACGGTGCACCTGCTGGGCGATGTTTAAAAAAAGTTAATAAAAACGATTTCTCCCTGCTTGCACTTGATTATATTATTATTATACGGCGGTATTCCATGTATTTTGTTAAACAAATCCTTCAAATTATGCGCTCGCACTATGAGAACCTGTGGTGGGCACCCTTAAGTTAATTTTTTCTCGTATGCAAGCATACTACGTCGTACTTGTTCGATCGCCATACTCTCATGATAGGCGCCTACTAATTATTACTTAATACGTAGCAACGGGTTTTTGCTGTTCGTCTGACTGAAAAATTGGAAATAAGATATCTGATAAATAAAAGAGTTATTACTTATTAGTATTATCATATTATGCTGATGCATGTTATTGATATTATAATATGAGAATAAAAAAAAAAAAAACAATTTTCGTTTGAGATAGAGTGTTTAAAGAAAATAATACGGTCCGCATTATTTATGATACCTAGTCCATATTATATTAGAGGGTGTTGTTCTCCTGCACACTCTGCCGACCTTTAACGCTCATCACCGGTTAAATAGCTTTTCTGATGAATTCGTCGACCCGTGAGTACCGTGGCCTTAATGCCGTCTTAGCACAAAAATAAAACGTACCTACTATATTATAATAAGCGCTTTTATAACACTGGCTCGAGTGTATTATATTGTGAAGAAAAGTAAGGTGGGAAATACACGCATACACACACACACACACACACAACTTCACAGATAATACGAAACGGCCTCATCGGTACACTTTAAATGATTGATTTGGGAAAGTTTGCTTTCCAACCTAAACCTGCAATGATCCTTATTGTGATACCTTTATTAAAATAATAATAATAATAATGCAATTTCGATGTGTTGAAATTACTTTTATTCGATTTTTACTTACACTTATATTATTTTATTTTACTTTATTATATTTTATAATAATTATAAACGGGTTTGATCTTTTTTATAATGTCGCAGTTACATATTTACATAAATAATTGTAGCACTATAGATTATTAAATCAAACTAAAGATAAGACACAATAAAATATACAACACAAATTAATCACTCATGTAGATAGGTAAGTATTTAAAATTAACATATTAACTACCTTCAGTTATACTTACTTAAAATTGTGTTCTTAAATATTAAGAGAGTGATCCTCATTGACAATGAAGATTAAACGTGCCTCATAATATGATCCTTTTTAATGTAATTAGTCTAACAAATAGGGACAGAGAGAGAAAAATTGATCGGTTTAGACAAGGAAGTTGAATAAGGATGATGATTCGGATGAGTCGACTATACCAGACAACAAACCTGTTAGGAAATTAACGCAACGCATACGTATACGACTCCGTTCGGCTACAAATAAAAGACCTAATTTAGCATAGAAGAAAAGTCGTGGGAAGGATGTTCAAGGCCTAACAAAAAACCAGCAGATAGAAGAAACCGGTGTTGAACTTTTTTAAGTTGTAGAGAGTCATTATCAGTGTAAGGACTCCACCCAACAACACAATATTCCAGTGTAGGTAGGTATAACTAAACTACAAAATATCAGTAATATCTTAGCAAGTCCACTGATGAATCCAATAATTTTCAAAGCCCTACACGCTCGATTTCAATATACAGATTTGGATCAAGTGAGCTGGTAAGCTTAAAACCAAGATCCATTACGCATTCCATCCATACGCAGGCAAAATATTATAACAAAATATTATTACCGGCGAACGATTCCGTGTGAACGAACATTTAGAAATATTTAAGGACGACCCAACATTTCTAAACAAATTAACAAAACGATCCAGGTCATTTTGAAGATTGAGTCAATCCTCAGTAGAACCAACACGCAAGTAGAGTTTCATATCATCAGCGAAGCAGAGAACACGAGAATAGCGCAACACATGATAGATTTTATTTACGAAGAGAGGGAGATAACAATACAAGGTTTTCAGCTCGAGGAGCGCCCGATGAAGCTAAGTTTAACTTAGATTTGGTATCATAGATCTTTTCCCATCGAAGTCGATCACTAAGATATGAATTAAGCCTAAACAGAAAAGGCTCACCGAAACCATAATCAATAAGAATTTTAATCAAAACCTTATGACTAACTAGATCAAGAGCCCTATTAATTATAAATTAGCTATGTGCATTATGCATTATAATGCACCTACACATTCAGTCGTTTCGTTTTGCATCTATCATCGGCTTGGCTATAAGAGTCTACAACAAAGATGCATAAATACATAAATAACCACACATTATCCTCCTTATTATTAACAAATAATCCAAGGTTCGTATGCCGTCAGTGATCCATAATATTACCGCGTCCGTTTGATGGACAATAGTGTATTATTATTATTATTATTATTGTATACCTATCGTGCCTAACTGTTCGCTATTCGGTATTGCGCGCCGAGATCAAACAGAACTACCGAATTATTAATGCGCGCGATAGTAATACTGCAGGAGTGTTTTACACATTCATCGTGGCGTGCAACAGATACACACGGTGTATACACGTATAAATTATGTCCACTAATAACGTTATAAAGTAAGGCCATATGTATGTACAATAATGGTCCGTGAATAATGAAAATAACTCACGATATAGCTCGCCCTGTATAATGCATTGATAATGGACGCGTGTTCAGCTGTGTACCGACTAGGTACCTACCATGATTTATATTATCATGGCATTACGCCTACACGGTTCGCGTGTGCCGGCACTGCAGATGTACAACGCGATGACGGTGCGTGGTACTTGTGCCAAAGTTTAAACGTTCGGTCTGCGATAAAGCGATAAAACCGGACGGTGCACAAAAGTACCTACAGTGTACACCAAACCAGTGCCGCAACAATAGGGGACGCAAGGTATGCATTGCATTCCCAGAGGCCTTCTTAGGGGGGGCTTAGAGGGCCCACAATTATCTGGGACTAGGCAACTATAAAACTTTTAAATTTTAGTTCATAAAAATAGGAAACGTAAATTTAGTTTCACATTTTCTTTTGCTGAGAAACAAAAGATTACCATGAAAGTTTTATTTTTATACCAAATTTCTCAATCGAGTATTATTATTTATCATTGATTTTATAATACCAATCGGTAATAATTCGTAAAATATTTACTACAATTACAGGCGGTGTATACGGTCTGTACACTATACTGATGAATTTATAATTTTATTAATATTTTATTCATTCATTTTTAATGGGGCCCATAGTTTTTTCTTGCATCAGGGCCCGCCAAAGCCTAGTTGCGGCACTGCACCAAACTCACGACCGACTCGTTACACTTGCGTCCGAGACTAGCTGACATCAACGTTGGGCATAGCATAACATTTTGGTGGCAACGGTATGATAATATTCTCTGGCGTGAGACCTGTTGTGCAAAGAGTGTTACGGGTTCGGCCCGCTGGTTCCTACGGTCTAAGACCACAATATTCGTGAATTTGTACGAGTACTATGCACGGGTCACGCGTACAAAACGCGGATTTCAGTTGTCGTACACTTGTTTTATATATTTTTTTTCGTTTCCGACCAAGTTCAAAAGTACAGCGAGCTCGTTGCGATAACGCTAAAAACTTCATAATATTATTAGTGGTCATTGCTCTGTAGCACTTCGCGTTTGAACAAGTTTCAATTGCCTACGTATGGTTAATCTTTTCGAACAGCTCTAAAGTGTTTAAAATTACATAGGTACCAAACACTCAACAGCTAACGCTAATCGTGACCGAACAACCCGGCCGCATTAGGTAACCTGTACAATATTAAGTAGGATCACGGCTATTGCAGCTAAAACACTTCGGACTTGTAATAATTAGTATGGCCGACCGGTAATGTACGGTACCTATACTTAGCACTCGGTACTCGTATTATGCGCGTATTATTGTGTTCGCGGTCGCGCAATCTTGATGAAACAGGTGGGTATAGATGTACCTAGATTGGTAGGGTCACAGCCAAGGACAGGTCGCATAGGGTCAATCGCTAGGAAATTCCGACTGACATGTGCACTATACACCTCGAATATATAACGTATAGTATAGGTACAAAACAAACATAGAAAATTCGAAAGTCTAAGAAGCTACTGCAGGCCCCAGTCAGTAGCGATTTCAGAAAACAGTTTTCTCGATGCGACGTAACGTTCTACCAAACATTCACATACGCGTCCGTATGCAGACTTTTCTAGGAAAACACGTTTGAAATCATAAGATAATCAGTCAGGTAGGTAGGTATTATGATTTACGGGTATCTATCGTAATATTACCATGCGTTATTTGCAGAGTGCCCGTGTAAGATGACAAATATAATTTTAACTGTACGCGCGGACAAACAATATTAACGGATAGGGTTTTTTAAAATAATCATAATCGAGTTGATTATTAGGGTCCGAGAAATATATTCTCTCAAAACGCGCGAAATATAATGCTTATATTCTATAAAAATAACCACAAATGTTCTCTTAAAAATTAGAATTATTTACAAAAATATGGTTGGTTCAAATTGTTTGTTATGGAATAAAAAAATAACCGTTTAAAATTAGTCTTTACGAAATAAAAATCATACACCATCATGAGATAAATGGATCAAAGTTTAAAAATAGTTAAAAAACAAATGATCGTTTTTTGTGTTGTAAAACAAATATTTACGATCTGAATAAAATTAATACAATGAGTAATATATAAATTAATTTACAAGGCTTGGAGGTTGAATCGAAGGGAGTGTCCTACAGTAACGCTACTTCAAACAAATAATGATTAAATAAATATTAAGTAATTGTCTGTAAGCAGAGTAACATAATTTTTTCAACTTTCAAAACACAAAACAAAAAAGTTAAGTTGGTTAAAAAAAATACAAACATGGTTAGATTCAAATATAATTATTTTCATTTAAAACTTATTAAATTTTAATTGTATTATGTTATCTATACAAATTAGTTAAGTTGTAAATGAACTTTAGGATTAAATATTAGCTGATAAATTAAAAACTTATGTTATATAAGTTACAAAGATCATCATAAAAGGAACCTTTCTATCTAGTTTTGATCAAGACATATGCAATTTAATGTAACACTACCTATTCATTTTTTTAGGTAAATTAAAATTTTTTCCAAAAAATTAATATTTATCTGAATGAAATATCTTTTGCCTAGTAAACTTTGTCAGTTTATTTGAAAAGCAACACTTAAACAAGTTTTTATTAATATTTCTTATCCATATCAGTTCATTGAACTAATAATAATACAATAATAAATGTTTTAAGATAATTATAAAATAACACTCTGATAGATTTGACTATCAAATAATTTTCTCAATAATATTGTAATAAAATATTTAATATAGTTTTTATATCATAATAAGTAAATATGAAAAAAGTTTAAAATGTTATCCATTCATCTGACGTTAAAGAAGTTTATTGATCTGAAGTTAAATTCAAATATATTTAATGCCATGAGTAATTTAAGAAATTTTGTTTACTAAGAAAAATAAATATTCTTCAAAATGTAATGATTTATTTGAATCAAAATAATTTTAAAATGATGAAACTATACTCTAATAGTTTATTGTATGAAAACATTATTTTAACTCGGTGTGCTGTTAAGATTGTTGGGAATTTTCAATTTCGTTGTATTCCTCAATTAATTTTGAAATATTTTCATTGGGCGCACTAAATGATCCTTCATCCATGCCCTCTCCAATATAATGGTGTAAGAATACTCGTTTTGACAACAGTTTGTTGTAATTTTTCATCATGTTTATCCAACGATGTTTAACAGCGGTATTATTGGTCAATGCCGTCATTGCCCTGAAGTCCGCAATTATTTCACTGCCTGGCATAATGATGGCAGGTTGATAACATTGACCAAACTATAAAGAAACGCAACTATTTAAATTTAAAAAATGATCTTTGAAGTTCTAACACTAACCTTGAATAGTGGAGTGTTCATATTTGCCGTAATTGGGAAAGACTGTTCTCTTTGAATATAAGCGATTGTTGTATTAATTTCGGTTGGTTTCAGATCCCCTCGGAACATCATGCAAACTGACAGGTATTTCCCTTGGGTGGGGTCGATTTTGATCATCTGATTATTACGATCAAGGCTCGATGCAGCCAGTTGTATGCCCGTGAATGGAATAAAATGTATGTTGTTTGTGATAGGGGCATAAGTAATAATTGGAAAATGCAATCTAGGCTGTGGTATTAAGTCTGTTAACAATTTTGTAAAATTACTCATCATTGAACCCTCAAATCGGAGTGATGAAGTGATTCCAGATGTGACCTGAGAGTAATATTTAATGGTGAATCCACATGATCAAATATCGTTGCATAATAACATATAACTACTATACCTGTGCTATAATGTTATTAATATTTCTGAGTGTGGGATTGGGCAAATGTAATTTTGAGCCACATATATTATACAACGACTTGTTATCAAAGAGCATAGAACACTTCACATCGTCTAAGTTCTCAGAAGTGGTAAAAGCAGCATTATATGGTTCCACTATAACTGGTGCCAACTATTGAAATAATATCATAAACAATAATTACATAATATAAATTTGTTATGCATACTACAATAATTAATAATAATAGACACTAACTTCTGGCGAAGAGCAAATATTAAAATCAATAATAGTTTTGCTGGGATAAGTGCTTTTGATGGTTTTAATAATTCTTGAACCCATTCCAGATCCAGTACCACCACCTATTGATCTGAACAAGACAATTCCTTGTAACGAACTACAGTCCTCTGCTAATCGTGATAATTGATCCATGACAGCCGTTGATAGTTTCCTGCCCACCCCGTAGAATCCAGCAGCGTAATTACTAGCTGCACTCTCATTCCCACTTATCGTACATTGAGTAGGAAACAGCTTTTGATAACTACTGGTTCTTAATGTATCTGAAAACTAACCTATTAATACGATTCTTTAAACTGTGTTAGGAATCCTTATAAATACACTAACCTAAGACTGAAGGTTCAGTATCTACTAACAAGGCTCTTGGAACATACGAGTCTGTTTGAGACAAAGAAAAAAAAGATGTAGAATTTGTGGTAAGTAGATTAACTGTTCCGTCTAGATTGATGCCATGTTCAAGACAAAATAATTCCCAACATGATGATCCAACCTGAACACCAGCTTGTCCAATGTGTATGCATATAAATTCACCCTGTGTTAGCGGTGGCGCTGGCGGTGTTATTGGTGGTGGTGGTGACGATGGCTTAGTTGTAATTTTTGCTTTTTTAGATTTACCTTTCTTGTTGTTCTTACCCTTTTTTTGTGGACCTGCTTTCTAAAACTTTTTTTAGTACACATACATAATTTAATATTGAAGTTTATTACCTTTTTTCCAGCCATTTTATTTTATTCTGTGAAATTGTAAGATACCTAATAATTTTAATACTCCCAATGTCTTTATATTTTTTTTTTAAATAGTTGTAATTGTTTACATCTCCAAAGTTACATAATATACTTGGCAGATATTTTTCAATAAACATATAGTTCTACTTTTTAATGGCCTCTCCATTTAGTCCTTTTAACTAGATAATTCAAGTGAAAATATCAGCACATTTTTGTGTGCAATTTTAGTGATTTATTTCACTCAAAGTTTGTATGGTATTACATGATACATTTTTTTGACTTCATAATCATACCAATTAAATAAATAGATTAAAACATTATACCACAATAATTCTGTGGAATAGAACTTATACATATGTATTACCATAGAAATTGGTAGAATAAGAAAAAAAACCTAATAAAAATGAA
The DNA here is from genome assembly GCA_949715065.1 of Periphyllus acericola. Taxonomy (NCBI): domain Eukaryota; kingdom Metazoa; phylum Arthropoda; class Insecta; order Hemiptera; family Aphididae; genus Periphyllus; species Periphyllus acericola. The sequence goes on along the minus strand of OX454270.1, from coordinate 8,975,096 downwards.
TGATTCTATAACATTGTGATTTCATTGGTTATTTAAATGAAATAAAATAAAATGCTAATTAAAAAAAAGAACAATATATATTTACTTATAGATTACATAATATAAATAAACTATGAATTTATACTTTAGGTAATGTTTTAAGTTCATGTACAAGCCATAGAGCAAGTGAAAGTAAAGTAAGTGAACCTGACTGATGAGCAGCAGCAAGTGAAACAGGAACATATGTAAGAAGTGTAGAAATTCCTAATCCCATCTAAAAAAATAATAATAATGATAAATGTAAAAATTAATTTTTAAAAATGCATTTAAAACAAGCTTATGAGGTATTGCTTACTTGGCACCATGAAAATGCAGCTAAAGCAGTGGCAGCCAATTTAGCTCTTGGTGGTAGCTTACTTTTACGAGACATAATATATAGAGCTGATAAAATTGATACTGTACTAATTCCCTGCATGATGATATATAATTAAATCACAAATAATTAAATAAACTAATTTTATTTTTAAGTAAATATTTTTAGTTACCAATATTCTGTGGTCAAACTGTACTGTAGTGGGATTTTCAGTAATATTACTCAGTGTAGGGTCCATTTGCAGAATATCATCTGGTATCCATTTATCACCCATTTTTGGAAATGAATTATACACCAATCCAGCATCTAGTCCAGCAACAAATGCACCTAAAAGTTATATAAAAATATTAATTTGTTTACATTTTATTAAATTTGTATACTATGTAAATTAATATTAAATACTCCAAAGTGAGTATTAAAGTTTTGATATTTTTAAAAAAAATAACAATAAGCATTTATTCTACACAGCAATACACAATCAAAACTCTATAGTTTTAAATAATAAATTGTACATACCAGACAATGCAGTCAAAAAAACTAATCCTTTAGCCGCCATTGCTAGTCCAACAAACTTTTTAGTGACAACTCCAGTTACTTTAACAGGCAAAAGAATGCGCAATGAATTTGTTAAAAGAAATGAGTACAATATAAATGCTAAACCCAGATGGGATGCCAATCTATACTGTGATACTCTAGGAACATCTGTGGGTTTATCAAATCGATCTTCAAGACCTGATTTTACCATGTACCATCCCATTAAACCCTAAATTAAAAAGTATAAAAGTCAAAATAATCTATTTGATATTAGATAAAATAAATTGTATAATACTGAAGTTGTACACATAGTTAAATTGTATTGTATATATTGAATTTTAACATACTTGTCCAGCTAATAGAACAGAACAAATCAGAGAATGAATTTTAGTAGTTCGACTGAATTTACGGGTCAACCAGAAACCGGCCATAGGTATAAAAAATGCAGCGCCTATGCATCGACCCCAAGTCCTGTGTGCATACTCCATCCACCAAATCCATTTGAATTCTTCAATAGTCATGGTAGAATTTTTCCTACAATAAGAGTTCATAATTACACTTAGATTATAAAGACTGTAATGATTTAACTTACATTTTGAATTCAGGATATTGTTGGTATTTATTGAACTCTTCTTCCCATTGAGTTTGTGATGTAGGCAATTGTTCACCTAAAAGTTTCCAATTAACCATGGATAAGCCAGACTCGGTGAGCCTGGTAATTCCACCTAAGGAAACAGCAACAAAAACCATTCCACTGCAACCAAGAAACCAATAGCCAACATATTTTGGATCGACTTCTACTCTTTTAATATCACTAAATGATTTTTTCCATACATTCAGCTGTAAACACGAATATTAAATATTACACAATATGTGTAAATCACAATGTTGCAGTTATTACACATTATTTTAATGTACAACAATAACCAACACATGGATATAAATAGGAGGGGAAAGATTGAGGAAAGTTGGGTCATACTTGAGATATCTTAAACCTTTTCTGAGATATATAGGTAGTGGGTAGAATATAAAGGTCCTCCCCCTTTATGTTTTTGAAACTTTTCGGGCTTAAAGTCCTATATGTATGACTGCAATTCAGGATCCCCATGCCGAAATAAGGGTGAATAAAAAATTATAATGCGATTTCACATCGTTCATTAGATTCATAATTTGAACAAATTACTAATAAGAATTAAAAAGAAAACAATTATAATTTGATTATTCAATTGTTAATCTGAATGATCAAATGCATACCCTGCAGTAGTATAAGATTACAATGTCTGAAACTTACGTTTAAATTTGATGATATTGATGTTTTGTTGATATACGGCTGACGAAAAACAGACAACTGATTGGATTTCGATAATAACACCTGCAACGTGATGATTCATAGCAAATCTTAAGTACTTCATACTCAACAAACAAAATCGGAAGCGGTTGCATTACTTTTTTAATCGTATGACTAGGACTCAACTTTGTACCGATACCGTGTAAACATTTACTAAAACTTAACATAGTTACTGGTGTCGGTATGAGATTTCTTTAACTCCGACGAAACGTACACGATGTCTACTTGATCGGGCTCGAACGAATCTTGTACGCACTACCGTCTGCGTTCTGTGATGAAATTTTAAACATCGACTATATATTATATTATATAGCGAAAGAGATCGCGTGCCATTTGGAGTCGTTCGGCTTTCGACATCTGTTGTAACAGTTGAAACACTATATATCTGATAACGCGTATCAACAAAAGTGACAAGACGTGCAATCACGGGAAAGAGATTGCGAGTACGACGATTGATATTGCGATCCGGCCGAAAATGTGTGATAACGGAGTGAAGTTTTCAAATTTTCCCCAAGACCATCGTCGACTACCTTCGTGCTGCTCGACGATCGCAACGACGGCGACGAGATCTACGTCAATGCGTGCGGACCGCTTGTGGTGATCATCCGCAGTCTTCGGTGGCTCCTGTTCGAGTGCGTTCGTCCCGAGACAGCGCAATGATCGAGGTGTCGGCCAAACTTATCGGTGGCCCTATATTTATGCCGGGCAGCAAAATCGGTTGCTGCATAACGTTTACACATCCGCCATTGCCGTCGGATACTCGAAGTCAAAGTAACAGGTACGAGTTATTGATTTATCGACGAAACGTTATCCGTAACCTACATAATTACTCGATTGTACGTTTTCATTTTGTTGTACATGAAAGTGTAATCGATTTTTTAAACTAAAAGTTAATACCTTACCTTACGGGTTGATATTCTTTATGAAGTTCAATCAATCAAATAAGCTGTTTCTTTATTATTAGTTCTCATAACATCTAACATTATAATATGGTTCTATTTGCCCTTTTCAACCATTTCAGTTAATATTTGTTAATTAATCAAATTACATTTTCAGTGACGTCTTAGAAAATTTGGCATGGGCCAGTGTTCAAATCAATTGTTTGTGTTTAACCAATGACAACATTAACTTCCCATCAGATATGTGTGTCACCAAAGACGAAAAATTTATAGGAAATTCAGAAACATCATTTGCCCCATGTTTAACAGATAGTGGTCATGTTGTTCTATCAACGAAACCAAAAATTTTATTCTGCGATGTTGGATTATCTCCAGGTGAAAATAAATCATGTAAGTGTAAGATGTCTTTCAGTATCAGTTAGGATATTTTAGAAAATTGTTCTGCGGACTTGGACCTGAAATATTATATTATGTTTTTGAATTAATTATAGTTATACAGTTAATATAAATTATCCTACACTCTATTTGATCTAATATTCGTATAATTTAATACGTCACAATTTTCTGATCTGAATTTTTTCCATACATAATAGTTTAATTTTTGTCATTTATTAACCCATGAAATGTCTTACTTTATTTTTGATTTTTAGTTTTTGAGAATTTGTAAACATATTATCTACCACTTCATTGTGCAATCAAATTATAAAAATATTGATATTATGTTGTTAAGTAACAGACATATCAGTTTGATAACCAAATAATAAATAATTTCTTAACAATTAACAAACTAACAAATCATAGTTTCAAATGTTAACTTCTAACCATTTTAATGATTTTTATACATGATTTGTATTGATATTATAGTACAAATATTTTACCACTTTATAAACTACGTCACTATTTATTAACCAAAAACAAATATAATTATTCATGTATATATATGTAAATTAAATCATAATAATAACTATTTGTTTGTATTTTTAAGATTTATATAGTGAAACATTACCTAATGATGCACCACCATCATATAAAGGCCATTTAGTGAAGTATGCTTATAAAATTACAGTTGGTATGCAGCGTTTAAATAGCCCAATTAAATTATTAAGAGTACCAATACGCGTTGTTGCTATTCATGGTAATTTGTATATAATTTTATTTGTTCAAAACTTATTCAGTGATTGTTATGTGTATGTATATATATATGTTCTAGGACTTACCGAAGGAGTTACATGTGAAAATAGTATTGATCTATCCCCAAGTAACCCATTTTTGGAGTCTCAATACAAACATGAAGAATGCGACATGGCTCTTCAAATGCTTCAAGTATGTATTTTAAAAATAAAACAAATTAAAGTGGTAAACATTTTAGTGCCTCTACATATTAAAATAATCTTCTTATTTTAATCTATTACTCATTTCAATGATTTACATTACTTATAATAACAATATATTTTGTTTTATTATTTTAGAATATAACTGCAAAACGAAGTCCCAATTTTTACAATATCACAAACTCAGGAGGAAAAGTAGCCCGTTTTTGTTTATTCAAACAAGCGTATAGACTTGGTGAAGATATAGTTGGTACATTTGATTTTGAACAAACTGATGTATCTTGTATTGAGGTATTATAATTGTTTTATCTTATTATTTGGAAATCAATATTATTATCATTTTCACATTTATAATAAGCTTGCATTCCTTAAATTATTATACCAAGCTTACTTGCAGTATTCTAGTATAAATAATTACACTTTTCATTGAGCAGTATCATTATAAATTAATTATAAGAACTATCATTAAGTTCCCTCAAACAGCTGAAGTACATGATATAATTTGCTGTAAAATTTTTCTGATAATTTTGTGTATCATATTGGCTTTTTGTAAATCCACCAGCAGATCAGTAAACAACATTTGGACCAATAATGTTTGTTTGATACAGATTAAAAACACATATTATACATACTTAAATTTAATCTACGATTGCAATAACATACTACTTTGGTACAGCATTGACACAACATGAAATAGTTTCCAAGATTCAATGGTATGAACAGTAATACAATAAAATGAATGACTCAATATTGGTAAAAAAAAAAATAATAAATACCGTGTACTTTCCAGTGCAGTGTATGAAAAATGAATAATTTTTAATTTAAAATTTACAGATTTATTTGATAAAATATGTTAAAAATTTGAATTTTTTCTCAATATTACACCACTAGATAAAGCCAATTGATTATATTTATTATTGGTTTAGATTCTGTAATATTTTTTTCCACAATATTCTAAATGAAATTATTTTCACATTCGGAGTATTTTATATTCTCATTCTACTACACGCAGACATCTCTAGTGTAAAATGTTCTAAATTAATTATTGCAGGCTAAATGAAAATGGAAAATTTCTTACATTTTATTTAGTCATTTATGCTTAAGTTATCTTAAATTTATACTTATATTATTTATTTTTATATTATTATTAATAATAATAATACTATTATGATCATAATAAATTAAATTAAGGGGATTTAAAGCATATTTTAAGATTCAAATTTTATCTGAAAATGTACTCCAAAAAGGCTATTTCTTAATTTTTTCTGTCAAAAATACTGACAAAAGCAAAGGTTCCTATTTATGTTGGAAAATAATCAGTTTTATGTTTATTAGTTCATGATGTTAAAAAAAATCTGTAAATAAGTAATTATTGACTTATAGTTAATTTTTGATATTTATGTATTCACATTTTTAGACAGTTAATTGCTTTAAAATGTGTTTTCATGAAAATTAAAGTAACTTGTTACCAAAGACAAAGTAAACAAATGAAGTGTTTTTGAGAACAAATCATGGAGTAATGACTTTAAATAAAAAATAAAATTATCAAGCAGAGTCCAGCAAAATGAGTCAAAGGCTTTTTCATTTCAATTTCCATCCATGGTGTATCACTACTGTAATATTTTAATTTAGTAAATGGCAACTTAGCTCAAAAAATTATAATAAGTCAAATAAATGGATTTTTAAAAAAATTATATTAACGAAAATTAGGTTGGTTTTGATACTTACTATAAAGGTTTATAATGGGATTTTAAACCCTTAGCTCTAACATAATTGCATGCATATTGCATATTATAATAGTCTGTGGTTAAATATCCATGATAATGTAAAACAATTATTATACTAGTTTAATAAAAGCCATTAATTTTGGGTGCGTTGCTTTACATTTGGGTTATAATTATGTACATAATTGATTTTCAATTTTCAACAACCTTCATAAATTCACTAAAACTGTAAAATTATATTTTATTATTTAATTTGGTACTTGACAGTTTTGTTAATGGCTCGTTTATTGAATGCAACCGTATTATTATTCCCTTCTAACAATTTGTCGTCTCTAAATGTATTGAAACTTTTTCAATAAATAACTACTCATTATTTTTGTCACAAATGACCCAAAAGTTTCGCAAAATCAATGAAATATTTTAATTGAATAACATTTTCAATAGTGTAATGGTGATCAATTTATAGTATTGTTTAATTTAGATTGTAATAACAACCATTTAACAATAATTAAATACCAATCAAATTATAATTCTTATGATTCTTAAACATATTATAATATAATACATTGTATGATTATGTATTATGTAACAATATAATAGGTATATTGTATATGCATAAATATAGTACATATTGTACAGATTTTGTAGACTTTTACTGTGCAGATTTATCATAAACTTTTTCAAAAGTAATTTAAATATACCTACAAATTATGTGTGTTTACATAAGCTTTCAATTTAATTCCTTATTTCATGAAAGTATACAAGTGTAAAATAGTTAATTGTTTATTACCATATTTAAATTAATTTTAGATTCTGAGATAAACGTGGGGTGTTTTTATCATGATGTGTGTTTTTTATGTACCTGTGTACAGTGTAGATACACAATATCAATGAGAAGGTTTGCTCTGATGTATGCAAACCTGGTATCTTTCTGATAGGAAATTTCGTATAGTTGGGACTTTGGGGGTCATAAATTGAATTTTTCCACAGTTTTCCGAATATTTGAGAAAAACGGGGAGAAGTATTGCAAAAAAATTCAATCGAAAGTGAGAATCCAACTGTACACCGTCTAGTATACTTCATCACGCACTGTCCACTTGTTTATATTTCATGGATACAAGATTTTTCGTAAGATTTTCTTAGTAGCCAATAAAAAAAATTTACCGCGAACAATTTTTGTAGGAGTTAGAAAAAGAAATTTAAACGAAATTGTGTATTTTAAAAAAAATTGATTGCACGATATTAGTTATTTGGTCGTTATTCTATGAGTATTAATCGTAGAAACTCGAAACATTTACTGAGTAGATTCTTTTATTGGCATTTAATAGAAATTATATAATTTTCGAAACATTTTTTTTTCTCGCAAATGTTAGAACATTAAAAGTTCAAACTGTCTTATTAATTAATTGGGTTCTTCTACTATATCGACCATCTTATAAATAAACTGATCCACCCGACCTCTTTTACACAGGCTCGTTTTTTTTTAGTTTTCTTTTCACATTGGTTTCAAGCTTAAACGTTCCAAGTTTATCAGCCGACCTAGGAGTTTCATCCGTTTTTAGTTTTTACTTCTACTTAAACTTTAATTTTTTGTATTTGTAAAGAATAAAAAAATTCTGATTTTTTATACAAATATACATTAATAGTTTAAAAAAAAACAATTATACATTACTTATAAATGTATTAATTATCAAACTTGAATTACTGTTGCTGTATAGAACAAAACTTACTAAAAATGATTTTCTATTAGTAAAAATAAAAATAATTGTGTATAGCCAATATATATTAAATATTTTTTAAAAAATATTTTATAAATGTATCATTATTCATGAATATGTCTGTCAAAGGACAACGTTAAAAAATGATTTGTTTTGCTACTTAATCAAATAGACCGTATATAAAATATAGGGTCGCATATTTATCATTAAAATGATGACGTAATTATCATAACTTTAAAGAGTAATTAAGAGTTACTTTGAGTAGACTTCAAAAAAATTACTAATTATACTCCCTCGTTGTTACATTATTCATCCATCTAAATGTCGGGTAAAATACATAATATTCAACTTTAAGACACGCCAATTTTTAAAAATAAAAACAACATTCAATTTTCTTCTAAAAAGTAAATTTTTATTTATAAATACAATTTTAATACCGAATTTCCATTAACTCGATAGAAATAAGCGTTATTATTCTTCCGTGTCTAAAAGTTTAAATAGCTATGTACCAAATGTTCACAGATATACGTATGTAGTACAACGGTCGTTGCATCTTTAATCCTTATTAAAAAAAAAATCATTGTTACGTAAATGTTAAAAGTATTTATGATATTTTGTTAATAGTTCACGGTGAGCTTGCAATGCGAAGAAGCTGTTAACAAAGACTTTGTTGCTGTCAGTCCTAGGCCCAGGAAAGACAACGTGTCAATCGTTTCGTACAACACCCAACATCAGTTCTGCGCCAACACTTTAAAATCGTTCTTGCAGCTCGCCATACCGCTAAACGTGACCCCTGCATTTAGCACGTTATTAGGTAACTATTAAATTACGGACGAACTGTCCCTTTAAAGTGTACCGGAGGAGGTCTAATAATATATACCTACCTACGACGTTTTTGAAACTTCAACCGTTTTGACTTTTCGAGGTGAACAAGGTTTCTCTTATAACTCGGTTCGCACTGTACCTAATATCGGTACAATTATTATTAATGTTTAAACATCGCTTCCCTCGTGTGTCTAGTGTGCGTGAAATGGAGGCTTCACTTCGAATTTGTGACCAGTACGAAAACCTCCGGCGAAAGGTTGAACGAAACCAAAGAGGGCACGTGCTGGACGGGTCCTGAAAATATAGACATCGAGACAATGGTGTGGGATTTGCCCATACAAATATACCCATCCGTGCCGTCTATAGCCAACGACCCACACGCCCAAACACGGATAACGATCGCGATATGATTTTTATTTTTTTTACACGTATGTATAGATATTCGTAAAATAACGTGTATTTTGTATTATATTATTTTTTGACAAATTATCAATAAAAAAAAAAAAAAATTGTTTACACCTTATTTTTTGTTTATTATTAATAATTGTATCTTGATAAATTACTTTTATTCTGTTATTAAAAGTTGAAAGGGGACCTTTTCTAGTGTTTTTTTTCTCTCCGCGCTGCTCATCCCGACCTGAATACCCTTTTACAAATGTCAACTTACACGAATACAATAATGTCCTTTGTGACGTGTTATTAAAAGGACGTCCGAAAAGACATTAATCACACTCGCCCATACACGTTGTCCGTCTGATGACCAGTGGCGGCGGCGGTCCACATCACTGCAATTGTGTGCTCAAAGCCACAAACTTTCGGTGAGCCTTCGGACTTGGGCAAATGTTCTATATATAATATATATATAACTGTAATAATAATAACAACAATACGCGGCGCGCGGCAGCGGTTATGATACAATTTGACAAACAAGGAACCGAATCGCGTGGTGTAATTCCGTGCGCGCGCACAAAGGCATTCCTGAGCGATACTGAATATTAAAATAACTTCCGGTCGGTCAAACATCATAAATGGCAAAGGCGGCAGATATGTGTATACGTATGCGTATAACAGTAATAATAATAATAATAATAATAATAGTAATAATAATTCGAATCTGTGGTACGGGGCGGATTTTGAATTCCTTCCCGAAGAAAACGCTTTATAGTTTTTTTTTTTTTCCCTACACGTATTTCCGTTATTTCGTACAGCATTAGGTACGCAACACGATACGTTGTTCCGCTAACCAGCGCTCTCGGGGTACGCCGACCGTCGCACATAATAATCGGTTCCCGAGACTTTTTCCTCGACGGTAAATAACATATATGCGGGACGCGACGATTTAAATGCGCGATGAGACGCGCGCACGATAAATTAACGACGCGGGTTAAGTACGTCCGTTTGCGTGCGTGCGTTTACGCGGGATCCGTTCGCTCCACCGCGCCGGTGATTTATGTATATTAACTTTTAATTTTCGAAGATACGAATCGATGACTGCGGCGGTGGCGACTTACACGATAGGGGTGTGCAGGGTGGGGGTTGATGTATCGTTCCAATATCTTTCGAGAGCTACGATAGTATGCGAGCGCGCTTGTGTGCGCGTATAAATGTACGACTACGGTGTACAGGGTGCAAACAGAATGTATAAAGTCTCTACCGTACGATGTGCACTTGGCGTGTTACGTTATACTACATAAGGATTTTTCTTATCGTTTGTGTCGGTTGAAAACTATATTCTTTTCCGGGGTACCGAAACGAGGATATTGAAAAGAAAATCAAGCCGGTATATACGCGTGAGTCAACTTGCTTACCCACATGGCGGTCACTGATCGAAACCGAGTCATTTACATTCATATTCGCGGTGTCTGCACTTGGTCTAAAGCGACTAGCGGTGCATACGATATTCGGCTACTGCTGCTAGGACGATAGAATTAGTGCAAGTTATTTGGTTCGTAATAAACGCAAGGCCCACGTGTGCGATCCTTACAGTACTCCGAACAATGAGGTTCAATACCCTAGCGGCTAGCACCCTAAAGTCGAAATTTCCAATTTTTTTTCTACCATTTATTTTATCATTATTTTCAGAATTTTTACCCAAAATATAAATCTCTTAAAAATCGATTTTTTTTACCTTAGCACCCTTAGTTGAAACATCGATTTGTAAAGGATAAATATTCGAGTAGAAATTCTTATAGTGTAAATTACGATAAAAGGGGAAAAAAATTGGAAAAAGTTCAATTGATGGGGTTGCTGGTGCTGGGCTAACACTACCACAGCACCCGCAATTGAAAAATCTATTTTTATAGGATGCATATCCAGAAACTGTCAGTACAATTCGGTACCAACAAATTATGGTACAGTAAATGGTAAGGAAAAAATGTGGAAATTTTCACATCGCAGTGAACTGTAACAACATGTTACATTCGTATCCTTCGTATCCAAACCATATGAAATAATATTTTACTGGATTCACACAACTGCGTTCAAAATTACTATGCGCACCAGCTATTAACAGTCAGAGATAAACGTTATTATTTTTCGGGTGTACAAATGGTCCAGGACGCTGCATTCGTCTATATAAGGTCCATAAGCATTCAGCTTCTGGTACGTGCATCTTTGACGGAATATAAGACACGACTGGCGCGCTTAACGCGTAAAATCTGTAATTCACATGAGCACTGACTAAAAACGCACGTTTAACGCTCTTCACGTGAATCTAGGCTAACGTTACAGCCTTGCGCACGTTCGTAATAATGCACTGCTATTATCAGCGGGACAAGCGTGCGTATATATATGTGCGTGTACTTATCTTTTAGGTACGTATGTTATACGTTTGTAATCATCAGGGCCGTATTTGAGGGGGGGCAAGTGTCCCTTGTTGCCCGGGGCGGCAAGTTCTTTAACTAATTAAGGGGGGGAAGGCAATTTTATATTGAAAATAAATATTATGGCGTATCTAATAACAAAAAAAAACAAAATTTTTTTATTTATACTTCTGTCTTCAATACATTTATTGGAAAAACTATTTTGACAATTTTTTTTGGGGGATTGGGGGGTACGGGAGGGCGGCTAAAATATGTTGCCCCGGGGCGTAAAATATCCAAATACGGCCCTGGACTAATCATGCATGTTATCGTAGAACGATTGGCGCGCGTAAACGAGGCGATTAACCCTTTGCGTATGTGCGACGGTCGGCACTGCTTCGCATTTATTTTTAATACTACAATAATACGCCGTGTGTAGCGTATGGAAAAAATGAAAAAACCCGTGTATACCGCGAAACGTTACCCACGCGGCGGCGGCGTCCGGTCAAAAGCTAATGAAATTCCCGCGCGTACAACGTTTATTATTATTTTTAATATAAAAATCTTCCGCCCGTCGTGTACGTTTGTACGCGGTGGGGACGCGCGGGCGGCGGCTTTTGAACAGTGTTCATTTTTTTGTCATCGTCGCATTATTATTATTATTTTTTTTTTTTTTAATGACGAGCCCGCCGCGTTTCCATCCCCCGAGTCCCCGCCGCCGCGGCCGAGCGAAGGGGCGACCGAACGGCGATTAGATCCGCGTGTTCAACAGATTAAAGACTTGAAGCCGCACCACCGGGTTCTCGCGGGATATTGCGCGCGTAACGAGCCGTAGGAATTTTTATGCGCCCCGTCGCAACGGAAAGGGCGGCATGTCATCGTGTACACGTACATATACATATGAAAGGAACACTCCCCCATCGTCCTGCGAGTCCTGCCGCTGCTGGTTTCGCCAAGTTCGTATTGTCTGCCGCTTCTGCCGCTGTTGTTATTTAATATATAATATAACGTACAACAGTGGATAATATAATGGGTAATAATGGTTGTTTTTTTCTCTCCCTCTCTCACACTCTCTCTCTCTCTCTCTCACGCACACACACACACACACACACTCACTACGCTAGTTGTCGCCGATCCGCGCTTACGTAAACAATATATACGATTACTCGAGCAGGAGGCCGGCGCAAAACACCGCGACCCGGGTGGGCAGAGTGTGGGCTCACGATCGGAGGGGTTCGGTACGGACGACGACTGGCGCCCGTGCGCAGTGGAGTGCAGGCCACTTGAACGTGGATAGGGCGGTTTTGACGTGTATACAGCAGCGCGGAGACCGGGACCGTTATTAAATGTCACAAATTACCCGACGACGACGACGAGAGAGAGTAGGTATAATGACGTTCTTTTTCCCTCTTTTGAACTCGGCGGCCGGTATACGGTATCATCAAAATTCCGATCCCGGTGCACTGATAGACCTCCGCACCCATACACACACACACACACACACACACACACTTTGACGTACCCGATTTGGATATACGATTTTTTCGCAATAGTCTTTCGAACGCCAGTTCAAAGGACATATTATGGCACACGATAAAGCGTACATTACCCGCGGATACTACACTAAGCTCACTTAGATATATATATAATATAAACGTACACATAAGTAGTTGCAAACGTGTCTTTATAAAACTTATCTTAATACACCTGTAACAATACTTTTTACCAATATTATAATATAACTAATTTTATCATATTCGTACAATCACTTGATTTACGTATAATATGGTGTAATAGATCGATTGGATGTAAACTTAGTGTACTGCAATAGTTAGTCCTTAGTCATGAATCTCTCGCCTCTTGCCCAGCCATCGGATTTCGAGGAGATCCATCGTGTATTTTATTTTATTTTTTTGTTTACTTGTATGTTGTAATACGTTTTTTTGATGGAAAGATAAACGAATACTCGTATAATTATATATTATTAAACGCTGAGGCTGCGTGGACGCCTTATCTAGATCGTTTGCTTGGGTCGTGTTTAACCGTCTGCCGCCGCCGCCGCCGCCGCCGCCGCCTCATTCACTGCGTATTATTTAAACTATTATTGTTTTAATTCGGTCGAGAAATCGAAACGCTGCGGATTTCGACCGAGGTTCATTAGCGTGAAAAAATGTTGATTTAATTGCTCGGTTTTCGAAACGTTTCACGCGTCTATCTGGCCGGTAATAAGAAGAACTAAACTTTAAGCAAACTTTGGCTTTTAAGTTATTCACACCTTCCTAAATATCTTAAGTGTCGAATAAAGTTTGTAAAGAATCTACCTACTCCACTATATGTATTATAAATACATGGAAAAACACTAATTATTGTTTGTACGCTTATTAGTTATTACTATTCTATACACTTATCAGGTTGAAATTTAGTGTAATATTATAAATTGTTATACATAATACTACCTATATGGTGTATAAAAATAAATATGGCTTTACATTTAACAAAAATCCCGGAAGATATTACAGCTTACAGTTTCGAATTTTGAGACTTTAAAAATGTGTCTATAGTGTATACCATGTCAAATCTTACAATTTCGTTTAATATTAACATGGCTAAAGAACAAGGATTAACTTAGCATAATGTTTTCGTGCTATAAATAAAGTAAATTTGTTTTAACAAAAGGAATTTCTTTAAAAGTATACATGTTACCGGAAAAGTGTTGAATCCGGCATTCTATAGAATGCCAAAAAAGAGCAGGAAAAGTACAAAATGTATATATCATAATGACTAGGTATTCTATAGAGCAGTGGTCTTCAACCTTTTTGGACTCCCACTTTTTTATGCCTACTTTTTTCACGACCCATGGCCACGTTAGCTTTGTAGAAAAACAAAAAAGCTAAAATTGTTAATTATTATATTCCATGTCATAGTACGTAAAATCATACTATGATTTGATATCCATTTTAATATTATACTATAAAACATAAATTACATAATATTGTTGATACATAATTTTTGAACTGTATTTTCATTTATTAATATTCTAAGTTTAACAATTAAAAAAATATTCTTATACCTCATATAATTTTATAAACTTGATTTTTATTTTAAAAAGAATACTAATGGCGACCCATTTTTAAAGCTTGCGCGACCCAAAAATGGGTAGCGACCCACCGGTTGAAGATCACTGCTATAGAGTACCGAACCTCAAGCAGGATATGTATACAATTTACATATAATTATATTATTTTAATATATCTTAGTAAGTAAATTTATTCGTTTTTCAATCATATATACGATATTACAGATAAGTTTTTAATCGTGTGATTTTGTGAAAATAGGTAAAATAATGTTATAACATAACTGCAGAAAACCGATTAAGTGATATGTAATGGATTTAATCAAATCCAAGTTTCAATTCAGTATTCTTTGATTGTTCACTATACAAATATGTCGGAACGTTTTTGTACCGAATTAAATAAGTTATAGTACCAGGTATTAAGTAATGTTAGAAGATCCAATATCTACAAATCAATCAAACAATGAATATGTCATAGATAAAAGCGAAGAAAGGCTAAACTAATCAACCAGTTAAAATGAAAACACGATCGGATGAAAAAACTTGAAATTGCAGACGTTGGTGCTACAGTTCGAGTTACAGTTTCTGATGTGGACAAAGGTTGAAATACTTTAGCTGTTGTTGCAGAAGTAAAAATAATATATAGTTATCAATAATTTATTGAATACATATTATGTTGTCAATTTACCGTCGAAGGATTATATTATCATTTGGGAACTAAGGAATGATGACTAAAATCTTTGTTAAAATTTTTAACTTTCTTAACAATTATCCAGATCTCAGTTGACAATATGCCAAAAAAAATTTCATAATGACTTATTAAATATTACTGATTAAAAATACAGTAAATACATAATGCAATCATAAATATTAGGTATAAAAAGGAAATTTTATCAAAACAAAACTCGCGATGATCCCCAAAAGACCTAATTTTTTTTGTAGCATACTCATGTAATTTTAAATGTTTTAGTTTATCATTTTTGTACAAGGTTGTACGGAAATCATACGAACTAGTATACAATATACATAGTATACTATTTTCAAACTTCGTTTGTTGTAATTATATTATAGGTAGATGCCTGCGTACCTTCTCAATAGAGAAGCTTATATTTATAGCGTTCGAATAATGTATTTATCGATGAATTATTATAAAAAAAAGATCAAATACTTATAAGAATCGTAAAAATTTAAGAAAAAAAATTGGAAATTTAAAATAAATATAAAACAAGATGCATATTTTTAATTAATATTAAATAATTGTTTAAAACATACCAAAGTGTATATTAATTGTTGTAATATAATGAATAGTTTCTAAAGTTATACAACTTACGGCATACATATACCGGTCTATACCAGACGATAACTTTTTAAAGATTACGATATAATAATACCATCTTCCGGACTTGTGCGTAAACTAATTAACTGGACAAGTTTATCTCGCCTTTATACTGTGTACATAGCTTACCCCATATAGTTTAAATGTATTACAAACAAACTTATCTAATATACCACGTATTTATCAGAAGTTCGAACATAATTGAGAAGTAATAATACGATGTTGATTATGTATGATCATTATGGAATGTATGGTCGTATGGTACACTATACATAAATGTATATATAATATATACATGTAGTGCATCATGTATTGGAGATTATTATAGATTAAATACTCATTATTACTCGGGTGTATAATATTATTATGACATTTAACTTGGAACAATATGTTTTAAAATTTAAATAGGTCACGTCGCGCAAACATTAATTAGTTTGAAACTGTATAAATAATGTAGTGACAGTAATAAAAAATAAAAAAAAGTACAATATTTCGTTTTTGTTTCACTGAAATTAATTTCATTCGAATAAATTCAATAGTATACGACTGTATAACTATTCTCGAATATTTTAAATGACAGCAGAAAATATTGTTTTATTTTTTATGTTCAAACTAATTTAACGTTACCTACTGCGGTAAAAATGCTATACATCTGTCAATTTAATTAATGTTCCGTTCGATATAAACTTATAATTAAACCCATGCGGCTATGCATATTTTAAACCTGCAAATAATAACGTAACAAAAACAAATCTGTTGGAATTACACATATTACAAATTATACTAAAACTTTAGACATGAGTTCTTGGCTTAATTTTGACTACAATATTATTATGAAAATGTATGCATTTGGTCAAAATACAGTTTTAAACTGCTAGAGCATAGTATTTATTTTAGACAGTATCGCACCTCCAAGCAATGTAAGTGTCTTATCGATAAATTGTAGTATACCTACTTTATAACCTATGTATTGTTATAAACCAGCGGTTCCCAAACTGTGAGGCGCGCCGGCTGCGTGGTAAATAATGGTATTTTAAGAACAACAATAATTTTGCATACAGTTATATTATAAGATTATACTTTATTTGGGAATTTTCGGGTTATCGATATTTTCATCTGATCCTTCGTTAAAAATGAAGTTTTCTTCATTCTCACCGTTAGGATTTAGGTTCAACATTAAAGATGAATACCATGAAGTAGCTAATAAGACTTTGCTTATATTACTACCATTTGCGACATCATATATTTTGTGTGAAGTAGGATTTTCTGCACTAGCCGTAATCAAAATATCGGTCAAAACCTAATGTTGAAATATAAATGCGTGTTGCTGTCATGGTATTGATACATAATTTTGAAGAGTTATTAAACGTGAAAACAATCGTATTGTTCGCATTAAGATTGAATATTAATAGTCGTTGTTTTTTTTCGTAAAAATTAAAAATGTTGTTGTACTTTAAATAGAAGTTTAATAATATTTACCATATTTCCCATTCATGGGAGGTGCGATTATATATTTTTTATTTTTAGGGTGGCACGAACTAAAAAAGTTTGGGAACCGCTGTTATAGACTATATATTCTATTGTTAGAATTTGAAACAATTTTGTGAACTTTATTACATAAACATTACTCGGATGTTGGTTTATCCTTTATTCGATCATAAATCACAGTGTACGCATTTGAAATTTAAAGTTTTTCTCTTATTTTCCTTTGCATATTTGCTGTTTTTTCGTCGTTAAACATTAGAAAAAGAAAGAGTAATTTTCTGCTTCCCACAGATAGATAAAATGATACATTTTGGAATTTGCCCTATTTTCTTTATTATCAAAACGGTTATCTACAACACTTTAGTTTTTACTAATCTAAGTGACCCACAAAATACATATTTAATTTTATACAGAAGCTTAAGCTTGTTTCAAACTGTTTAACCTAAATATATTCAATTATTCCTAGAAAAGTTTTAAATATTATGTTAACTATTTGAGTACATATTATTATGGCAATTGATAATTTTTTTTTTTTTTAAAATAATAAAGTTAAACACGTCCTAAAATCGATATACATACGTAAATTTGAACCTACTTAAAATAATTAAACCCAGAAGGCAATCTTAAATTCATATCATCACACTAACTAATTTAAATTAAATTATCTACAACACTTTAGTTTTTACTAATCTAAGTGACCCACAAAATACATATTTAATTTTATACAGAAGCTTGTTTCAAACTGTTTAACCTAAATATATTCAATTATTCCTAGAAAAGTTTTAAATATTATGTTAACTATTTGAGTACATATTATTATGGCAATTGATAATTTTTTTTTTTTTAAATAATAAAGTTAAACACGTCCTAAAATCGATATAAATACGTAAATTTGAACCTACTTAAAATAATTAAACCCAGAAAGCAATCTTAAATTCATATCATCACACTAACTAATTTAAATTAAATTATCTACAACACTTTAGTTTTTACTAATCTAAGTGACCCACAAAATACATATTTAATTTTATACAGAAGCTTGTTTCAAACTGTTTAACCTAAATATATTCAATTATTCCTAGAAAAGTTTTAAATATTATGTTAACTATTTGAGTACATATTATTATGGCAATTGATAATTTTTTTTTTTTTTAAATAATAAAGTTAAACACGTCCTAAAATCGATATAAATACGTAAATTTGAACCTACTTAAAATAATTAAACCCAGAAAGCAATCTTAAATTCATATCATCACACTAACTAATTTAAATTAAAAGTATAGAACTCTAGATATATCAGAGTGAACCCTCAAATTAACGTAGGTACCTTATAGTTAATAGTTATAGGTAAAATTATAGTTTTGCTAACGAATTTATACACAATACTTTCGTTCATATATAAATAATCTCGACGTCAAGGTTTTCTGAGGAGTAAATAAAAGGTTTAGTGACAAAGAAAGCTAACAGTTTAAAATCCGATTAACATAAGATAAAATATAATAATCTGTAGTACAGAAAAACCAATATAATAAAAACGTCATGGTCTAAATTATATATTATATTTTGTTGTAAAATTAATCGATTTTTCTAGATATTAAACATTGCAGTGGTGCAAAGAAGAATATTTGAGACCCAAAATCTTCTCCAAGCACTGATAGTTTTTGAATTTAAAACTTATTTAAATTATGTAAACGTTCAGTGTTGATAATAACAGGTATTGATTGCTTTCCTAAATATATTGTTTTTGATGACAAAATTGTTATAGGTATATGTATTATAAGTAGAAATAACGAATTCTGTGTAGTTTTTTAATTATTATATTGAAAATTATACAATTGGAAAAAGTAAGTGATCGTGTATATATTTTATAATTTAATTTGTATTCCGTTAAAACATTACGATTTTAAAGGAGGTTTATAAAAAATGAAAAATAATTGTTTTCTTGAAAAGGTCTAGATGCACCTATACCAGCAGTCCCGTAGGATGGCTTTTATAAATGGAAACACCCGAAAATAAGGCTGTTCAAGTATTTGCCTTTCAACGATTATGTTGACGGTAATAAAACCAAATCAGTAGTTGAGAATATACATATCCGTGTGAGTTTTCGCAAGTTAAACGTTTAACCTAAATTTATAGGTCGTTACAATTGTTTTAATATTTTCCAATGATTATTTAAGTATGTTATGTATTACTATTGCGTTCCTTGTGAACACCAATATAGTATTCGCGCAATAATAATAAAATGTAACAGAAATTATGGTTGTTTTTTTTTCTCTAGTAGATAATACGTGATAAAAAATAAATAAAAACATTAAATCCGAGCGTTTGGCTGTTTTCCAATTCGGAGGAATGGAAAAAATAAATTAATAGTAAAAAAAAAAATAAATACCGAAAAGCAACGGCCGCAGTAATCTTTCTTACTCTCGTTCATATTGTAACCGGAAACCGAGCGTGTATATAAAATATTGTCTTTTGAGAATTTTCGGTTTTTTTTTGTTATTTAGTTTTTAATCGATTTGGTCGTGAATAGAGGTCTCGGTAAATATTGTCGGTGGGACATTTAAACGAGGTTGCCGAGGAGTTGGACGAGGGTTCGGCGCGCCGGGGAAAAGGGCGAAGAGAAAGAACGAGAGAGGACACGATATTATTAGCTACAATAATACACATCCGCGGGGTCCGGGGTGCGTGATACGGAAGGAGACGACGACGGCGGCGGCGACGGGCAAGAAGGAAATCCAATATAAACCCCTCTGTTTACTGCCCCGCCGCACCGCCAGTGATCTCCGTGGATGATGTAATAAAAACCAGGAATGCCTTTTAAAACGGGCCTTTGGCGAAAAGGGATGACGATTTTGGTTTGCTCGGCTGTGTAGGAATCCACCGGCGCGTCCCCGTACAATGGAACCTAACCTCTTGTCCGCGACCACCTCTAACGCCGCCTCCCCCGTGTCCCCCACCCCCGCCCGTCCGCCCGCCGTGTATTTGTTAACTTGACAAATTTAATTAGCCTGCCGTCCCCGTACACGGGACCTCGTTTAGTCGCCTTTTTGCGCGATAAAATCTCCCCGCGTGTAATTAAAACACTTAACCCGTTCTCGGCGGCGCAGATTTTTCAAAGTCCAACGCGAAAACTCTATAACAATAATAATAATAACGCCCCACTTCTCCCACCCATCCGCTCGCATTGTTTCGAGAACCAAAACATTCAGACATTGACACTTTATACATTACTATCGATTGTACATACCGAGTTCTCCGGCCCGCGTTATGGTTTGATGAAAAATTATTTTGGTCGCTCGTTTAGTCGTTGGACGCCGCTCAAAACCATATAATATGCGTTTAATATCCGTTTAACGTTTAATTTTAATTTGAAAAATTATCAAAAAGTTTTTCGTCGATCGCAACATCGTATACTAGTGCAGTACTGTGTGCACAGCAATATAGCTTTAAATAATGATCATCCTTGTGCACCTTGTTCGCTCTTTGATGTTACGTATTTCCCGTGTTCGCTGCGTTTGCGCCGCCGACTTTAGGGTTTGCGCTGCGATATCTCGCGTATTTTCTGTACGGACGATTGACAAAACGGTTTTAATTAAATAATTGTAATCCTCTAAACAACATTCTGCTCGCGAAGTATTTTTTTAATAAAATAATATTCTCATTCATTTTTTGCCGTTTTCTACAGCTAATCTGCGTCACCTACCATACATATACTAATATATACGAAGAAAACATATATGTATATTTAAAAACACTTTTTCAACTGTCCCGATAAGTTGGATTGTGATTTGTAATGGAAATACATTGAAGCGATCTTGCGTGGTTAGCGTAACATATATTATAAATCAATTTAATATGATGTTCTCTAACATAAATTATTTTAACCAGAACTTATAATATAGTCACTTTTAACCGCAACCGCACAAAATGTGTAATCTGATTCAGTTGGTTTCTTTTTTATATAACGTACGCAAAGAGAAAGGATCTTAGTATAATCACTAATCTTCTAAAAAGGTCGAATCACGTTGAATTATGAAGATGTATTAAATTCACGTACATTAGATTACTCTAATTATTCAGTTGCGTACAGTTCAATCGTTTAATTTAAATAGTCATTTATTCACATTTAATGTAGCACACAAATGTACTATTTAGCATGAAAAACTTACAATTTTAAAGTTATTAGTTGCGTTGTAAGTTAAACGTAGTTTGGTCGGTGCAGACGATGAACATGAAAGTTTGTCGTATTCGAAACATCGATTGACTTTGTGTGTTTTGTGCTGTATGTTCTTCAAATACTCAGCCCTCATTTTAATCATTTTCACGTTTATCTAAATAAAAACTGGTCTGGCAAGATGAACAAGGAGAATATTATTGTAAAAATATGTTTAGTCGCTAGAAAAATCACTCTTAGAATACTGAACAATAGAACCCTATGTTCGCGGTCTGTATCGAAATCTTGTTCAGTACTCACTATT
This sequence comes from Periphyllus acericola, assembly GCA_949715065.1. Lineage (NCBI taxonomy): Eukaryota > Metazoa > Arthropoda > Insecta > Hemiptera > Aphididae > Periphyllus > Periphyllus acericola. The sequence continues at coordinate 8,953,192 of OX454270.1, read as the reverse complement.
ATCGGGTACGCTTATTTCTCTCGATAATATCAAAGTTTTCCGAACCCAAAAGAATTCCAATTCGTTTTCTATTGGAATCGTTTTCTTAATATCCATACATATAGGTATACATGGTTGTAATACAATAATGACATATGAAACTTAGTGTCCGATGTGTTCACAAATTACATTGCGAATTAGTTCAAAATTATACCACATATAAAACAAATAATTTGTGTACGAATTGTATCGACAATACATTTTTGTAATTTACCTCACAAAGAATTACGCATATAAATAATTAACGAAGAAACATTTCATTCCAAACTTCCGAACCACTAAAGTCCACTTATAAAAAATCTGTTCATCCCGACCCTTCTGGAAATCTCCGTCGTAGATTAAAAACAACACGGTGTCGTAACCTCTTATAATAATACTATATCTACTTAATAACACCTTGAATATTTGAATCTAACACTCAACACCTGAAGTGTCCCTAATGGGTGGCTCCTTTAACACGGCTTTCCCGACCTTTATATTCACTGCTCGCATATGCTTATCGTGCCTTACAGATCGTATATAACACAATAATACAAAAAAAAATAAAATTATTGTTATTATTCGAACCTATGTATTTTTTCGGTAAAGCCTTTGGATTGTTAATTTAAAATATTAACAAATACAAATATTGACACCAGAAGCCGTAATTAAATGCCATTCGACAATCCATTTTATTACCTCCATATTTTGTATAAATTAAATTAAATGACGTCTTTCTATATTGTTACTCGCATATTAAATATTGTTACATGAATACATAAGATGCTATAACTATTTCATTTATTTGTAAATACTTGAAACTTAATAAATGATTATAAAAGCACTTGAAAAACCAAGGAATCATTGTAATTAACACTATTCTCAATCGAAATTACAAAAGTTTTGAAATAATTAAAATAAATAACAACCGCGGCTTAACGAAGGATTATGAATTCCAAAGAAATCGTATACATATTAACATGAAATTATTTACCAAACGAATATAAAGCTCGTTGGTGAATACGTATCTTGTATTTCATTGTATGAATTGCTATAATAGTACCTAAATATTTGATCACTACCGGCTTCGAAGATATTTGCGAGCAATAACTTCTACAATCAGAATCAGCTTTCATTCAAAAAGCTCATGAGTATTTTTAAAAGTTAATTTCTTAACTTCTTTAATAATAAACTGTTAAATTTACCAAACTATTATCAAAAAAATTGACTTTTCCCGCAGCGATGCTCATAAAAAAAAAACCGAATCCGATTTTTTAACACGGGAGATATCACTCTGTGTAAGTCTCGGTGTGATACCCTGTACACACGATTCTTAGACTTCTACGATTTATCATTAGGTTATCTCGCGGAAACTTTATTACACGTAGAATATTTTTAATTTTATTAATTGTAAACTATAACATTTTATCGTTTTATAATCTATCGTAACATTAAATGCATTTCAGGCGACTCGTGTAAAAGAGAACTTTCGCTAAACTTTCCGATTTCTTAATAAGCGGTATTTTCGGAATTTTAAAACCCTAACTGAGAACCGTCTGAATTTGTTTCACACATGCACATTGAACGGTCAATGTACGTCGTGTAAAAGTTATCCGTAGGTGAATATGTACATCATTGTATATACGATTTAAAATGTCTGCAATATTTTTTTCATGGCTCACATTATTGCGGAACGGTTTATAACTGAGTTTGAAACCGACAATAATATTCGAGTATCTATACCGTTCTTGCCCAACAGCAGATGATTGCACATGTATAATATATGTTACAGTCCAAGTGGAAAAGTTGGCCATTGTAAACACTGCTCGGACATTACGTACAATGCATAGAATGTTTGTTATTGGGTAATGTAAATTATAAGTATGTATTCCCCGTGCAGACTATAGTCATTGTAAAACAATGCCTGGTACACTCTATGCTAAAACTGGTGTGATAATTGTGTATAATTTATAATTTTCCACACGTACTAAGTTTGTCAATTTATTTCAGTATCCTATTATTATTGTGAGGCGGTTTTTATCGATTTTAACGTACACCGAAGAAGGCTCAATTATCACCCAGATAAATAGCTGTAGTCCGTTTTCCAATCTAGGAGGCCAAGTATTAAGACCACTGCTTGTGTCAAAAAATGTGTAGCGAATGTAAAGCTTCTGTAACTCCAAATGCCATAGTGGCAACATATGTCCAAATAAATGCGTATTTAAATATACATTAAATTTTTTTATTTTTTATATATCAAATACCATATTATATAATGATGAAACATGTAAAAATATAACAATATAGCATTGAAATCCAATTTTTTATTATTAAGTTGAGCTTATTCCACATTTTTCCACTTGGCACGGTCAGTATACCGGTCATTGTGTAATTATACAATGTCTAGCCAGTGTTCCTATATTATTATCATCCATATTATGCGGCTTGAAAAACTCTGGCATTGTATACAATACACCCGGTCAGTGTTTACAACGAGCATTTATCCACTAGGACCCGTAACATATACATTTTTATTCCATTACAGTTTACACGATATATTCTCTTTGGAAATGTATTTTTTAACATAATAAACGTTGCACATATTTTATAAAAATAAATTTAACTGCACTGAAAACGTAGGAACAATGGTGGTTAAGAAAGGCGGTTTCATCAACATGTTAATGCGATGTTCTAGGCTCAGCCTACATAGACTATACACGGGCAGCTGAAGGAATCAGTAAAATTCACCATGAAGCACTTCGTTGCGTTTCGGTCGGTCGTAAAAATAAGAAAAATCGGGGAACATATAACACGCCCAAGAAAGCATCAAATTAATAAACATAAACGAGGTTTACGGAACCAAGCCTTGAAGCCTTGACTGCGTGCACGCATATAACTGCACGTTCAGCCGTATAGGATAAATGATGTGTATTAAAATTTATTGCACTCGCTCTAAATCTGATTGCGGATTTATCAGCGTGGCGCGAGGATGACGATGAGGTTCCGCTCTCGAGTACAAACATTGCGCAGAGAACACATATAAACTTTCAGAGTTCAGCTCTGTGATAAAATTGCAAACATGCCAGCACGAGATAGAGAGTTTTTCGTTTTCCATTTTCGCATCCATCTCCCGTCGATCCCGGAGTTCTTACCCTCCAATGACTACGACTTCCCCTCATCTGTTCATCAATATATGACCGCGCTTAAACGTTATAAATTCTCTGCGGCGCACGCGTGTATAGTGGTGTGTACGTGTGCGTGCAGCACATGTAATATTATAAAATATATTATTATACACCCAGCTACGGCAGGATAAACCAGGAGTAGCTGTAGGAACAGGAGCAGGAGAGAGCAGTCGCCGTGAAATATGGCGGCTAAAAGCTGCGGTTGGGTGTTCGGCGGTGGCGGCACGGCAGTGATTTAATAATATAAACGATATAATAATGGCGGCTATAACGGTCGGGGGTAGAGGTTTTAGGGGTAGTTCGCCTGCCACCTCCACCCACCACCGCCACAACCGCCATACGTATATATAGTTATACAAACGACGTACAATATATTTATAAGCGACCGTGTGGGTGTGTGTGGTATGTGTGTGTGTGTGTGTGTGTGTGTGCGTTGTGTGTACTGCGCGTAGTATAGCGTTATATTGTTGAATATACTTTTATATATATGTACATTGTACATGTACATAATTCGATGTATATACTCGTACGAGTATGTATATATACATAATGTATGCGTCGTGTTTAATATTGAATAGAAAAAAATAAAAATAAAATAAAACACGTGCGCTCACCGAAAGAGTGGAAAAAAGTCCCCTCTGAGTTGTAGAAAAAAAAAAAAATGGAAGAAAAAAAACCGAGGTCTTTTCCCGCAGACAGCCACTTAAAAACGGCAAAACGTCTTCTTTATGCGAACGTTTCGAAGGAAATTGCCTCGTTTCACCCCCCACTCGGGTTTCTACCTATACATATACAGCGGCGCACTGGTACTACATATTTATACATATACATATCTCAAGTAGCAGACACCCCCTAGCCCTAGGCCGACCACCGCGACTTCGTCTTTCGCCTCCCGTCCGCGTTTCGTCAACGGTGGGGGGGGGAGGAGAAAAAAACGTATACTTTTGTACGTCGTAATGGCAAACTGAAATTGCCTTTTATTGCGATTCAGGTATATGCGATTTGCAGGACGACTGTTGACGACGACGACGACGACGACGCGAAATCCGTTTCATTATAATGTTTATGTATATGCACATACAATCGCGTGCACTCTTCTGTCTTTGATCCGGTACACGTAAATGTATATGTATACGATAAGAGTCCTCTTGTACGAGTTGTACTCGCGACGGTTTTCATTTAATATTTTCGCTATCCGACCGCGCGCCCACGAACCGCTATAGTTTACTCTTGCGTCGCGTGCGCGTACTATAATAATAATAATAACATGTACTCCACACGGTCGGAGGGTTTTTCATTCGTTTCGCCCTCGTGTATACACACGTATCTATTATGGGCGAACAATCGTGCGCACAAATGACAACGTACGGATTCCGCAGCAATAAACTCCGATGCGTCTCTGCGGTACACGCGAACCGTCACGATGCCGTATCACGGCCGGATTGTAAAACCGCATACACGCCGACAGCCGCACCCGTACCCGGATTTGACGGGGGCAGTAAGATTGTGTTTCACCCTCACGTTCAGAAATCATTTCCTTAAAAATGAAAATGAAAATTGCTCGTGAGTAGGGCTGTGAATTTGTGGAAAAGTGTTTTTTTTTGTTTTTATGATTATAAAACGTAGATTTCTTAGCACGACATCTGAGTCTTGTAACAATGAATTTAACTATGAATCTGTTATTTTGCATTTTCTGACCTTTTTAATTTCTTGCGTATTTTTCGCCTTTTTAGTTAATTTTTTTCTTATTTAGGTAATTTTATGATATTTTTCGTCAATTATCATCTTAACACCCTTATTTTATGTTTGAGGTTTGACGTAGTCTATATATTCGACATATTTACCCAAATTTTATAAAATTATTTTTTTAAACGATTAAGTTATATAACGATTTGATAAGATAAAGCAATATTGAGCTATAAGTTACTAGTTACTGTAGCATATTAGAAGTGAATTTCCGGAGTAGGTAAGCTTATCTAAGTAGGCACCTGTAAACTATTTGACATTTTTGTTTAGTACATGTTTGTATTTTTTATTTTTATAATTCTAATTCTAAATATTTTTTCTTATATATTTAACAACGAAATCATAATTTTTGATATTATCTTGTATAATTACCTACCTAAAAGGACGAATTTTAAAATTTTGATTTTTAATATGCTTAAAAACAATTTTTAATGGATATTTTTGATACTTTAAGTGTATTTAATGACATTTTAAGATAATTTTTAGTACATTTTTAGGAATTTTGAATACATTTTTGAAGGTTATATAGTTCATTAAATTTACAGCCCTACTCATAAGTTATGACGTGAAAATACTTTTATGATAATCGATTTATTTCAGAAAGATGATTTAAATATTGATAAGTTTCAGCTTCACAAAGACGGGTTCCGTGATATAACTAAAAGCCAAGCATTAATTATTGTTTCATCATTCACGGATATATTAAATATTTCTAAAAGTAAATCGCACTGAGTTGTTCGTCTAACGGACTAAACAGAGCTAAGGAAATGTATGCATGTTGATATTGACAGTATACCTGCAATCTCAACATGTACCACTAAAAGATCCTTTTCCCTGTTAAGAAGATTATAAATTATACGAGGAATACTACGACCCAGAAACGGTTGAGTGATTTGGCAGTTATTATCTATCACAATACAATCGTAGAATCTTTGGACCTTTGCGAAATAGGATATTCATTTATCAATAAGAGCTCATCAAGAAAAAATACTTTTGCGTTAAATAAAATAAATATAATTAAATAAAATGTGTTAAACTATAAAACCTTATATTAAATGTATTTTCATGTTCATACATTTTTTTTAGTCTTTACAAAAGAAAATAAAGTTAATAGAAATAATATAATTGCATGGTCTGTACTTTGAGTATTTTATTGTGCACATCGGGTCTTCGGCATTTATTGATGACTCGAATTAATCTCAATGCAAATTGAATATTGACCGCGTACGGGGAATGAAATGATTGTACAATTCCTTTTACTATAATCGTTGCATCAAATAATTTTCAATACATTTATTATTATGTATTTAATGTACATTGTACATACTACATTACGCGCATCATTTGTATCAATGAAAACTGATCATACCCCAGATATGTCCTCAAAAAATTAGATAATAAGATTTTTTATATAATCTGTGACCACATACTCAACAAAGACTTTTTCCCCGTCAGAGGTGATGCTGCCGTGAGGTTGATTTTTGCTTTGTTTAAATTTTTGAGAGCATTACATGGCTCTAGTATTGGTCGAATTGCACCATCTGGTTATATATAACTTATGATACCATCGTGCGGCTATCTGGTTGCGTTTTTCGCCGAGCCTGCGTTGTTCGTGTTTTTTTAATACCAAATATAACAATTAGTGATTCTTGTTATATTTTCATCTCACCGTCTGAAATAAATCAAAAAGTTTCTACCACCACGGAGGTGTATAATATAACCACCTAAAGTCATCATACACTCGAACTTTGGTCATTTACATAGTGGATTATATTATATAATATTATTACTGAAATTGTTGTTGAAAAGTTGTAGGTACTCGAGTGAATACTGTGCGCCGAGTTAAATTCGGTCGTAAATTAGTCCCACAAATAGGTCCGCCCAATCTCAGGATTTAGTACTTTATTTTTAAGTTTAATTCATTGTGTCGTTTGCCCTTAAGTAGGTATTTAGTCCAAACCGTAGCGTTTCGGTCGTTACATAAATTATATAGCGTTCAACTTTATCACATTAACGTATACATTAACACCTATTTATGCATCTTAGCGGGCGTTAGAAACGCAAAAAAAAAGAGTATAAATCACGTAAACGGACCACACGAATCGGATTATATAAAATATAACAAAATTAAAGATTACTACTCTTGCGCATATGGCTTTATTAAATCAGCAAAAACAAAATGAAGTGTAATGTATTTAAAGTTATACGGATGTACAACTAATAGTGAGGTGGATATGTTGTACCTTTTCGCGATCCCCCGGTGAGTCATATCTTTAGCGAACTTCTACAGGCTACAACATTAATTTGGACACGCATGACGAATATGTCAACCGACTATCTCTTGTAGTCACGTAAATAACAGTATCAATTGAACCAAATGAAACTGAATTTTCTAAATACGAACATATGTATCTAAATTCTAGATGCTAGATAGTACAACTTACGGTTAATTAGAAGCGAAAATCCTACTTCAATTGTATTAGAAAAAGCTGCAGAATACTTGGCGTTCGCTAGACCGGATACGATTTAATAATAATAATAATAATAAAAAAAATCTTCCTTTGTTGTCTCTCACTGTACACCTACTTATTGTAATCCGTTTGTATAATATGCTTTAATTATTTTCCTAGCCGTTTGTTTCGTCGCACGCATTATGTAGCACTTGTTTGAGATATATCAACCAGTATAGTTTCTTCGGACGTGAATCTACGATGAACTTGTCGTCCAATCAATAATTATGAATAAGAAATCGTTGTTTAATCAATAATCATTTATCGTGTACCTACGTTACTTAGAAATATATCACCAAATGTGGCTTTTCGACGGCGTACCAAACCGTCCGTCACCAATAGAACAATACTGCAATCTGTTAAACTGATCACAATCATGTTGTTATTAATAAAATTATTTTTTATTGATAAATATTCATTTTGTTATCGACTAACCATTGTATGCGATTTCGTGAACCTATTTGCAGAATGTACCTATCGTCAACATGTCGCCGGTCGGTTTGTAGCAGTATACTAGGTCTTAACTCAGTTTTACATACAAACAATATTCTTTATACCTACGTTTTTATATTAATTCGGTATCTTGTTTCAATAATACACCCCCCACCATCATGTTTTAAATTTAAACCAAATTTAAATAAAAGTACTTTCGTTAATTTTGGTGAGAAATTATAAAAAAAAAAAAAAATGTAAGACGTATCAAATGTAACAATAGACATTTTAATTACATAAGTAATTTTATGTATATATTATATGACATTCAAACAAACAAAAAAAAAAAATGAACATAAAAACATTAAACAAATAATACGTCTCAGTAAATATACCGTTTTGATGTACGAGTTAATTTTATTTTTTCTTCTTGAATGGCCATTTCGGTAAATTTCTTGTACTACCAGTGGTTTTCAACATTCTTTAAGGGTTCTTATTTTTAAGTTTTTTATACTTACCTTTCTTGTTTACACTTAAGTTTGCGTAATCTTGATAAAAATGCTCGTGCCTGCGTGTATGACATTAAAATACTTCAGTAGTTGAATAAACGAAAACATTTTTATAAATGTATAGTTTAACATTTATTTCAAACTTTTTAGATCATTGTTTTTTTTTATCGTTCTAAATAATCTTTTAAATCTTCTAGTTTTACTTCTTACAATTGTTAACAATTCATAAGTTTTCAAATAACACTGTTGTATACCGCACGTATACTTCGTACTATGTAAGATACTTTTAAGTAATATTGTGAGATTTGTATAATAGTACGTAGGAAGAAAGCCTGTGATACATTTTATCTGCAAAGATCATATTAGACTAACGTAGACATGCAATTGTAGGTATTTTAGAGCATATTATTATATTATTTTTATATAAACATGGTGAGTCTTATAAAAAAATGAAAACAGAATTTGAATATCTTCATTGTCTCGGGATATATCGCAATGGGTATATCCTGTCGTCGGGAAACCCCGTATGTAGTATTGGTTATTACTTATTACTTTTGATCAAATGTAAAATATCTCCTTACTCCGCAAATGCCTGTTAAATATCTAACAATGTATGATCATAACTGTATTAGTGGTAATTTTATTAAAATTGTATGTAGAACAGTTTTTAATTGTTACCAATATCTTTGTGTGTAAGAGGTATCTATGGCAATTTTTGTACGTATTTACAATAGGACGGCGGTAAGATTTTGACAAAATATGATAAACGTTTAATAAGCTTTTAAATTTAAAATTTTATTAATGATTTTTAATAACACCAATAATACGAAAAGTGCACTTCACTTTTGTTTTTTTTAGAGTTAAACACGTTTATAGTTTATTTACAACGTAAAATATATTTACATTTCATCAACATTGGTAATATATTATAATTAATAATAATAATAATAATAATGGAACATCTAACCTATATTATATATTCTAATACGCTATGTGTGAAACGATCTTGTATACTTAAAACATCAGTTAAAGTGTAATAAACTTCCAGTAATTTCCAAAGTAAAGATACACAACAATGTTCTCGACAACCGGCTTCGGAATTCAAATCGCGACCGTTTTCACGTGTGAAGCGATTTTAACGAATTTACATTACTACGGGTAGCTTTACAATTTAGAGTTATGCAGTAATACAATCATATTATATTATTATTGTTGAGGACCCGCCGGGGGCAAAAATTTGAAATAATTTTTTCTCGACCAACGTGTCCCACACATAATACATTTTATGTGATGTCGCCGCGACTTACATCGTACGAGCGACACGCTACACGTCATTTTTGTTTATTTTATTGATTACGACATGCACATTTTACGGACCACTCGGATCGCTGGATCTTAAAGCTAAACACGGTAGTGAAACTAGGTTTGTATGTTTTTGGCGATGTTTATGAGTAGTATGAACAATTATTGGTTTCCGCTTCCGAGTCCTCGTCTTCCTCGCATTCTTGAACCATGTCCTGCGTACTCCTTTGATGTATATTAGCCAACCTCTGCTGCTGTATTTCCAGGTGTTGTTTTCGCCATTTTATTCTACGGTTTTGGAACCAAACTTTAACCTAAATAAAAATAAATCTCCGGTACAATTTGTATACTACAACGTATGATAATAATCTGCGATGAGACCATCAACGCGTAGGGTGGATAGTTAATACGTGGAACGACGAAATATAATTTATAAGACTGCAAAATTTGAAGGGTTCAGTGTAACAATCAGATTAGTCCGCTTTTGAAAACTTTATAGGATAAGCATAAATCTGACTGTCCCACCAAACGTATGAAACAAGATGAATGCATTATTATCGTCAAACATAATAACTAATAATTGGACTTATCTGGTCGTTGCACCGGATCTTTCAAACAGTTATAACATTGCTCGTAATATTATAATAATGATAATATTATCATCGGATATAATATAATATAGTAATACACTCACTTGTGCTTCAGTTAGTTGTAATGTGTGAGCCAAGTACAGTCTTTCGGGACCGACCATGTATTGTTGACGTTCGAATTCCATCTCTAACCTTTCCAACTGTTCCGGAGTGAATATCGTTCGTACTCTTTTTGATTTACCAGAACAACCGTGTTTTTTACTGGACCCATCTACTTTGTCTGAAAATGAATAAAAATCAACTTTATAATCAAAGTGTATTTTTTGGACGCTGTAACGTCAGTGGCTGAAGTACAATGATGATTTATTATGAATCGTATCGTTGAAACCCCGTTCATATAGATTTAGGCACGGACAGACGAATCGATGATTTATTTTAATATATTGCTCACAAGAGATAAAACGGTTTTTTTTTCTTTTTTTAATTTATTAAGAAATAAATGTAATATTATTTATTCAACAGTATAATCACGGTCGCATTTCATTGTGAACTGAGCGCGTAATATCAAGTGGGCGTGCGGCGTAATTAATGGGCTGGTGATTTTTATTTCACGAACATACTGTTATTATTATTATTATTATATTATTTTCATGTCTGACTAGCGACAATAATAATTATTATTGTTGCAACGGATATGTATATAATGCGCACCCTTCCAGTGTAATGATACGACTATTATTGTAATCAAACAATCGAATTAGCATGACAGGAGTCATCCGACACCCGTACAATAATCGATAAATTTGCTCTTCAACGTCGAGCCGCTGAAGCATTAATAATACACACGTAATAATAATTAGAACAATAATTTGTCCTGCCAAAACCACTGGACCCGTCGGCCGCAAATGAATAAATTCACACTTGCTGAATGCGAAAAAAAAAACCGCAACGATCCTTGCGCGCATAATAACCGGTCTCGCCGTGATTTATGGCGATGGGGAACGTATTGAAAAAAACGAAACATAAAAAGTTGCAAAGGGCACCGCCGCGGCGAGTACAGTCGACCCTCTAGCAAAAGGGGTGAGCGAACCGCCGCTGTATCCTGCTGCGGGGGACATTATTGTTGTCGGTATACGTAAGCGCGCCTGGAGTGGGCCGCTGTGCGTATGTACTTTTGTCTAAATAAAAATGCGCCCTCTGAGAAAACCGATACAAAACGCATCATAACGATCATTAAACCCCGAACGGGTCTCGCGTTCCGTTCACGGGGTACGTGTTGGCCGTTTCTCGAGCGCGTTTTCTACCATGCACGACCGGAAATGGCGTTTTCAAATCGCGACTCAAGTCAGTGTTCGAAACACGTAATAATAACAGTACAGTAGCGTGTACAGGAGTTTATTTTAGTAGGGGCTGATCAGTCACACAAAACAATCATGGCACGCATAGAAAAAAACCGTAGTTACGTTTTTAATTGAAAAAAAAACTTTATTTTAAATTTTAAAACCATACACTACCCTATCTCCCTGGATACGCCACTGAAACAATGCACATGGCGGACGCAGCAGGCGTGTGCGATTGGTGGCCGTCGCCGGAACACGGGAACAACCGTAGGGCTGTTATACTGACATCCGGTTCGAGGAAATAGGAGAGAAAAATGATAAGAATAATTTATTTTCACACACGTGAAACCGTCCGGGGTATCGGGTGGTTCGCGGGAACGTCACGTTATATGTGTGACTATATTCGCCTGGACGAACTGTGCAGCAGCACTCGACCTCTGCGCGGACGTGTTTTTGTGTAGTAGATTTTCGGCCGGGGCGCGCCGGGAAAATTATAATGAAAATTATTATGACATCATTACACCCCGTGCGCCCCGGGACAACATAGCCGAGGCAGCTCCATTATATTGTTCTCTACGTGCGTGTGCGTGTGTATGCGTGTGTGTGCGTGTGTGCGTGTGTGTGTGTAAGTATGTGTGTGTGTACGCGACGTCAAGAGTAATTAACAACTTTGCGCTAAACGCTGCCGTCGCCACCGCCACCACCCCCCCCCCCCTCCCCCCCGCGTAACCCGTTCGACTTTGTCGTTTAACCTCACGACCGCGGAGCGAAACGCATATATATATATAAATATGATACAACCGGGTGGGCGTACAATGGACCGGAAACGGGATCGCGGGGCGGAGGGGTAAAAACGAAAAGGACGAGATCTACGCGACACAGCAGATTCCTGGCCGCGTTCTTTGCACCCGCAACGTCACGTCGAAAAGCTGGTTACACAATATTACCGGAACACGTTATGTACACACGCGCGTGCTAAACTTTTATACGCGCGCAAGACGATAATACACACAAGCGTGTGTGTGATGCGTACGTGTACACATAATGAGATTATCCATCAAAAATCTTATGAACGTCTACGCATGCGGCGGGCGGAGGAGGATGCGCGGGGTAACGTGCGACTAAAGCGCTTCATAAAATGTTTATCGTACGTATTATATCGTAATATATATATATATATATATTTCTATAAAAGTTTGGATCATATGAACTTATAATAAAATGAGAAGCTCGACGCGCGCACACGGTAGGAAGGGGGGGGGAAGACGTAAGACTCGTCGAGACTTTCAACGTTTTGTACGTAGTAAAACTGTTTCATCATCTAGGTGGATACGTTTTTATTCACCGCGTGCACGGTTCGATTATCAAGTTTCGGTATCGAGGTGAAGCCGAATAGATTATTCAATAATATTGTGTTTGAACGAAATTCGTGGAGCTTTTGTTGGTTGATATACAATGCATGGAGTTTGCGATGTTGATGTAAATAATTATGTATTATATTTTCGTGGATATTGAGCATAAAAATGATGAAATAACAAAAATCTATACAGCTGGTATTTATGTACGCAGAATCGTTATTGTCAAAAAAATTCATAAGTATTGTAAACACTTGGGGTCGATTTTAAACAAACCACCCTCCGTTGTTTGACGAACAGGTGCCTTTGTCAAAACCGACAAGGATAGTTTTTCGCACAAGGGCGTGTAATCCGTTCCCCCATACTCGATTCGCTTTGCTCGTCTGTCTTTTGTTGTCCCCGACTTTATCAACTATAATTGATTACAACTAATCGAAATTCTAAAACCGCAAAAATGTATCATAATTCATATTAATTAAAGTACGAAACATGCAGCGTTGACAGTGTAACTTTTATTATGTATAGGAAAATATGTACTATTTAAAAGATTATACAACACTTTTAACGCCAATTTATCATGAGCCATAAGTGAATTAATTAATTAATAAAACTGTCATTTTCTTTTATTTAATTACATAATAGTTATTAAAATAGTTATTAAATAAAACTAAATGTATGTACTTACATAAATATACGTTCTATTTGGTTTATATTCAAATAAAAAAAACCCGTGCTGACCAGAACACATTTTTTTATTTAACGAATAACATAAAAGTTCTTTTGAGACTTTTAAAACGCGTTTCCAGCATTATAGGTCGGTGTACGTATTATTTTTTTCATATTATTTAATATTCTATGTTTGGTTGAACTCATTAATTAAAATGTTTAACGTCGCGTTATAGGAACAATGGCCAGAAGTACAAAGTGGCTAATGAGCTTTGGGCCTCTGATGTATTTTTACTAATAATGTGCTCAGACACAAGAAGCGCGGATAAACATATAGGAGGTGTATGCTGTACATATTCTTTATTAATGTTGATAGAATAACATAGACGTATAATAATGTACCATTGAATTAAGATGGTTGTGGGTAGATTGTCATTCTGTAACCGAGTAGTTAATGGTATTCGGTAGACAGGAATTTCTGAACATTTTGTGGTGTCCTTTGGAATGGAGACGCAGTATTTCAAGTCATCATTCCAGATTTACCCATCCCGCCAGTTTAACACCGTCAGATTAAAATTATAACGTCATTGAGTTTTGACGAAATGTAAACGCGGTTAAACTTCAAACGCCCAAAGCATTAAGATATGAAATACAGAATGTTGTAAGTATACACATAATATGTATCACTATATATTATATAGTTTAAATCTATATAAATATACTCGTATATAAAAAAGCAGAATGTTTTTGAATAACTAAAATTGTGTAACTTATAAACAGTTGAATAGATGATGCGCAAATTATATTATCATGTGTTAATTATTATCGACATACAGCTGACACAGCTAGGAAACCATTAAAATTCATAGTTTTTCTAATTTTTATTATAAATCGCCTTTTTTGAACAAGCAGATATAACATAAGTTCATCGTAAAATTGATAAAACTGCAATTGGACCATACTATGTACAAATTATTCTATAAAAGTAAGACCAGTCAAACGTATTCGTATTTTTTATAGTTTATAAAGAAGTAATATCAATTATTATCACCTTTCAATTTTTTCGATAAGGTTTTCTGATAATGTTATTATTATTTACAATTATGTGAATGCTAATTATTACACTATTTTCTTGTGAACTAGAAAAACGATTAAAAATCAAGAAGTTAATGAAAGTTGAAAGTTGAACCATCAACACTAATAATACACTTATATTTACAAACTATTATCACCAAAATTTCCTTAACTAGGAATGGTTATAAAACAAATTTGATTATCTCTATTAACACAGAAGATTTCGCTCTGTGTAAATCCTGGTGAGATACCCTGTATAGTAATAGGGATAAAGTTAATGCATTGAAAGTATTTCAGAAATCCATTCAAAAATCGTCTAGAAACTTAAAACTAAAAAACAACTCATAGAGATGATATTCACATTATATTTTTAAATATGTAGACGGTTTTGGCAAATCGGCTAAATCAGCTTAATTATCCGAAAAACTATTCGCACGTTCTATAATATATGCGTTCGTTTTACACCGAGGTTTACTAACAGTTTCTATTTTGATGACATTGATATTAAATCACGGTTTTTAACTAAAGCGCACTTTTAAGACTGCTCTATGGTAGCATCTGAAGGTAATAGTTTACGGCGGTCCACCCACGGTTATAAACCGCCAAAACCGGGAATCAGAACATACAACAAACCGTTCACTTACAACTGCTCTATTTAGAACTCATTTTGCGTATTATTTCTTAACTGATTTTCAAACAATGACCTGTATTATGTTTAGAACTGCACCATGTCGTGAAACGGTGTCTATTTCAATCATCACCGATTAAGTTACTTAAACTGATTTTTAAATAGCTAATGATTTTAGTGCTGTGCATCGTATTTTTCTTTTTTTATTTGATGAAATATTTCGTTTAGAGGTAGGCCCTATAAATTAATTAATAATTTGTTAATACGTATCAGATTCGGGCTGAAGAATGTGATTATTTTTTTAATGCTATTGCTATTAATTCATAATTTGTTGCGGGTACAATTAAATGACCATTACTAAACGAGTTCAATAGAAATCTTTATTTCGTTTTATCAAAATACCTAAGTGGATGTTAAAAAACAATTATTTGCAATCAGATGTAAGTGAAATTAACCTACGATTATCCATGGGAATATTCAAGATCATTAATGAAGATATTCACGGCGTACCTACTTAAATAATCGAACAAGAACAAATCGAAATATAAGGAAATATTCTCAAAATTGAACGATTTTCGCGTTATAATGTTGTATACGATTTTATGTATAACGGTTTTATCTTCTAACGTAACTTATAGAACAAGACCATTAAACTTATTGTACCGTTATGACGTTCAATAAATACATGCTATTATGCACTCTGCGGATCGAGTGTAGCATATTCAATTTTAATTAGAAACATTATTCACTGTTAGCATGATTACCAAGTGTTAATTTTTAAAACAATATATACTGACGGCTTCTTCAATTCATTTTAGTTCAACATATTCTTGCTTGTAGTTTGAATTTTAAAACTCATGAAATGTAATAATCATACCAAAATTATTTTAACGCATTTGTTTATTTTATGTGTTCAATTATATTACTTTTTAAATTTTAAACTGTGATTATGAACAAAATAATATGGACAAAAGAAACTAAAAATATTTGTTTAATTCTTTGATGATAAACGATTATAAAACAACTTCTTGAATATTACATGAATTGAAATCACTTTGTACACTTCATATTATACATGTATGTTTTGTGTTTATGTAATCTACATTGATACTTATCTCTCCCCCTTTTTTATTATTATAGTTTGAAGGGGTAAATAACAAAAAGGGTTTGAATGATGGGTGAGTTTTAAGAGGATGAACGTAATGTGATAAAAATACAATATTTCATAAAACACATCGCGCATTATTACTCACACGAATATTCTTCAGCGTCATGTATAATTATTACAAAAATATGAGTTGTAAATTCTGAAATTCGTAGTGTAAAATTAAAATAACAACAGTGGGGTAGTGATAATAAAATACATAATTGTACGAAAAATTATAACTTTGTAATCGTATATTTGAAGAATATTAAAAAAATAATATACCAAAACCAAATATTGTAGAACTTATTAGCGATACATTTAAATTGAATAACTTGCTTATTAAAATATCTTATTAAAATTATTTATTTATTCTTAGATTCCAATCAAATTGTAATAAATATATAAATTAAAAATAGCCCCAGTGCAATATATCGTTACTTTTTTTATTGAAATCCATTATAGCATCTGGTTGTATACCTAAGTTGTATATACCTAACCTGATGTTATAAACAAATTATTAGAACTTTCCATATAATTATTTTATTAATTAGTTTTTATTTCATAATAATTATATCTGCCAGAAAATAAATAGTACATTCTTATACCTTTTGTATAAATTTTACTTTCGATTTGATGTACGAATTTTTTATTGAACTATCATGGCTTATAAAATATAAATTATTTAAATTTTATAGTGCAGCTTATACGTGTATGATATATTTACACATAAATATAAAGAACCTGTATGCATTAAAAATAATTAAACAGCTTGTAAACATTAAATCGACAAAGCCAGCTTAAAAATAGTCCAATGTTCCGCGTAGAATTCAGTACAATTATTTAAAGAACATTTTAAGTTTCAATTATCCTTTTATATGTTCAATTATTTAGTGATTAGAGATGCTTAATTAGTTTTATTATTATTGAAATGCATATGCGTTTTTAAATAATTGTATTCTTTGGTCTAAATTAGACTTTTGTGTTTAAAATATACAATTAATTTCTACTTATAATATTAATCATTTCATTATAATTTGTTCGTACATAGGAAATTAAAGTCCATGAAATTATGTTCGTAGAGGTTTTTTTTATTTCACTCATATAACTTATCGATATTAAGCTGTCTTTATATGTAAAATTTTATTTTTAATTGATATATATGTATATACAATATAATAATTTAATTGAAAGAATAATATTGCTTATTAGCTTATATATATGTAATTATTTTATACGATTAATTACATAATTACATCCACAAACTAATTTGCGATATATTTTAATAATTTGAAACATTATAAATTTGTCGCTCGTCTATCTTCATGTACATAATATAGTATATTTTATGTAAAACACATGTTTCGACTTAGGACAATGCACGTATCGTGACTAACATTATAATCGATTAGTTCCTATTAGCAGCTTACAATTTAGATTATGTTAATATTTTAATGGCCATCACAACACTGATGTACTATACGTACTCGTATACCTTTATTTCAACTATAGAATGTGTAAGACGAACAAATTGTTGATATTACAGCCGATGGAAGTACGAGTATAATATGTAGAAATTATTCATATTGTGTATTCTCGAAGCGGAAAACGTTGACCATGTTGCATAATATGTTATTATGAGATATAGCAAATTGTTTTTATCCTAATCAACGAGTTTACCGGGGACAGTTCATCGAATAAATTGTTTTGTTTATGTTTTGATTACGAATAAAAAATTAGAAACGCTTCATTTTCAGATAATTCTGGTCAAAAACAACGTTAAATAATTAATCTCATATTCCATGTACAACCTATATTCGGGATTAAGCAGAATATATTTCATGCTCGTTTTCTGTTTGATTTATACAATCAATATCATATCATCACAATACTTTTCGTTTTTATAGGACAATTAATAATAATACAGCTTTACGCATGTACATAATAACGTACAACAACATATTTCATACAGAGTTATTTTATAATAGTTTTAGGTTGACATTTTTTATAATTATCGTTTATTTATCATTAATACAAGCGCTGCAACATAATACATGGCGGAGTGTACTTAAAAAACCTTTTAAATGCGTTTATTTATGCACAGAGTTTGTGCAAAAAAAACAAAAAAAGTAAAAGAGAATTCTAGTTATTTTATGCTATACTGTGTTACTCTTGTTTTAAACGTGTTTGCACACGATTTGAATTACACAACAATATGCATAATATACGCCGTATTCGCGAACAAAATAATAATTTGTGCGGTCGTATACGCTACAGACACCCGTGTGAAATCGGTAGGTTTTGACACATGCACTGCATGATTTCATCGAATCGGATAGGGTTATTCGGGGTACTCTTAGCTAGCTTACCCTTAGATAAACAATGCGTAAATATATGATAATATGAGTATAAAAGGAAACCATTTATGAGCGTGAGATCGGCGGATATTTAATTTCAGTATGAGCCGAAGTGCGGAGTGAAACTGATTGAAAATGTTCATCTGTACCGCCCTTCATTATAACGTTCACCGCGACCACAAGAGCATGTGACGAGAAGCTCTTGTTGTGCGAGCACCCACACCAAATAAATCGGTTCGCAGTAAAAACCCGTTGTAATGAAGATTTCGAATAGGAAACATGCGGTTAACCGACATTTGCCGCTGTTTAAACAGCATTAAGTTAGAATCCTGCAGTGAAAATATAGTGAATCAACGATGTAATTACATACAGTACGCCAGAGATGTACGGATTTGATCGTGATTTGCCTGCACGCGTAATTATTATTTACTGGTTACAAATATGTAGATCCGTCGTTGAGAATTTGTTTTCATACCACACTCCGAAGACGACCTATACATCGTTGCGGTTGCTGTTGGGCAACCTTGGAGACAAATCGTCATTGCAGTAGTCTTATAATATAAGAAGAGTTTCTCGAAAATATCAAAAATCATCTAATGTCCAGACTCGTGTGGTGATGCTTCTAAAGCTGCAGCCATCGTGCACCCCGAACCGAAAGTTGTAATGTCCGACGTTGCAAAAAAAAAAGTTTAAAACTACCTCTATCAGCGCCTATATAATAGGTCTGTTATGGTGTTCCGCTCTTATTATAATACTGCAGTAAAGTTGTACTTACAAAATGTACAGCCATAAATAACGCGTGAATTAGCACGGTTTGGTACGATGTTAAAGAACTTACAGTAGGTACCATGAACCTATACGCATGAACTAATGTATACTGCAAAATAATACGCACCTAACCCAGAAGGCGTTTGGGATATCGGAGGAGGAGGTTGACTCGTTTGAAAACAATTTCGACATAAAATGGCCTAAATATTTGTTAGGATGAGATACACATACGTTATTCATACCATCATACTCGCGGTGAGTGAACTTGAAGAGGACTCGAAAAGGACTCGCCCACAAGAATCGAATCTATAGTGCAGTGTAAAATATTGTAATAATTATACCTATGTTATAGTGATACGATGTTAAGGGCAGTAGCGTCATTTGTTGGGGGGGTGCAACTCATTTGCCATAGTCTAGAGTTAAGTTATCCCAAAGTCAGCGCGTCATCAGTGTATAAACTCGTATTTTTTAAAGCCACTGAGCGGTAAACACACGTCATATTATGGCCGAGCCGAACGAAATAGTTTTAGTTACCTTCTCTGTGCTTTTTTCCGTGAGCCCCCGCCGCCGAGCCGGTGGAAAAGTCGAGCGCGGTGACGGTCACGGCCGAAGGGTCTACAGGGACCGCGGCGGCGGTGACGACGGGAGCCGGCTGTCCCGCTTGCAGCCCTAGTATCGCGTCGATGGTGAACGGCTTGCAGGGCCTGGGCGACGACGAGCTCAGAGCGTCCGACTCGGCGCTGTCGCGGCTGGCCGTCCTGGCCGCGGTGACGGCGTACGTCTGGAAAGCTCCGGCGGCCGACGCCGCGGCCCCGCCCCGATGGTGCCTCGCGTGATGGTGGTGCTGCTGGTGCTGGTGCTGCTGCTGGTGCTGGTGCTGCTGCTGCTGGTGATGAAACCGGTGCTGCTGTTGGTGCAACTCGAGCAACTGCGACAGAGCCGTGTTGTACTCCTGGAACAGCGGGTTCTGCAACATCATCATCGCTCACGGACGCGGAACCGGTCCCCGTCCGAGTGAATACTGTAAGCTGCGCGTAAACTTGGAAAGGGTGGGGAAGTAGCGGGTAAGAGCAAGACGGTAAAAGATTACCGAAATCGGCTGGCAAGACGCACTGCGACGCGTGCACTTAAAAATATTACGTAAACGTACACCGAGGTGGATATTCGAAAGTCTGTAAGATTATTACGTTATGCGATCGGCCGTTATCGTTCAAACGTGTTTTTTCCTTCGCTTTTTTTTTATTTTTTAATCACTATTGTTCATATCGGTTATCAGTCGTGATATTTTTATCGGCGGGAGCACAACCTACGCGGTACTGTTGTACTGTCTCGCGCGTGCGGTACGTTCTACGTGCAGTGCGGGTGGTGCACGTTAACCGGACATGTTGCGCGCGATCAACTGGCCGACACGACGGCGGTGGCGAGGACGAGGACGGCGTGTCCAGAAGACGGCGGCGTCCGCGGGCACTGCCGAACGGGCGTGTACGCGTCCGACTGCCCGCGGGCCACGCCCCCTACCCGCCGTCCGGAACAGTGCCATTGGGCGCGCGGCGGCGTCGCGTCGCTCCTCGTCACCCCTCCGTCCACCACCCGCGACCCACCCCGTGGCGAGAGGAGCTCCTGGAGCGCGCCACCCCACTGCCGCGACGTCTGAAGCGGAACGCTCGCGCTGTAAGCGCGTGCGCGCGACCCGGCCGCGACTACCCCCTCTCGAGGCCCTCGTCGTCATCCCCTATCGCGATGCGCCCCGTGCACCGCTCCGCTGTGGTTTCGCCACACGCCGTCGTGTGTATTAACTGCACTTTAATGACGAGCGCGTTTCATCCCCCTCCCCACCCCCTCACACCGCGGCCACGACGCGCACCCGGAACGCGATTCGTGCTATGTGCACTCGTACGATTCGTACATGCCAAGCGCTTTTACCGGTGTCATATTGTTTTTATCGGTCTCGTCTCTCCGCTCTATTTATCCTACTTGGGACCGCGCATACGTATAGCGTACGTACAACGTACCACAAGTACGGTCTAGGGTGCCACTCAGAAATCTTCACACTTCTCATATCCTATACATCACCGTTGGGTTTGATTTGTCAAAAAAACTATTCGTTTTACAATTATTTCGAGTTAGGCTTGACAGGTCGCTCAATGCAATTTTAAGTTTTGGGTATAGAAGTATTAAAAATAAATAAATTATGATCACATAAATACATATATTTAAGATGTTTACAATAGTTGTTTTTAATTGAATGTACGTCGTATACACTAATTTTCTCACTCCGAACGTTCTTATTTACAACTGTACCAATATTAATTGTTGCGTTACCGATTTTAGTTTTCATGTGTAACATACCTTCGGTCGTTTTTGTTCGGCATTTTCGAATGGACGGGCCAGGAATATCGATATACTTTGATAAACTTACAATCAACCCGCGTGATCGAAAACAATAAATACAAACATTATGTGAACCGTATCTTTGTTATATAGTTATATGAAATTTGATCAAATTTATAAGTACGTATATGATTATGGATTTATAATATAATCGGTTGTCGAGTTTACTCGACTTCGCATTACTCTAAAGCTTAGACAATCCACTGAATAAGGTGTTTTATTCAGTAGTGGTTAATCAATCCATACGCAAGATATAAATAAAAAACAGGGAGATATATGACACTCACGCTCTCATCCCTTTCTCTTGAGCACTACTAATCGTTCGCTGCCTTGATGAGGTTCAAATGTAGCGTTTGACTTAATTTATCTTATAATGAAATACAACTAAAATTATAGTACATCACTCGATAAAAAAATAAATCCTTGTACATTAAATGTATAGTTATCATACTATGAATATATGATAATCAAATATTGATAGATTAAATCAAAATAATCAACTATATCGATAATTTAGCAGTATTCGATTTGGAATTGACTAATTTGGTTCAGCATAACATTATAGTAATTTGCTCTAGTATTACTAAATATATATATATTATATATATACCGTGCATTGTGTATACGTCGACATTTCATAAACCACCCATTTTGTCAAGTGTAATCATTTTTTGTTCTGTGTAAATATATATACATAATTATATGTACAACGATTTTTTTTAAATACGCTTTTATACTGATTATTAATAGCAAGCATATTATACATAAATATTTATACTTTATAGTCTCTTTTACGTACGCTTATGACAATTATGTGATATAATATCCAATACGATATTCACTATTTAGATGTTCGGTTATGGCCACTATGACACCAAACTCACAGTAAATTATTTTAAAAAAAGTTTTGAATTTAAACTTAGAACTTAATATAAATGGTTATACATATTCTCATACTTAATAATCGATTAGAAATGGCCGCATGTTATAGTATAAACTAAACATTTCTATTACTATTATAATTATAATTAAAATATTTTATAAAATTAAATGCCTTTTATAATATTTATAATTCCTATACGGAAAATGGTTTATGTAGTAATAATAATAATGTAATCAAAATCGTCAATATGCCGATCAAAATGTTTAAACCATAAAAAAAATAAAGATTTTTATGTTTAATTTTCATACGAAGACCTTTTATAAATATTAAATAAATATTTATTTAATATTTAAATATTAAATAAATTTGACTTTGCTTTTTATATATTCGGAACCATTAATAGGTAGACAATTAATTCATATTTACTTTAGTAAAATTCTAATTTCTAAACCTGTTTCACTAAATTATACTACAATGACGAATTAATTAATATAAAAATAAATGCATAATTTCTGACTTTTCCTAGTCCACAGCTTCAGGTGAATAGTGCTATGAATTGAATAATAATAATTATAAGACCACGTATATTTTTTTATTATTTCAACTTAGAATTTTGAACTGTACTCGTGAAACAAATCTAATGCAATTGTCAAATTATGTTTCAAAAAAATGTTTCCCCCTTAAACTGCAAACTCTTCTATCGTTTAATATAAATATAATATATTATTACTATATATACGTAAGATTATAGGTTCTCAATACCTAAGATAAGGAAACGTTTGTTTCTGTGTTAATTATTTTCTAAGATTTCTATCAAATATACCTACACCCGTGGTTCGAGTACGTTTTCGGTTAGAGAATTAATTTAACGCCTATCGTGGATCACGGCACCTAATCCAAATCGAATCGAAACGCTGTGATGAATGCTGACGCAAGTCTATACCGCAACAGTGATTATACGTATATAAAGGATCTGCTGTAGCGCGCATATATGCATAATAGCTTATACTCCACGTACAATATAAGGTATGTGTAGATAATAATATTATACGCATTGTGTACACTGTACATACATTTCTCCTTACACTCTTGCAGCGAGCGGGTATTGTGGACGTGTACCCATCCAGAGGATTTAAACATTTTTTTTTTATTCATCCGAAAATAATAATAATAATAATACACACACAAACCGGTGTCGGGGTGTCGTGTACGACGTGCCCACCTATTTGTATATGTGTATCATGTTTTATACGTACTGCTGGCGGGTGTGGCGTGTGTGTGTGTGCCGTGGACGAGACGCGGAGCACATATTATCATATTGATGCGCTTTCACCGGAAAATTGTCATTTAAATTCCACACCGTGAACACAATAAACGTCGTTGTTGTTTGTTTATTTATTTTTTTCTCCTTTTCACGTCCCGCTTCTGTTCTCGTACATCCAATTTCCCCGTTGGAAACCGTCGAGGACTCGCGGAGACGGGGCTTATCCCTCACACGGTCCGACGGCTTCGAATAATTAAAAGTCAATTTCGGCGAACGGTGCGCGACACCCCAAAAACGCTGCGGCGCGGGTCCCCCGTTCGGCCCGCTGCGGCAGCAGTCGTCCCCCGAACCACCACCGGTTGTCATAATGTCATATACTATAATACGACGCTGAGTAAATACTGCTGCTGCTGCTGCTGCAACGGGGGTATGCACCGCGTATATATTATTATGTACTCGGTTTGTCGTGCACCGTGCAACGCGCGCGCACATTATAATCTCGCCATTGTCAGAACGCGCGAGTTCACTTTTGACGGTGTGCAATCGACCGAGTTCGTCGCTCGGCCCGGGCACAATATACAATAATAATAATTTAAACGCGGCTTCAGCGTACATCCTCCCGGTCCGTCGTCGTATTATTATTATTATTATTATTATTATAACGTGTTAGTTGATTATCGCAACGCGTTCGATTCCAGACCGACCGGTTTTTCGATAGGATTTTTTTTTTTTTTCGCAATGCCCACGTCGTCGTCGCCGGGACGGTAAAAATTAATTACTTTATTCCGCGACGAATAAAATGCGTACCACCCCGACGCGTGTGATCCGCGTCGGTTACCGTCGGCGGTATCGGCGGACCGCGGCGGGGGCGAGACTTTATTTGAACACGACGGGGTTCGGTGGAAACGCGTTTTTCGATCGTCCGATTGTGTGCACTGGTCGCCCCGCGGACAACGAACGAGACGAACGCGCGCGCGGTCCAAAACATTACGTCACTTTTGACGCAACCTGCGTAAACATATACGCGTTGAAAAATATAACGCGGACAGAAACAATAACAAAAACCAACGTGGACGCGTCACGCCGAGCGAGTATCTACGTGTAAATATATACGAGCGCATGGCAGTGTTTTAATAATCTATATTGCATAAAATGCACGTACCGCTTCACGTAACTCGAAAACCGACGTAGTGGTTCCTTGAACGCTCTGGATGTGCGACAGCAATAAGGGATTGTTCGAAAGTCGCATTTTTAAGGGTCGAAAACGTTTTGGACAGGACGTTTGGTTTTTTTTCACTTTTCGATTAGAAATATTTTATTCTGTTCAATTAGTCGATTTTACCGATTAAAGTATAATGGTAAATTAACGTGGTGTAAATGAATAAAAATAGATATTTTTAAAACATTTCAACGCTTTTTTTTTCCTTTCCGTGTTTAAAATAGAAGCAAATGTGTTTTGAAAACGGTTACGTGACGACACATTGAATAGCACGAGGAGTGAGGCCAACACTTTTTTTTTTTTCTTACATCGAAATGTAGTGCCTAATTGCTCTGATCTAAAATGGTAAAATATCTCCCGGACGAGAACGGGTAATAGTAATTCAGCCATATATAATGATATCGTACTACGCGTATTGCGTTCGCCGTATCGTAAGAAAAAAGAAAAAAAAAACGGTGTCAATTTCAATACGCGTCCGCGCGGTAATAACCGAATAAGAACCTATTGTTTCCACGGCGGCGGCGGTAACACAATCACATGATATATTTCACGTACGTAATACGCGATTTGTATTTAATCGCACCGCACATTACACCGACGTAAGCCGTTCCGAAGAGCGAAACGTGCCGTCCGTCCCCGACTGCTGTACAGACATCGCCCGGAGAGGATGTGGTCGAGGGAATCCGTCGACCGAGACGCGTGTGTCCGACACTATAACGCGTGTGCATAATGGTACATATACATGCGTGCGCCCGCGATATGTGCACTACAATAATAATACGCGTGTACGATGCGTTTCCGAGTCGCACGGAACTCGTGTGACCCGCCGGAACTCCGTGCACGCCTTTTTGATTTTTACACGAATATAACTTGTACCCCTCCGAACACGTTGTTATAATGGTGATCCGTTTCGGACGACCGGATAATGCACATCGTATATCGTTATGACCGTCACGTAGGCGGTGTACTTACCTGTATCAATCGTTTTGTGGACGACGCGATCGGACTGTACAGGGTGTCCCACCGAGGATCTACCCGTTGCGATATCTCTTCTTGGACAATGAAGATATTCGAATTCCGTTTTTTTTTATATACATATATATATATATATATTTACATATAATCGATTAACAGGGACAAACACTACAAAATATGTTTTATATTTTAATTGAATTAAATGTTTTGTGAAAAAAAGTTAACACAATAATTTTTTTACTTCATTGTTTTCGAAAAAATTTAACGACTACCATCTTATAGAGTTTATTTTTCTGCGCATTTTTACGTTGCAACATTTCACTTTCATTGACCTCATGGTTTTTAGTCATTTTTTTAGTTTCCAAAAAATTGTATACTATTTAATAACTTAACGATTTGATATTATCTCGTCTCGTTTTCTGATAAGTTTTTTTCAATGCACCATTTTTATGAAAACTAAAAAAATTATTAGAAACCATGGGGTTGACACGTCAGAAAAGTAAACTTTATAAAATGGCTATCTTCAAATAAACTTTTTTACCAAAATATTAAATCCAATTAAAATAAAAAATATCTGTAGTCCTAGTCCCTGTGAGTCTTATAAAAAAACAGAATTTGATTATCTTTACTATCTCACGAGATATCATCGCAACGGGTAAATCATTTGTGGAACACCCTGTATAATGTAATATATATATATATAAATATAGGTATTCCTATGTACCGCGTAAAATATAAGCTGATATAGGTTTTTATACAACACAGTTAAGTTATAGTATATATAGGTACGTCTAGATCTATCACACTGCACTTTCACCTGAAATTATTCGTGCAGGATTCCAGAAAAAATGAGAATTCATCATAGTACTCGTATTATACGAGGTTTTCATAAACAAACATTTGTATCATAATAAGTGTTGCAGTGAACATCATGGTTCATACATTTTCGGTATTATTGCAAACAATTATGTTATTCTTTAGGTACAAAGTTTAAAAAATCAATTAACACGTGTTAAATTTGGTGAGCATTATTAGATCGAAACATATTTATTTCAAGTCTACATACCTACATTATTATTTCATAATTTTTTATTCGTGTCGTAGTAACGCGAAGAAAATATATTACAACAGGTGTTACCTGATTACAGAAGTTTATAGAAGATTGTGAAATTTGATATGAGAATTATTCAATCAATTGTTTATAGACGTATACGAGTGATATAGTATCCTCGCGGTAGTATTTTCGATTCCATTCACATATTATAATTAGCTTCCATTTCACTGATCGCAGCGTACTACTTTCGTTTAACTTTTATACGCGTAATTTAACCAAGAGTCCATGAAAATCTCAATCGAACAATTATTTTAACAACACAAATATAAATTTGTTATTACTATATAGTCTTAAGTCATGCGATCAAATATTATAATATATTGTACAAGATCAAAAGAGTTTGGTTGAGACGTTATCCACGTAAGTGACGTATTTACGGTGGTGGGACGGTTATGGACTCCCCTGCATGACCTTTTCTTCTAACTATTTTGCATTTCAAGAAAATACCCTGCTCTCGTCCATTACCTGGCAGTTGGAACTCATAGTCCAGATGATGTCATTGATATATTTGATGAGCTGAATCTCGAAAAAAGAAAAGTTGATTTTATGTTATGACGTAAAATTATAAATATTTATTACAGGATATTAACAATATAATAAAAATAAATCAGGTGAAACACCGCGGTTGGACGAGATACAAAGATGGGTGAATGATATTGCTGTATTAATATTTTAAATTAAATTAGAAAACTTAAACCAAAGATCTTTAAAAAAAATGATTCCAAGTGAAAAAGGTCTGGTAGATTATATTATATATTTAAATATATTCGATATAACAATAGAACCAAATTACTAAATAACGTAGGTTCAACTTTCAATGTTCTAACGTTTGTAAAAAAAAAAAAAATATCTAATATCTATTGAATGCTAATATAAGTACGCAGTAAATGTTTCGAATCGTTACTATTAATATTCATAGAAAAACAACCAAAAAAGATTTTTGAAATAATAAATATCGTGTAATCAAACTTTGTTGAAATACCTTATAAATACTTTATAAAATGTATTTGCGACTTTCGGTGAAAAAAATGTTATTGTCTACAAATAAAATCTTATGAAAAATCTTGTATCCATATAACACAAACTATTGGATATTGTGTGACGAAACACTCGTATACTAAAGGCAATTTACTATCGAGATCGGTTGAAGTTGTTTGCAAATCTTTTCTTTGTTTTTCTCAATTATCCGGAAAACTGAAAATTGAAAAAATTAACTCCCCCGTCTTAAATACCAACTAGACACTATTTTCTACCAATATCCCTTGATCGTGATGATCGTTGCACTCCTTCTTACCGAAATCGTGTACAAGGACACACAATAAAATAATAAAACCAATACATAATTCCTCATCGTTTCACTCAAAATATAAATAAGGCATCAACAAAATGCCACAATATATACATATTTGTAAATTTGTAATAGGAATTAAGTTTTGTTTTAGCAAAATCATTTTATTTCAAATAACATGTTATACTATATTATAACTTTGGTAACGTTTTATCATATTAATAAGCAAATTTTGTTTAAAACAACTTATTGGAGGGTTGAAAGGACGGAGGCCCATCCGAATGGGTTAACACAGAATAAATTCATACCCCTCCACCCCAAATTCCAAGACAGAATCGTAGATTCTAAGACACAGCTCCACGTTCATATAATATTATGAATAATTTCAATGAGAAAAAATTTTATTAAAATGTCCTTATTCATGATTTTTCTAAAAACTTGATCCAATTGCGTAGTCTAACCATCTATTATCAATTTAAAAAATCTTTTAAATCCTTTGTAAAATTACATTTTTAATAAATTTAAAGAAAAAATTCTTAAAGAATGCGTTGCTCGGAGTTTACAAATTGATTTATTCGAAGCATTAAAACTTAAAAATCATCTTGCAATGCTTAGATATAATAATGAGATTAAATCAAAGGGAGTTAAAATAAGAAAATAAGTGATGCTGAACAAAAAAAAAAATAATTGCGTAGTTAAAAGACTGAGTAGCCGAGTGGTTGTCGGTATTAAAGCGATTATGAAAACGAAACGGTATGCAGTGACATTTATTATTTGCTCGAGCCGTATATAGTACATTATAATTAATATGGTACGCAAGCTCAGCGCAAATTATCCGGAATATAGTTGCGGGAAATGAGCAAAAGGGATATGGAATGAAAAATGCGCAAGTACTTACTCCACGTTACATTATACAGTATCGTACTACGGGTTAGGGTTGTACGCGACGGACATACACGTAATACACAATATTATGTATACGCGCTGCACATTATTAATTATTATTATTACTATTATTAATATTACGTGCGGCCCTTGCACAGTCCTAATCGGATTTACTGTCGATGACATCAAGACCTGCAGCAGCAGGATGCTATATTACACGACTGGGACCGGAAACCGTTTGGTCCTGGTGCCTATACACGATTACACGAAGAGCGGAACGAGGGCGGTGCAGGATGACCAGCTAGTACACGCAGCACACCCGCCCGTTGTTATTACTCGTGTTACCCATACATTGCCCACCCCTTTTGTTCATTACACGCCGCCGTCACCGTTCTTGTGCCGTATCGCTTTCGCCGACCCGATTGTACCGTACCGTTATAAAACGTATACTATTAGTAACGGAGGACAGTGTCCGAGACACGCAAAACCATAACGTCGTGTGTGTGCGTACAATATATTATGTACCTGTGGCTTCGCCCATAAGTGATAGCAGTGTTTTATTTCCCCACACATCCTCCTCGTCCTCCGCCGCCGACCGATCTAATACGCGTATACAAGTGTAGGCACACGGTGTCGCGTTACCGGTACCACGCACTAGCTACTACGAGTACGCACTTACGTAGGACGAGTAAGCTGAACAATCTAACCTTCAATCGTTCGCTGCACATATTATATACATATAGACGGTTCAATAATGACAATATTCCCTCTTTGTACAAACTATTAAGCAGCTGATTTGATTGTTCGTCTGTAATATTTATGCGCTCTTAAAATCAATTTTACCGAATAACCGTTCTCCAAGTGATTTTTTCTTAAAAAGCGAACGTTTTGGTGGATCTTTAATGCTACGAGCGAATTAAAAATTTCCGATTAAGTTTTTAATTTTATCATACGTAGCTAAAGGTAAAACACCGCCGCAATATAATACGTATTCAATTTAATTTGCATCTAAATGATTTTATTCGTGTTTTATTTTTTCTTTCTTTCCGGTCACCTCACGTACATTACATTGTTTGTAAGTTCTGACGTTTACATAGGTATGATTATTATTCAATTGCTATATACTCATCGCTCCACAAATCCTTATGCATGTAGGACATTTATCAATTATTATAACTATTATTATATACTGTGTACAGATGTATTTGCTGCTATATTATATTATTCTAATGAGCTCTTCGAAGTCATCCTACTTTTCTCCCGTCTGACGACACCGGTCAAGTCACGATTACGTTAAGCTTCTTATACATGCACAGCTTACTTCCCTGCCCTACCATGCGTTTCCTGTCTTGTACTGGTATTATGTACTTCGCGCATAGTAGTCGTCGTCGTTTGACTTAAGGCTTTCTATAATAATGTCTGTATGCGATTTTCAAGCTTTTAAGCGGACTAGAAAGAAATTTGGAAAAAATGACCCCCGAAGTAATACATGCGTTAAAAATATTTTAGACTATACTGTTAAATATAAGCTCATTAAAATTACCACCTGCAGTATTCAAGCTATTAGATCGTACTTATTCGTTAAAGTTTATTGCAGCACGCGGAAAGAAACATGTGTATTGTATGAAGAGTGTAATATTATATTTTTTGAAAGTTAATTTTATATCTGTCTTATTGTTACGTGATGAATCAAGTAACGAGTAACCAGTATCTTTATTGATGGACTGGTACGAAAATGATGTTCAATGACCTCAAATAATATAGTTGTAAATAATTCTGCCCGCTGCACGGTAAATAAAATTCTTAAAATAAATTATTAGAACGTGAATTCACTACAATTCCTATCTTGGATATACTGCAGTGTACGTGTATGATAAATTGATTTATAAGTACCTACAGTTATGTAGTGTAAAAAAAATGTCATCCATGTTGACACAGTGCTCACATCAATATTTTAAATGTTAAACATGATTTGAACTGATTTCGCGAGGCATTATGAAATAACAAAAAAAAAAAACACTACATTAGTCAGCCCACATAATGATTGAAAAAAAATTGTGTTACCTATTTTAGTACGAATAAACAACATAATGTACCCTAGGTTATCCCACTCCCGATTCAAATCTTCTCCTTAATTCTCGTTCTACGCACATCATCAACTCCATCATTTCCTTCATCATTTCCGCTGGCTTCCTAATTTGATAATAATTGTAAATAAATAATATAAATATTTTGTAAATTTTTCTTTGTAAATAGTAATTGCATTGCTGTAATGTTTCGGACAATGGCAAAATAATAAAAAAAAAAACATAATGTATAAACTTCATTGGATGTTAAGTATAATCAATTAAGTCTAAATTCGACGTATTAATAAAATATTTGGGTCTTATTAAATTAAATAAAATAAATATTGTACTAATTAACTGATGTTGCACGAGGTTACGAAATACATAAAAAAATTACTTGTTATATAAGTCAGTTACATAAAATTTGAAAAAAATTGCAAAGTTCATTTTATTACAGTATATTATGGTACTTTGGGTTTTTTTTATATATTTTTTTATACTTGTATAAGATTATTTGCGACATAATAATACAATATTGGAATATTATAAAATTAAATAAAATACATATTTTTATCCCTTTTTGCACAACTAATTACTTATATAACGAACCATTTTGACGTCTTATGAAAAATGCCAATGAGGACCCCTCCTTTAAGTTTTAGTTTAACATTTGTTTCTTTATATTTTCTCTTATTGGCTCTTTAATCATATATTTTTTATAAATTTTGTAACTAATGATATATTATTAAAATATTGTAACATATTATACAATTTTGGATGATCTTTTTTTTTCTTATATGTACAATTTATGTATTACAAGAGTTAAGCCCATTTAATAAATAATAATAATAATAATATTGTATAAAGGATCTACAGTAAATATTTATTGACTCGACAATTAAATTAAAAGACAAATCAGTAGGTATTTAAACTTTAAGTATTTTTGTTGTTCTGGTGGAAAAACAATGAATTATTACAATTATTGAATTATTGTTAATCCGCTTTTAATGTAAAATAATAATTCTACGGCACAGCTAAACGTCTAAACACTCTAAACTGTTCGAGTAGGTACATTACTATCACTAATATATTACCAGTATAATATTAGAATTTGAATTAAGATTTAAGTTTGAATGCAAATTTATTTAACTACCACATACAGTTTATTTAATTATAAATTCGTGTAGTCATTCTTATACCAATATTAATAAACATTCTAAAAATCGATATGATTAAGGTAAAATTAAGATCTTTAGTCAGTAATTAAAAATAAATATACTATCTTACTATTAATGTTTTCATACATCAACACCACATGATGTGTAAATAAAGTATACGGTAAATGTAAGATAGTTAAAGTTGAAAAAATACGTAGTTTGGTTCGAAAAAAAACATTTATTTGTAGAGATTCGTGTAAAATAAATCTAAATTCTAATACATTATTACCGTAGTGTAAGATTAATTAAATTTAAACTATTGCATAGTTGATCACTTAGGTTAAAATGGTTAAATAGATAGATAGTCATTAATTTTTGCACACCATATAAATTATAGTGCATTTAGATAACAAAAATTACATACCACTTATTATACATAATCCGTAACGACTCATTACACTTAACTGACGTAAATGCTTGTACGAAATACTGTGAATAATCAATTATAATTTGCATGTAATTTTCTACTTTAAATTTCTATAAGTATAAAACACGGAAAGTTTTAATTATACCTAGGTACCCCGATATAATTATATAAGACATACGCGTTTTCAACATTTTTATGCCAAGCTTACGGTCATCGTAACAGGTGCAAGTTTAATAGATTTAATTAATATTATTTGATCATAAAATATGTGTTGCACTATACATTGCACGTATTAACGATGCCTGTCAAAATAGTTACGTAAATTGGTTCCAAGAAAATTGTGCACCGTAGTCGCATTATGTTTAGCGTCTCTCGCGTAAAAACTTACCTAAATTTTTTTCAAAACTACAAAAACATTTGGATATAAAATACCTCAGACATATTATAGCATTATTTTATCCAACGCAATAATATGTATAACGTCAAAACAGTACCTACGTATTATATTATACAGATGTCCAAAAGGCAAGAACGGTTGTTAAGTATAACGTATGAATATTATTATTGTTGCTCGGCGTGCGCAAATGAAAATATAATCGACGCACAATAGAAGCGATTTTTGTGAGAAATAAGCCGTGCACCTAATTCATTTATTTAAAATGTTTAGCTTAAAATTTAATTGCATGTTTTGTTAAAATAGCATGTGCATTTGCGCGGATACCTATGTAGATACTAGGTGCTTAGAATTTATGACTATGCAAATGACCCGCACCTGCTAGATTTATAGTAAAATATATTATAGTGAAACCGGTTTTAAAACACTTCTAGTGCAACATTTCACGAGATTTGAGTTTGTATAATAGCTATATAGACCGCACAAATCCATGTTGTTTGATACTTAAAATATCGGAAATATCCAAAAATTACTCTGACGAATCACAACACAAATTATTTTAGCAGTACATTGTAGTTGCCCATGAGAGATGAATAACCCTTTATGACCGAAATATACAAACGCGCTAAAAAAAAAAAAACTTAACATTTAAATTCGTCGATTTAGAACATTACGTTTAGCATTATTTAAAATTCCTTTAGTCGTAAATATGTTTTTTATCTTATAAATGATTTGATTTTATAATCAACTAGTTTCGTATTCGTTTAAACACTGGCATTATTGTTTAAAAATGTACAAGTAATTATGCCACATTATAGAATACCAGCTATACAGCGTACAAAAATATTATATTATCTGAATTATCCGGCCTCGCCCTACTATTTTAGATTAGAGCAATTACTATTTCGATGCAAAATAAATTTTAGGTTGAAAAAGCACACAATCGTCGTATATTCTATAAAATT
Source organism: Periphyllus acericola (assembly GCA_949715065.1). Lineage (NCBI taxonomy): Eukaryota > Metazoa > Arthropoda > Insecta > Hemiptera > Aphididae > Periphyllus > Periphyllus acericola. The sequence continues at coordinate 8,918,540 of OX454270.1, read as the reverse complement.
ATATTGATTTTTATTTATTTATAGTTTATTATATATTAAGTTACAAATACACATCAATCTGTTATTGTTAAAATCAACATATTAAATAAAATAAAATACTTCCATGATAACCAACAATTTAAAAAATTTCATTTCAGAGCCCAAAACTGTTTCGACCCTTAAAAATGCGATCTTCGAAAAACCCTTTCTGATGCACATATACATAAAATAAATAATTATGTAAATTTCCTCAACATTTCAAATGGTATGGTAGTATAGGTATATGCTGTAAGCTTATCAGTGAGTGAGTCAGTGAGTGAGTGCTATTTTAATTTTATACATATGTATTATGTATGTACAAATCCTTAACAACATACAAAACCAAAAAAAAATGCTATACCGCATGGTATTATTATGACATCATCGGCATACATCTAGAATGATACTAATTTGTGTTTTCCTAATTATATGTTTCTGATTTTAACTTTTTAGTATTTTATTTAAATATTTAAGATTTGTGTTTAATTCAGGTACAAGGGATAATTATAATTAAGTAATTCAGTTAAAGTCTTTAAACACTTAAAACACTTATTAAAAGAATACGGAGTATTAGACGAGGATATAATTGAATCTAATACCATTTTTACAATATGCTTAAGTATATTCTAACATCAATGCTAATACTTACTAAATAATCACACCAAAAGCCTAAACAAAGAATCATCAAATGTCCAAGACACAAATGATGTATAACATCACTGATATTTATAAAAAACTAATAACCTAAAAAAAAATTTAACTTATTGTTTTCTACTCGTATTTGATTTAAAGTGTAATCTGAAACTCCCCGATTTTGGACAATAACCAATGTGGTCGAGCCCTAGTTAACACAATGGAAAAAAAAGATATTCGATAAAATGCTAAATAATTCAAACACATTATAAGGTAAGTATAATAATATACTTAGAATAATTCTTTTGGTTTAAATTCCAACGTTATTATTTCCAGCCGTCGGTCGTATCATATTACCGTAAGTACTAAGTAAATTATATGCACATTCGTTATCACGCATACTACAAAGGTATTACATCTAAAACGACTTTTTTATCGGTAGTTTATAGGTCATAATGGTATAGTTACCATTAGGTTAAACGCCTATGACAACTAGACAACTGCGTACGCAGGGGCAATGTTTTAAGGCTTTTACCCCTCACTGAATTGTCTTACCTCTTACTCCTCCCAAAGTTTCGGGTTAGATCATTTTTCGGCTGATTAAAGGTATCTGTATTTATAATCTATAAATAGTGAAAATTCTAACTTAGTAAAATCTTGCATGCGGTACTGCAACTATAACCGTATAAGATAACTAATCGATTAAAATACAGGATGATTTTTTAGACGTGTCCATTTTTGGCCATAAAAATGCTTTAATTTGAATTATTTTTTTCAATGTTCATGTTACTATAAAAACTATGTTTTCCACCTTTTTTTGTAAACAAACTTTTGTTTTTCAAATGAGAAAACTATATTTTTCACGCAAACTATTATTACTCAGTTGAATTTTTTTTGAACTCTTGAGGTAAAGTAATCAAAACTCAGATCAATATTTATGGAGTTATTAAAACTTAAAATTTTCGATACCTCAAATCAGGAGCAACAAGCGATGACATGTGATTCCAAATTACGAGTATATCACGATATCAGGATTATGATACTATTTCCCTTAAAACTTAAATTTGTATAATCCAAAAACTGCTCGTTCGAATTTTGATTTCGGTACATGACAATGTACAGAAAAATGACCCCGAAGAAATACCGCAATGAAAATGGGATGTTTCCGTTGATACACTTAAGGTGGCATGAAATTAAAACACTGCGGAAAACATAGTTTTTATGGTAACTTGAACATTGAAAAAGAAAAGAATTTCAAATTAAAGCGTTCTTACGGCCAAAAAAAGGGACGAGCGCGTCTAAGAAATCGCCCCGTGTGTGGCGCACAACAGATCTATCGCGTCTTTCCGAATTCTATGACGGTACGAAGTTTTCCCCCGCGCGCCCTTCCTTCCAAGTGTTGTATTCATTTGCGCCAGACCATGATGTCTTCGCATGCGGTCGACGATAAACGCACAGTGGTCTTCTCATTCGGACAAAGCACACTGGCCGGCACGCACGCGATGCGAAAAAACCTGAATAATACGTTTGAAACGAGATACTTTGCTTGAGAGGTGTTTCCGCGGTTGTTGCCGCCGCGTTCTTAAATGGCGTTGCGATAAACAATACGGTATAATGATACTAACGAAAGCGTATGCGTACCGCGATCCCACACGTTTCCGAACAAAATAATAGTCGTTGTATAACGCGCGTTTAATTATGATTATTTATTATCGTCTTCGCACCGCGACTGTCGAAAACTTTCGACCATTGTGCGCGCCCGCAATAATATTAATAATAACAACATTGCGCACCGTACGCGCGTAGGAAAACTTCTGATAAGTCCCATCTCACCTATGCGCGCACACACGTGTAAAGCCGTGGCTAGTGGAGGTATGTTTAACACAATAAAGTACTATTGTAATAATATGCGTATTGCGCGTTCAAATCGTAAATCGTGGACCACTCTCTCTACCCCTCTCTCACTACCCCTCTCTCACTACCCCTCTCTCACTACCCCTCTCTCACTATCCAACCTGTACGTTCACATAAGAGTACAACGCACAGCCACTGTTTACCCCGTCGTCGGTCGTGCCGCTACCGTATCATATCGAACCACCCCTAAAAGCGCACACGGCCGCGCGGCTTCGGCATAATAATAATATTGGCATATTGAAACTAATTTAATACAGTGGACAAGTGGTGCGTGCGTGTGTTCCAAACACCTCTTGTTTGTCCAAATATGCGGAAAATCCGTGCATTATACGGTCGGAATACGCGTGCGTCGTATTATTATAAAAGCGAGCGCGCATTGTCACCCCCCCCCCCCCCGCGCGCAGTTTTCGCACGTATACTATATATATTATTTACATTGTGCGCATAATACGTGTACACATTATACGTGTGGCTTTATTATTATTACTATTTCGAGTGTTTTCGATATTTCCCCTCGGGGACGACCTTTATTATGTTAACACCGCGTGGCCCACGGCGACGTTTTATCGCGTACAATAACGTGTACGCGCGCGCGAGCGATTTCTATAGAATTGTATGAAACCCCCCCCCCCGCGCGCGCGTCCTTTTTCCACGTACAACGCACCTATATTGTACGCGTGCATAATGTGCTGTGTCCGCGTACGTCAACAAGAGGGGTGTGTATTTACCATACATTTATACGTGTGTGCTGCGGCACAATAGAATGTGGATGTGACATCGCGCAGTATTTTGCGGTTATTGCGATTTTTATAAAAAAAAAAAAAAAACATTTTCCACAAAACCGATGTTGAAAACATATGAGATAAGTCGAACTACCCGAGGGGACATAAATTATAATTTTATTCCGCGCGCGCTCTTTGAATTTATTATTATAACGTACGTACACCTAGATACTTTTAAATGGATTCATGATTTTTAATAATTCTTTTAGTTTATACAGAACTAATGTCGATTTTTATCACCTCGTCATTTTGCCGATAAAGTTTGCTGATAATGTTACTATTATTTAAAACTGTCTAAATAGTACACAGTAATTTACTAAGCTTGAAAAATTATTAAAAATCAAAAAGTTAATGTAAATTTATGGTTGACCCATCGACGAAGTAATCGGAAAATATCCCGGTGGGACACCCTGTACACCTACCGGCTCGAGTGCATGGTAAATAAACCCTGATATATATAGTAAACGAGATGTTAGTTAGTGGATTGCATTATAGTTGAGTTAATTCATCAGGAATTGGTTAAATATCATTTATTTTATACTTGATTATATTTTATTTTCATTTTCGACAAGATAACATATTTATAACAAACAATTGAGTGAAAGTATTGTGTTAAAAAACAATATTTGTAAACGATTAACGATGATTACATATATTATACACCATGATATCGTACATGACTTGATTGTTTGTTATTAAAACAATTCTGTATAGTTTATTTTTTTAAATTATCGAACGTGGTTTTTAGAAAAGTGGTGAATATGAATTGAGAGGATAACCAATCAATTGATGGAACTTCAAGTTGTTTGGATAAGTTTCCAGACCTATTCATCCAAGTACAGGTCGCAGTACCATTTACTCTTCAGTCATCTTTTGAGGTCACCTGCGATCGATAGGTTCGTGACGTTATAATCCTGGGGGTCGTGGAGATTGCAAGTCAAAATGGCAAACTTTATAGAAGCTTCCAGCTACATTTTGGATTGTTGTAATTGAGCGACTTATGTGACGGCTATGATTCGATACGCAAAAAAGTGTTTTGGTGATTTGGCGGAAACATTTGGATCGGAAAAAATGTTGGGCTTTTTTATACATAACTTAGAACATATTTTCAAATTTTGAACCGAAAATATGGTAATATTTATTTGTGTATAAATAAGATTTTTCATAATATCAATGGAATAAATTCATATTATTGGAATAAAATGCAAGTAGAACAGCGGTTTTCCCGGAATTTTTGGTTTCACGGGGCCCTAATCTATGGAGTCACAAAAACCAGGAATGCAAATTTGAAATCAAAACTTGTAAGCAATAATATTTCGTTTACATGCTTTTTAATATGTATTCCTAAAAAATTGGTGTGCCCAAAAGAAATAAAAAATATTTCATTTCATTTATAAAAAAAACATAATATTGATACAATTTAGTAAATTATAATTTATAGTGTGAAGGATGATAGTTTTTTTTCTCATTTACCAATTCTCCAATATATGGCTTTCGGGGACGAAAACTATGTAAATTTACATTTCTGCATATTCGGTGTTTCTCTGAGAAACCTAAATTTAAATTGTCTGCCAATTTTTGTTTCGTGCGTTGGCTGAACTGTTTTTTTTTTAAATATCATTGGGCATCTATCCACAATGCGGTACTATGAAAGTTTTTGATTTATCTTATTTATTTAACCATGGTACGACTTACTAATTGAAGAACGCGTTTTAGTCGTTAAGACATTTTATTGTCACAATGAAAATTATGCCGAAACAATGCATTTCAACCAAAAAATGGATATTGACAGTGTTTTGACCGGTCCAACAACAACTCTTCGTCGAAGATCACAAAAGTTAGTGATACCACTGAGTTCGTTGTACCGAATCATGAAAAAAACAATTGGATTTGCATCTCTATAAACTTAAATTGACACAGGAGTCAGGAACTCAAAGTTGGCGATCATGGGGACCGTAGGCAGTTCGTTGATTGGTTTCACAGAATGCGTGTTGATGATGCTGATCGATGTGGTGATCAGAACTGGCCTCACAGGACCTAACTCCACTGGACTTCTTTCTTGGCGGTTGTGTTAAAGCTTAAATCTATGAAAATACGTAAACCACGAACTATCGAAGAACTCAAGGATGAAATTCGTCGTGTTATTGGTGAACTGGCCCAGGATATATTTTAGCGAACCGCGAGTGACAGGCAATTTTATAACCTGAACTGAAGCTTGTCAGTGAAACAAAGGTGAACAAATACCAGAAATTATATTCCATATAAAAAACGCAGTATATACACTGCATGTTTATATAATATATTTTTTCAATAAAGTAATAACAAAATAAAATCCTGCGTAAAAATAAACTTAAAAATAATCTATATAAATATAACAATCTGATTAATAATAATATTTGAATGTGATTTAATTCATATGTGGCCACAAGCAGAGCCCCTAGATAATTATTATGTATCACTAAAAGGCTCAGCGGAGTACAGTTTGAAAACCACTGGTGTAGATGAGATATATTCATTTTCTTTTGGACATTTTAATTGTATAAGGCTTAGGACTTAAAAATAAGCCACAATTTACACCATCGGGTTGCTGATCTATTTCGATTACAAAATCATGAATTAGATTTGCAAATACTAAGGTAGTGAACCGCTGAGCCATAGATTCGGCAGGACATCGTCTTTTCCCTAAACGAATTGAAAACAATATAAATATTACGCATTATGCACGATCAGAAAAATAATAATTAAAAATAGAAAGATTATAATTTACCGAAACCAAAATAATACATTTCTCCCATGGATTTTAATTTTCCATCCTCGTCTATAAATCTCTCTGGACGAAAAACTTCAGGATCGTCCCATTTTGTTTGGTCATGATACACCGAATACGCACTCATCAACACTGTAGAGTCCTAAAAGAAATAATTAGGTTTATTTGTAAAAAATCGAAAACCAAATTATATTTTATTTTTCGAATAAAACTACCACAGATATGTAATATTTGAGAAGTTGAATATGTACTCAAGAAAATAGTTTTAAAAAAAAAAGCATTATATCAAATATATTACGGATTCGTGTATATGATGACTAAAAAAAATATAAGTATAATATAAATACGTATTATCTGATCGATATTGTTCAATAGCTTCAAGTGAATAATAAAATTAATAACGCGGTTTATCCTGAAAAATGTGTTTAAAACTTATTAGGAAGATATTTTATGGACCGAATAACATAATAATCAATAAAACATGATTTTCTGTTGTGAGGAGAGTATAATATATTAATCTCATAGAATGGAAGAAAATAATCACACAAGAAATTCTACTTTGAAACAGTATTTAATTTCATTCGATGTGTAAAATATGTAATGTATTATTCAGTCATGCCCTATAAATATATATTATATTATGTAAGTAAACTAATTCTATCAAAATACTCAAAAATACTTTAGGTATGCTGTAGCCATTCAGATGTGTACTGTTTAATGCACGCCTAGGACCTATGATTGGTGCAACGTGATTAAGCCTCTTCGACTCAAACAGCACAGCTTCCACGTATCGATTTCTGTGAATAAGATAGGTCAGTTATGAATCCAATTATTAATCTCGACGCGTATTTCAAACGACCCGTTTAATCTTTAATGATCATATTTACTTGAGTATGTCTTCAGCTTCTATAAACGTGCCCGGTGGTTTAATATCGTCCAAAGTAGATTGGACTTTAGCCTGGATTTCTGGCCATTGAGCCATTGCAAGTATGGAAAAATCCAATGTGTTGCTGGTTGTAGACGATCCACCAATTAATAAGTCTAAACATACAGCTACCAACTGTTCTTCTGAAATGCGTTTGTAAAATATTTTTTGATTTCTCAAACATTGACTTGTCAGTTGTGAGTTATAACACATATTAGCCTTACAGACGTATTGAATAATTTCCAAAATTAGATAACGAATAATTATGAATGTACGAACTTTATTTCAATTCATGTAGTTAACTTATATTAATTGGATTAATACATAACATTAACCTGCCCAGTTTTGTGTACAACATTAAAACTGCTAAAACAGACCTGCAAAGTTAAATGCTAGAAGAAAGAACGGAGGCAGCCCTCTGCATCTGGAGTTATACGATAATATTCAACCACAGTTTGTGGTAATTTTTTGTAATTTTTTCGTTAGTTATAACGATTATTAATCTATAATAATCCAAACCTGATAACGTAATAATATAAAAAATAAAAAAATACACTACTAACCTGTAAACGTTGTATTAGCTATTTCTTCTTTTTCCATTTGATGTAAAAACGCATCAACAAAATCTCTGGTACTTTCCGACAAAGTTTTCTTGTGATCTGCTATGTTATTCTGAAAGAAGTGTTTATATATTCGTGTTTAATGTATTAAACACAAGTACGAAGCAATATTTATTGAATAAACTTATATTTATGACACAACAAATATAAATATATTTTACACGATTTGCGTAGTCTTGCATACCTCACCTAAGTACATGTTTCGCGTTCCCGTTTTTCTCGAATAAGTGCTGTTTCGGTTATTTCTGTTTTAACGTTTACAATGCAAATCACGGCCACTCGGGCTGGCGGTAAGTTTTAAAAACAAATGATTCTGTGCCGTACGATAACGCAAAACGACGACGAAAGGTATGTTCGCCGACGATATGGCAAATGTTGTCGATGAGTAAAGAGCAGTTGTCTATAGTTCTATACAACTGATTGCTAACAGAATTCAATAAGTTGACAACATCCTTGCCTGGACGAGACTTTGTAAAATTTAGATAAACGGTAAAAAATGTACACACGTCAACTGTACGTCACGCCAAAACGAAAATATCCAAATAGTGCTGATTCAAACAATACTTCCACAAATAGATTTTGATAAAATTACCTTGAAATGCACTTTGAATTCTTAATTAGAAAAACAGCTATCGTAAAAAATGCAAATGATCTATTGGTTAGTCGGAAGCCATTTCTAGAGAACTATCGAAAATAAATCACCTCTATCATGTATTATTATTACTGAAATAATTAAGATTGATAGCGTTCAATTGTAAGGTTGTTATATATATATATATATTATACATAAGAAGAAGTCCTGACTGACTGATTAATAATCAACGCACAGACTAAACTATGATGGCTAGCGGCTTGAAATGTTTAGGATATGTTTGTATCATGGTCTAGGCGTGCAATAAGAAAATATAATTAATTTGCAAATGACATGGACATTGGTAAATGTTGTAATGGTAGACATTCGCCGGTTAGGTTATGTATTCAGTACGATTAAGTTGGTCAAGTCGCACTAAAAGGTGGGTGTACTTTTTGATTTTTAAAAAAATTTAACTTAGATATTTAACTATTTATTACTTTATTTATCAATTACAGATCAGTAAGGTCAACATGCGGCGTACCGGTATGAGTCTATTGTTTATGGTCGCCCAGTGATCATAATACGTTATATAGTATATACCATCGTTTATCAAAAATATCATAACAAACGTATTTTTTTTTTTTTTATCAATCCGAAGATTGGTTAAATGATTATTGATGTTCTCTCCACTTGTTTCTGTCACTTATAACCCTCTTCATCTCCCAGTATGTTCTTATTCCGGTATCTTTCATCAATTGCTTCAGAAATGGGGTTCTGGGCCTTCCTCTTCCAGGTTTTCCTTCAATCTTTCCCTCTATTATTGTGGTTATCCAAGGACTATTCCTTATTACGTGTCCGATCCATGCTTTCCTTCTCAATCTTAGCGTATTCCATATTGATTTTTGAGTATTCATTCTCCTGAAAACCTCATCATTTTTTATCTTATCCGTCCATGAAATTTTTAGCACTCTTTTCCAACACCATACTTCAAAGGCTTCTATTTTGGCTTTATCAGCCTTCATTATTGTCCAAGTCTCTGCTCCATATAGAGCTACGCTCCACACAAAGCTTTTTATAAGTGTTTTCCTGGTGTCCAGACTTATTCTATTTGAAGTAAAAAGATTTCTCCTTTTATAATAGGCCTGTTTGGCTTGCGCTATTCTACATACTATATCTGTATGGCTTTTACCATCGTTTGTGATTTTGCTCCCCAGGTATGTGCAATTTTGAACTGTCTCCAGCGGTATTCCATCTAGAGTTTTATTTGCATAAATCTGCTGTTTGCTACAGATAAGGATCTTGGTTTTTTGTTGGTTTATTTTCATGTAGTGTTCTTTAATCATACCATTTATTTTTTCGAGCATGTTAGTTATGTGTTCTTCACTTTCTCCAATTACAGCAATATCATCCGCAAAACGTAACATTTGCACAAGTATTCCTCCTATCTTTACTCCTCCAATATTTTCTTTTCTTATTTCTTTTAAAGCTTCTTCTATATACAAATTAAATAACGTAGGTGATAGATTACACCCTTGTCTTACCCCCTTGGCAATTTTAGCCTCCACCTGGTTGTTACCTTTTTCAGCTTTTATGACTGCAGTTTCATTGATGTACAGATTATGTATAATTTTCCTATCGTTATAGTCCATTCCAATATCCTCCAGAATCTTAAATAGTTTTGACCATTTAACATTATCGAAAGCCTTCTCCAAATCTAAGAAGGCTATAAACAGTGGTTTGTTGATTCTTATCATTTTCTCTATGATTATTCTTAAGCATATTATCGCCTCTCTAGTGCCTCTATTTTTCCTGAAACCAAATTGATCTTCCGCTATATTTTCATTTATTTTCGACTCTATTCTTTTGTTCATTAACAAACGTATATAGTTGAACAAATGCTCACATTTATAACTATTGAATATTCGTTAATAATTATGCGCTTTGTAATATGTGGTAAAATTACTGAAATCGTTTCTTGATTCTTAGTATCTAAGGGCATATGACGTCAATGGCTGGTGAAAGTAGTCAATTTGAATTTAAAATATATTTGTTTACAACATTTAGCTTCGTAATTTAATTATTATGGTAAATTATGTATTTTACCATTATCGACCTTCACCGTAACATATACAAGTATAAAAATAGTTTTTTTAATCATTTAAAAAAATTGTAAAACGTTTTTTTCGATTAAAACTATAACTACAGAAGATAATCTTTAAATGATTCTTTAAATGTCGTACACACGTGTACATAATTTTAAGGAAATGTTTTGGACGGGGTAATCTAATTAAAATTGCTCATTTGAAATAATTGGAAATTATTGTTGGAGGTGTAAAACAAGTATTATAAAATGGAGTTTTTAACTCCAAAAGTAAAAAATGCAATTATATCATCTTACGGATATCAACGTATATAGCTGCTGGCTGATGCTCGTAATGAGCGAGTAACCGGTGCTAACGGGTGCCAAGAATCGGATCCAGGGCATCTGGTTCAACAGTCCGCCGGCCATGTCGAATGCTGTGCCTCGTTTCTTCATCAACATCAGCAACTCGGGGTCCTGAAACTTAGCGCCAGCCGTCAGCTCCCACAAGACATTCATGACAGCCGACTGCAAGTACGAGGCTGGCGTGACGCTTTTCTCGGCCTCGCACAGTCGTTGCGCCAGGGTCTTATACTCATCGTAAATCAATTCGTCCATTCTTTTCCGCCCCAGACCAAGCGACTTCAAATGTCTGACCGCGAACGATCTATGTATTTTCCATAGATCTCCGTCGATCATCGTAACACCTGTATTTGAAACAGGCGCTTTCGTATTATGAACAATGGCTGTATAATCGTATCCGTTGGATATAAACTATTAAAACTTGTTACTGTAAAAACCTACGTACTTATGTTTTCATCGCACATTTCACACACAATAAGTATTTACTTATGTGGACCAAAATGTTCGTTCGAATCCGGTCACTTTCCCCAGGCACAGCATTTTTCATAATTTCGTCACAAAAAGTACATTTTAAATTTAATTTTTATGTAAGCTGTGTTGATTATTTTTGAAATATTTAACTATTGTTAATTTATAGGTAATGTAAAAAAAAAAGGGCGGGACACATAGGTCGGCCAACACTCCACGGTAGGAAGAGTTACAGTGATGGACGAATTATACTACTGAATTGGTCTTTTAAATTTCATACAAATGTATTGAAATCTTGATTCTGAGTGAAAGAGGTCGGGAGGATCAGTTTATAGTGTTCAAGTTTATAAAAGAGCAAAAAGATAACTTTTAATAAGAAATAACTGTAAATAAAGTGATAGTCTATCTAAATTGTATCTAAATTAAAATACCTATAATCAGCATAAATATTTTTGAATAATTTTGAAATTTACACCATCTATAGAAAATATTTATTTGATTGTATTGTAAAAATTATAAATCATATGAAATAAATAAAGAACACCATTTAATCTAAAATGTAGGAAACTCTCAAATTTCAAATGTCTCTTAATGGCAAAAAAAAATTAAAAACCGTTTAAAACGAACACCATTTTTAGAGAACAGCCATATAAGTCTCTACGATCATTCTTTTTTGAGTTACAATGGGAAAAAAAAAATGAAATTCGCAATCCGTAAAATATGTAAATGCTGTTTTTTTGTTGCAATCTTTCGTCGGTTTCCCGCTATTTTTGGGAGAACTAATTAGTAATTCAAAAAACCAACTGGACAATACTTGGAATCGGAAACATGTACTACTATTGATGATAGGATTACGTTATATAGGAAATATCGTGATAACATACATAATAAATACAAATAAATAAAAATAAAAAGTTATGGTAAAACTATTAAATTACTCGTTTCACTCAAAATCTAAAATAATAAAACCGGTTTCGATTTTAAAAGACGTCATCAGGCATAAGCAATGACCCCAACCAGTCGTAAGATGTTCGCATATATTTTACAAAAGTCTACTATAGGGTAGATGCCGTACTAAACTAGTATGACAATTTTTTAAATTGTGTGTGTACCATATTCAACTTCTATGGCTGTATTTTTATTAGCACTAACAACAACAAATCAATCGGAACAAGGTTTAAAATTAGAACTGTATACTATGAGTGAACTAGAATCTCATATATTTACCTCTGCGCGTGCCCAATGTCCTGAGTTTTATGAAAAAATTATCAGGCCTGCCCAGAAACTCTTCTCTTCGTAAAGACTCATTTATTAGATAGTTTCCAAACACGGTGACAACGTATTCACGTCCTAGTTTTAATCCGATCACATCGGATTTATATGTTTTTCGAAGCTCCTCTAACGCAAGATGTTGGCCACCTTTAGCGTTTGTAAGTTTTGCTAATTGGTACGTATTGCCCACAAACGGCCACCACATCGGTCCTGATCAGAACAAAAATTATCAAATAAATGAGTGACATTATTAAATACTCAGCGATAAATGACTTTATGATAATTTTATAGTTTTGACTGATTAATTTACTTCGTATTTAGAAACGTCCTTTTACCGTAACTTTTATTGGTTTAATTAATCTTTTAATAGATAGTCCTAATGTCTGTTCATTTATTTGCGTTTGAACAGTTATAGCTTCGTCTTTTGTTTTATTTAAAGTATAAAATAATTGATAGTATAATTTATTGTTCTATAATTTCTGTATAAAAGTGTACGCTTTTCCCATGGTTCATTTATATCGAATTAGTTTGTAATTGTAAAGCCGACGCTGAATATTGCGATTCGAATGCTTCGTTTAAATATTTCACTATAGGTATTTGACCATTTAGTTGTGTTTTTATATTTTATAACTTCTAATGCTTTGCCTGATTGATAACTTTGTTGTTATGTATCGTATTAATATTTGCGAATTCTCCCATTCTATGGCGTTAACTGCTATATCGCATACGTTGATAAATTGGTAACATCGCTTTCTCCAGAACAATGAGGTATTAATTTAAATGATTCATCTAATCTTAAGGTAATTTCAGATTTTTGTGGTTGTGATATTTTTTTTTTTTGGGTTTTGGATCGAAGGTTAACTGTGTATGCTCAGTTGTTTTACTACTTCGAGTATTTATTTGATATTTGGGGCTAAGACTATTTAATTCATCTCATTTTTTTTTGATATTTTTTATTTAATTTTCCGTTTTGAGATTTAATTATTCTATAGGGTTCCCTTTATTCGTTAAAGTAACTAATTTTAACGGTTACGTACAAGTTTCCCCATCAGAATTCATAATTTCACAATAAGTTTTTATTTTTTAAAAATATAAATAATAGCATTTTATCGTACAATGATATTATATAACCAATTAATATAACATTTTACATTTTTTATCTATGATAATAAACCCTTTTAAATAATATCTAATAATTAATAGTACATAATAGAACACCCTTGAGATTCACGAAATAAAACCGTTCTTATCACAAATTTGTTTAACATATATAATTTTAAAAATAAGTATTGGTCGTCTTATAACGATAATATATATTGTTTTCAAATAAATTGTCATCTTTACCTGGTGGAAAGTTTTTCGGTTTCTTACACGTCCAAAGAACGATCAATAGTACAATCGCTAAAACGACACACTCAAAATTCCACATCAATTGCAGCGCCATTACGCAGAGTGTTGCGGCGGCTCGGCTGGTTTCAATCGGTAACGGAGAACAGACGAAAGATGCAGGTAGCCGATGAACGTCTGAATCTTGGTGATAATCGAACAATTTATTTATGGAAGTGGCTATTTCTGCGTCCTATGCTCTGATTGGTCGTTATATTAATATGCATATTTTGAAAATGTTTTGTGATAATATCTACAAAATGTACTGTTCTTGAATACGCAAAATACAAATACTTTTAAAGACATCACCAATCACGCAGATCAATGATTCAGCCTAAAATGCGGAAAAACACAAACCGATATACCCGGTTTTTCTGTTTCTCGTGTATTGCTTAACACGGCTGGTTTCTGAATGACGTACATTGGCGCAAGTACATCAGTGTCATGTATACACACACATAGGACTTAATAGTTACATGGGTGATATGAAGGTCAGAACTCAGCAGAAAATAAATAAGTTCTCAACTGAAGCCGTCAAAGTAGTGATATATATATATATATATATATATATGTTACCGTTAAAACCCGAAATTCATCAAAACTAGTCAAAACTAGAATTAACCAGGATTTCAATGTTGATGTCGCAGTTAAAACCCGAAATACGTCAAAACTAGTTTTTACTATTTAAGTTGGAGAATTCAACAGAACTTCAATATATTGAACCTATTTTTAAAGTGTAATTTTAACAAAAACCAAATTCAATTTAAAATAAGTATTATTTGTTTAATTTATTTTGACAAGGCAAACTGTCGTGGTATTTCGAGTTACATATTATATTTTTTTTTTTTTACAAAAATCTTACAAAAACAGCGATTTGTCTCATACGACTTTTTACAAGTACCCCTTATAAATCCTTGCCCTGGTCCCGTTGATGATTTTGTTGCGGCTGCGCGAAGAGTAATTTGATTGTCAGGAACTTGTTTGACAGTAATAATTACTTCTTTACAACAACTAAATTCAGACCTAAAATAATTTTATTATTTACTACCAAATTACTTATTTTATAATATTTAGTGGATGAGGAGGTATTAATAAACGGCTGTATGGAAAATACAAATAATAATCAAGGTGTGAAACAAATCGCTGATTGTGTAAAGAAAAAGTACAAATGCTACATAATGTTTAATACCACGAAAGTTTGCCTTATCAAACAATCAATACAAATATACTAGTATCGACATTGAAATCCTGGTTAATTCTAGTTTTGACGAATTTCGGGTTTTAGCTGTAACATATATATTGTGCAGGCCAAGTGCATTTTGTGCTTTATTCAGAAACTAGCCTGCAAGCATGGCCAGATTGGACGAATTCGGGCCACCGAGTTTTCCGTACTTAACTAGCCCACTTATAAACTGGTGGCCCTTGAACCATTTTTTTTTTTTTATGACATATTGCTATAGCTGCACTAATCTTTTCTGAGTGATACATAAACAACAAAGACTACCGTATAATATTATATGAGTTAACAACATTTTTTAAAGGTTGTTAAACTTAAATAATTTCACCTAGCTTAGGTATATAATGAAGCTACACAAGGTTATTTAATAAAACATTAATTTACATTAATTGTATTTATAAGAAAAAATGGCGTTCCTATAACAATTAGACACTAGATACTATCATATATGCATATCAACAACCAAATACAATATTAATTAATTTATAGTTTCAAGGAATTGGACAGGAAACGACTTTGTTGAGCCATAATATCAATTTCTGTTTCATTATCGATACGTACTAGAGTATTTTTTTCAACATACATCAATAAGACGGTTTCTAATTTTGATTGACCCAAACAATTCCTTAAGCTGTTTAAAATATATTTAAGTTTAGAAAATGTTGTTTCACACCTGACTTGGGAACAAGAAAGAATTAAAAATATTTATATGCTAAATATAAATTACTGTATGATGACGAGTGTAGATAATATTTTTGCAATACTTCGTACATACAGTGTACAATTTTTACAACTTTTTTCATTTTTACAATCTCTACGATTTTTTATAGTATACTCTTCATCATCAGAAAGTAAATCATCATTATCTGTGTAATATCCAACTGAAATTTGCTTAATTTTTGGCTATTTCTGAACGAAATCAGTCAATTCAGTTTGAATATTTCCGGTTGTTGTATCATGAACGGCCTACATTTTGAGTAGCCCACCGAGATTTTTCGGTAGCTCGCCGGCTCAATCCGGGCTTGCCTACAAGTGATAACCAATAGAAATATAAGAGCCGTATTGCTCAAGAGAGTAGGAGTGAAGTGAGGTTATATGGACTAAAGAAAGAGCCGACTTGACCACAATGTAGATATCGTATTTTGAGAAAGTGGTCAGAAACTTGGGATTTTTCCACAGTAGGTATTTTTGGGGATCTATATTTCACTAAATTATAATACTTTAGTGTTTTTATAAATTATTTATACATGTAAAACAACCTTTTTTTATGTAAAATTAAGGCGCTCTCTTTTCATTTATCCGTAAGCCTTTGGATCTACTCTGATACTGCCCTAACTGAACACTCTTATAATTTAAGCAAACATAGTCTAAAGCTCTATTTTTATATCTTTTTAAACCTTTCTTTCTATAACCTTCTATAGTTATCTCGTATTACACAATTAAAGTATTGATTTATCTCATACTGTCTTACGACGTTTTTTAAGTCAATCAAGCTAGAAAATTCTACACCAACTTTAAATGATTAAGGTGCATAGACCTAAATATAAAAAAATAAAAGGCACCTATTACATATATAAAGTAAGTAGGTAAGTATACTTAAAGATTTTAGCTAAATAACCTGATCGGTAAATATAGCTTCTAATGATGAAAAGGTTCAGCCATAATGAATCAAACAAATATGGAACTTAAAAAATGAATTTAAAAAATACCGAAAATCCTATAAAGATAAAAGCACACAGATACTAGGACAACGGTTTCAACATAAAAGAAACGATTTTTTTTATTAAACTAGGAAAATATAGTTTCAAACATAAGGGGAATTCATAAAAATTAAAAGGTCAAGTACCGCGTAGGATTTAATGATCCTAAATACTACTCGCCAAAATGATTATTCTCAGATAAAAGTGGTTTACCTAAAAATTAACCTTAAAAAATTAATCAACAGCACGAAGATATACTGAATAATGGATACTCAAAAACCTAAGATGAGGATTGAAAATGTATTGCAGTGCTTCCAGCTGATAAAATTAACACTCAGTGATAATAATAATTAGTTATCGACAACCGTGTTAAATAAAATATAAAATTCGAATTAAATTTTGGGATCCCATAAAATAATTATTTATATAGGGTCATGGCCCGTTGGGTAAACAATGTACCTTAGTTCGTGATCAACAGTAAAATCTGTGTATTTTCACGACACATGATCAAAATATGCTTATGAATAGCAGGACCAACCAGAGCATATTATGACGCGAAAATAAGAATTTACGAGTTGGATACTGAAATAGGAGCTTACGTGATTATGTGAGTAATACGATGCCTTATGATTGTTAACGACTATGTAAGATATTAAAATTACCATACTCTTAAAATAAAGTTAACAACACAAAATTCTTTATACTAAATAAAGATTAGCTATGTTGTACCATTGGTTATGAATATATGACTATTAGTATTATACTATTTATAGACTATAATCAATGGTTGTAGGTTCGTATGGCCGAGCGCACACGCTTATTTGTTGCATGCCGGGTTAGAAATCAGCAGTAATAATATTTAAATGTTAAGTAATTTAAATGAGCGCATTATAGAAGTACAGTACTACGTTTTACTAACACTTTTTAATCAAGTCAACATAGAAAAACACAGTATATAGACGTTGATAGTAATTTGGCAGAGCTTCTCTACTGGATGATTGGACACGACTGGCCTTGTTGTCGATTCGGAGCCGTTGTATATGCTGCTTGAGCTGATTTTCTGCCGGTCTGTCTTTTTTGAAAATCGTTGTTTTCGTAACTCGAAGATCTCGTGATTAATAGTTATAATTTAGTCACATACATTTCCTTGACGATTGTGCGCTTTTCAGAGCATATAATTGGTTGACCCCCCGGGCCAGAATTTTTTTGTTTGGGAGAACTTTTTAAGATCAGTAAAAATACTATAAATAATTTAAGGATTTCATGTGTTGAGATAGTGTGGGGTTATTTTTTCTATGTTTAATTACAATTTACAGCCGGATATACAGTCTCCTTTTACATGTGTATGATTATGTAGAATATTATGCGTAATACATTACAGGTTGTTATTCTGTGAACATTAATCGTAGAAGCTCGAAACTTTAACGAGTACTTATATTATCATTCTATAAAAGTTTCATAATTTTCAAAATTCTTTTTTCATTTTTTAAATTTTTGTTCAAAAGTTGGAACATTAAAAGTTTAAGCTACATTATTAATAAATTTGGTTCCACCCCAACATTGACCATCTTTAGGTGCATCCTTAGTGATTCACTTGAACTATTTTTCACTCAGAATCTTTTTTTCGAGAAAAATGGTACATTGGTTTCAAGTTTAAAAACCCATCCCTAAATCTGACCATGGAGTCTCACTCGACCTAGGAGTTTTTTTTTTGCTTTGGTTGTTGTTTCGATTAATTCCATTGTTATTACAATACAATTTTAATCGGTGATGTAGAGAATTGTTTTAATTTATAGACTAATATTATAAATCTTCGTGATACTTACTGTTCATTGACCGTTGTGTACACTCGAATTCCAGTGTACTCAAAATACATAATAAAAAACCTAGTAAATTAATACATTTTATTTTAATTGTTTTCTTATTGATGTTGGATGTTGTGAGCTAAAATCACAATGGAAATAAAACACACGTAGAAGATATTTATTTTCTTTTAGACATTTTTATTTTGTAAGATTTAGGACTTAAAAGTATGCCACAATTTACACCATCTGGTAACTGATCTATTTCGATTACAAAATCATGAATAAGATTTGCAAATACTAAGGTAACAAACCGCTGGGCTAAAGCTTCGGCTGGACATCGCCTTTTACCTAAACGAATTGAAAACAATATCAATATTACGCATTATGAACGACGACAAATATCTATATGGAAACAGTATAGTTTACCGGAACCAAAAAAGTACATATCTTCCAAAGATTTGAATTGTCCATTTTCGTCTATAAATCTCTCAGGACGAAAAATTTCGGGATCTTTCCATTTTGTCTGATCGTGATGGATTGAATACAAACTCATCAACAGTGTCGTATTCTAAGAGAAATAATTAGGTTCATTTGTGAAAATAGAAAAACCAAGTAGCATTCTTTGTTGCATAAAATTACTGCTGGTCGGCTGTATGATATTCAAGAAAAGTAACCACTAAAAAATAATTTTTGAAATAAAACATAGTACCAAATGTATTGAGAACTCGTTTAGAAAATGTCAAAAAGATAAATAAATCCAGAAAAATAATCGATAAATATCATCTAATCTATGTTGTTCAATGGCGTCAAGTGAATTTAAAAACTAAAAACACGGTTTACCTTTAATAAACATTTATTTTAACAATTATATGTAACATAATTAAATAAAATGTAATGTTTAAAATATTTAATTCATATTGGTAAAGCCCTATAAATACATATTATGTGTAAGAAAATAGTTTACAGTTAAACAATATATTATTTTTATAATAATACTTAAATTTTCGATTTTTTCCAAACGAATGCTCAATCTATTTAGAACAATGGTTTTTTTTTTAAAAAATTATTTTCTAGAGGACACATTTTAAATTCTTATGTATCATATAGACAAATAGCTATTACTATATTAGCAGTTAGGTAAAGCTTTATATATTAAAATACACAAAAATACCTTAGGTATGCTATAGCCATTCAAATTTGTACTTTTTAGTGCACGCCTAGGACCTATGACCGGTACAACGTGATTAAGCCTCTTCGACTCAAACAGCACAGCTTCCACGTATCTATTTCTAAATATGTTTAGATATGTCAGTTGGGAATCCGATCAAACGCATGATGTATTTTAAAGTTTCTGTTTAACGATAGTTTACTTGAGAATCTCTTCAGCTGCTATATACGTGCCTGGTGGTTTAATCTCGTCCAAAGTAGATTGTACTTTAGCCTGGACTTCAGGCCATCGAGCCATGGCTAGTAATGCGAAATCCAGTGTACTGCTGGATGTAGATGATCCACCAATAAATAAGTCTAAACATACAGCTACCAACTGTTCTTCTGAAATACGTTTATAAAATAGTTATTAATTTCTTAAACATACACTTCTGTCATAGTTAGGGCTAAGATTTATTTGCAAACAAATTATTTGTTTTATTACATTTCATATTATTTTATCGCTAGACTGTACTACATACTGTAATTATATGTTTTTTTCGGATTTAGAAATATGCACGATTAACAATTAGAAAGAAGTATGGATTTATACTGACTAAAACTTATTTCCATATCACACGATGATATCGGAGCACATTTTTTTAAAAAAATTTTAATGCCTAGATGCTTTATTACTTAAACAACTTAAAGATATTTATAAATATTTTTAACAATTTCATATATTTTATATATTATATATGAATATATTCTTCACACTTAAATAAAGTCGCACTTCTATTGAAATGGCTCCTACACTCAATCTAAATTATTAAATTCAGTCGTAATGCTTCATATGATTAAGACGTCTAATGTACTTGGAGTTATCTTATTTAGGCTAATGAATTGACGAGGTGATTTAGCCTCGTGTCGTGTTTATGAGCAAACTTCTATATTTGCGTAGTATTTTTCAAACCTATCGGCTGGAATGGTGGTCAGAAGGACGATGTTTTGAAAGTGTTGTGTTGCATAAATTGTTAAATTTACTAGCACAACCCAACAGTTGAAGAACAATAGTCAATGCTCGAAATGGACCGGAACGCATCGGAACGGCGCTCCGGTTCGTAATATTAGCTTTAGCGTCCGTTCCGGTTGATTAAACTTGCTATGGCATAAGATATAGTTCCGGATCGTAAAGATATTTAGTAAATATCGAAAAATTAAAAAATTTGCAACTTGTTAAGACGTTTCTGACACTCGACTGAATCACAAATCACAATCAAGGGGATTAAAATTTTTAATAATTCTTTTTATAGAAAATCTAATTTTTGTTTACGGGTGTGGCCGAAATCACTATCGATAACATATTCTAAGAGTTCTGTTTATCGACCTTCGACTATCTGTATCTGCTATAATAACATAATGTGTAATAACGCACATGGATAGTTAAAGGTAGGCAATAGGCATTCTGCCGATGATACGGCAAGTCGCAAAAGCGAAAAAAAAAACAGACAAAACTTACGAAGCCCTGTGGAAATTATTATAAAATATATAAACTCTTAATTGTATGATTCCCTTTTTTTTATAATAATTTGTAAAATATGTATTCATATTTTATTGTAATAAATTCGTATCGTCCGCAAACATAGCTATCGTAGTGTTGTCACCATTTGGGTACAGTAGGAACAAGATAGGTCCTAAAATGCTACCTTGTGGTACTTCAGCTGACATATTTTTCCATTCGATTATCTCTTTTTCGAGTATTACTTGGAATTGACGATCGGTCATGTATGATTCAAGACATGCTCACCAAACATGCGGCAGTTGTTAACGCAGTTTGATGAGAAATCCTTTGTGTCAGACGTAGTCAAAATCCTGAGCTACGTCAAAGAACACTCTACAGCAATTTTTTTTTTCTTCGAAGGCTTTGCTTATCTCGTTAATCACGCGATTTACTAGATTGATTGTCGAATGTTTATTGCGGAATCCAATCTCCTGTTCCTGTATAATAGGTTTTTCCTCTATAATTGGTTTAAGACGTTTGGGTAGAAGTTTCTCGAAGAGTTTAGAAAAACTTGGGAGAAGTGATGTGACATGTTCCGGAGGTTTTTATTGTTTGAGAACATAATCACAAGTGCAAGTTTCCATTGTCTTGGAACGTATTCCATGCGCAAAATAGCATTGTACATCTTCGTATGATAAATTATGACTTTCTTTGGAAGCCTTTTAAGTACTTCTTTTAAGGCTTATAACATCGTAGCCTGGTACTTTTTTTTGGATTTAAGTTGTCATATAGTTATTTAACAACTTCTAATGGAGTGAAATATTTAATTTTTTTACGAGTTGCATTGAGCTATTGGCATTGCATAATATCAAGCTCAGAATCCATGGCATTTAGTAGAAATACACGTTCAAAGTGTCAATCGTATAATTCGGCTTTTTCTAGTTCGCTGCGAGCACAGGTGCTATCTTCCTTGCGAATATGTGGTATCGGAGAACGAGGTTTCTTTATGTGCCTTGTGGCTTTTCATGGCGAATAATCGGTATTGTCCGTAGCAGAGAGACCACTTAAGTATGATTGTATGTAAGTAAAAATTTTTCATTTTTAATTTCTTTGATGTTTTCTTTTAATATTTTGCTTACACGGTTCCATTCGGTTTTATTTTTTGGATGACGAGCGCTGTTAAAATACTAAAACTATTAAAATGTATATTCGAAAACAAAGATGTTCTAAAAGTTTTTATATTCTACATCCTAGTATTTTTTTTTTAAGTTTCATAATTTAGAATTACGACTACCTAAAATTTGTCATTTTAAAACTCAGCATTCTAAAACTTTATTTTCTAAAACGAGCACCCAAATCGTAGAACAATGAATATAAAACTATAAAGTACTAACCTGTAAACGTTGTATTAGATGTTTCTTCTTTTTTCATTTGGTGTAAGTACGCATCAATAAAATCTCTGGTACTTTCGGACAAAGTTTTCTTATGCTCTGCTATGTTATTCTAAAATAAGAGTACACGTATTTAAAAAAGTGCAATATTTATGACCCGAGCTCGGAAGTTGTAGCACTAAAAATTTTACTACTTAGCTCTTATATATGCAGCTAAATACTCCAAAATATGCGCTATAAATATCACGAAAAATCAAAAAATATGCATTTAACTTGAAAAAATTATAATTATAAATTTACTATGAGAAAAATTAAATGTAATTAATAATTACTAATTATACAATTTTATAAAATGTTTATGCTCATTTACGGCTCAGGGACTGGCTGGACTGGTTGAATAATAAATTATGAACTGTTAACAAACATGAAATCTTATTCGATGAGGCCTATTTATTTCCAATATTTTAAATATTTTTAATATTATAACCATATAAAATCATCATTTTCAACAAAATGTGATTATATCCTACATGATGTGAAAATATACCTAAAAATAGCACTAAAAACCATAAATTAGCAAAATAGCAATAAAAACCGTAAATATGCCAAAAATAGCAAAATTAAATTTCGTGTATGACATCAGATAAGTGTGTAACATATTTGTAGCTTACTTTGGATGTTCTAGGACGAACCAAAAAAAAATATGCATATGCTAGAACTTCCGAGCCCTGTTTATAACATTTAAATATCCATGTATTATGTGCAACATGCTAAAAAATTATGCTTTTTAAAATTTAACTCAAACAAAAGAAACAAATTAATATTTATTTCTAATTAATAACTTTCAATTACAAATTCAACAGTCATAGTTTCGACAACTAGTCCACATATTATGTAATGACATACTCGTATACTACTGATAGAATGTACGATGTATAAACAATTATTTAGACTATAATCATAATTATTGATCACTGAAATAATAATTTATGTGAAAATGTAAAAAGTGAATTAAGATAAAATAGTTGTTAGCTACTCATCTATTAAATTTGAAAAAATCGTTTTAAATAAAGAATGGGAAAATATAAAATGTTCGTACGCTTGGTAAACGTTAAATTATTAGTAATTTGTTATTCATTGAAAAGGAGATAGGTAAGAATAGTTTACACGCATTAAAAACGACTACGAAACAAATATAAAAACATTTAATTGTACCCCAAAAATGAGTACGTGAAAAATCATCTTACGGATAGCAATGAGTACAGCTGTTGGTTGATGTCCGTAATTAGCGAGTAACCGGTGCTAACGGGTGCCAAGAATCGGATCCAGGGCATCTGGTTCAACAGTCCACCGGCCATGTCAAATGCTGTGCTTCGTTTTTTCATCAGCAATAACAACTTGGGGTCCTCGAACTTATCACCAGCCGTCATTTCCCACATTACGTTCATAACGGCCGCCTGCAAGTACGAGGCCGGCGAAACACTATTTTCGGCATCGAACAGACGTTGCACCAGGGTTTGATATTCTTCATAAATCAATTCGTCCATTCTTTTCTGTCCCAGACCTAGTAACTTCAAATGTCTGACCGCAAACGATCTGTGGGTTTTCCATAGATCTCCATCGGTCATCGTAATACCTACATTTAAAATGGTTGTTTTTTATAATCATACATTTTTTTTCACCCACTACAGTCGGGGGTAGAATTTTTAAAGATGACAGGTCTTATTTTTAAGTCCTGTCCGTGATTAGAATGATTTTCAGAAGTCATCACCACTATATCTAGTTTAATAAGAACTTAGACGACAACATTTCAAACTTCGAAGTTCAATACACTAAACATGAAAAATCTAAACTGATGGAGACAGCACACTAAACTCGTATCCGTAATTTTTAAAAATTTTCTACACAATATTCATCGTATACAGCTGTACATGTTATTGGATATAACATTAATAGATCCGTTGGATCATATAATTTAATTATATTAATAGAAAGTTATAATTTCGTCTTATATATAAAAATTCTTGTGTCGCAATGTTAGTTACCATACTCCTCCGAAACGGTTTGACCGATTTTCATGAAATTGTTTGTGTAAACTTGGTAGGTCTGAGAATAGGTCATAAACTATTTTTTAAACCACAAGGTAGCCCACCTTTAACAAGACTTAACCCTTCATAAATAAAATGTAATTGTTGATTCGTGGGTTATCTCGGTAATCAAAGAATTATATCTCAAGATACAAGAGTTGTTGCCAGGCGATTTAGTGTCAAACATATCAATCGATACAATTTGCGATGCGAACGAAGCTGTAAATGATGTAGCAGAGTTTTTGAAACCATTGGATTTGCCAGCCACGCTACCGCACTATCTACAACTGAAAGCTTTATCAGTATCCGGTTTTTCATAATTAAGTACTTAATTTTGTCTTATTTGTGTGTGTGATGCCAACAAGACGCAAAGAGGCAAATTTGAGCCGTCGAATAAATGCGGCTACAAACAAGAGAAATATAATAGCGCAAAGAACAGAAGAACAAATCCAATCCGATGATACGAATGTGCGTGTGAGTATGGCGCAATTTCGTGAATTTCAACCATATAAGGCACGAGCTGAACGCAATGAACAACAACGATTGGAGCAAAGACTAGAGCGCCGTTTTGTTATAAGTTATATATTTATACCCATATCCTATCTATTTCTTTCTTTCTTTCTTTCTTACCTCTGTCTCTAAGATTATAAGACCTATATTCTTACTGACTTATGCGATATTGCATTTCAAGTAATTCATCCATTCCATAGACCGTTGTGAGAGTGAACAGAATACAGAATACAGTGAACAGAGAACATGAATACTGCCCTGTACTGTTTTCGTTATTAAAAATTATTGTATACATTTATAATTTTAATAATCCAAATAAATTTTTTTCGTCCTTCTAAAATCTGACAAAAGTAAAATATTTCTAATGTTTGACTAAGTACTAAGTTAGTAGTAATAAATTGTTTAAATAAACTTCCACAAAAAATTAAAATACTAATCTGGAGCATGACACTACCAACTACATTCGGTCCACCACTTCAGCGAAGTATTAAGAGAGGTCGCCCTCATGATTTGATTTAAAAAAAAATGTACATAAAATAAAACTGTAAATATCTATACTCTATGGATTTTAGCTAATACTTTATAATGTGAAAAAAAAAAAAAAAAAAACTGTGACTGGTACATGTACCAACCTCGCAAATTACAAAAAAAATAAAATGTAAATTATTTATATCACAATTTTAGATAGCAAAAGTTATTTGTTTTAATAAAAAAAAAAAAATATATATATATAAATTGTTGTCACAACATGATTATTGCACAACGCTGAGCAAGGATTCTCCACCTTTATTTATACTTAAATACTACAAATGGTAAATTATAAATGTATAAATGTGAGAGGGCAATGGCCTAAATGTTCGGGTCGTATACTTGCCAGTGATCATAACCCCCTTCGAAAGCTGTATATCTGATCGATGTTAAAGGATTCGGATAGAACCTGATATACAGAACTGAAGTTAATATAATCTATGTGCCGAATTTAAAATATAATTTTAAAATATTACATTGATACGTTTATTTATAACAAAATTGCAACGAACTGCACTAAACACATATATTTCAATACAAATATCCAAAAAGTCGACAGTCAGAAACACATTTGTCGTATAATATCAGTATATTAGATTAGAACTTTTGCATAAATTATTGAGGTAAGCTCGTACCCTAAATTATAAACATATAATATCTAAAAATAGGAAACATGAAATTAATGCTTCATATTTACAAATTGAACTATAAAATTAAAATTACTACAGTCAGAAACACATTTGTAGTATAATATTAGTATATTAGATTAGAACTTTTACATAAATTATTGAGGTAAGCTCGTACCCTAAATTATAAACATATAATATCTAAAAATCTGAAACATGAAATTAATGCTTCATATTTACAAATTGAACTATAAAATTTAAATTACTACGAGGGCCGCAAAAAAAGGTTCGTGGGTCACATGCAGCCTACACTCTATAGTATAGAGAATAGAAGCCATATTAAACTGGTAGGAAATTTTTTTTTAATTATATTGGCAATAACAGCAATTTGAAGTCACATGAAATAACTAACACCGTTTAATCGTCATCGCAAAAACACCCGATCTCATCAAAAGATAATTTTCTGATTCTTATAAAATTATTTTAAACTTCTTCAGTAAATTATTTCTTAATTCACTGGAAAGAGCAACTTTTGAAGTACTTAATACTACATTTTTAAGTTTTAAGTACTGAAATTAAATGCTTATCAACTTTTAACTACGTACAAAAAGAAGACGAATTTCATGATTTTTATCAAAATTTCAAATTCAAATTTTTGAAATTTTTTCACACAAAGAAAAATGTCCGAGGAACATTGTATTAATATTTAAAAATTCAAAAATCGACCAACATTTTTTTATTGAAATTTTACGGGAAAAAATTGAGAAAACTCTTAAATTTCAAATGTCTATTTATAGCACAAAAAAATCCCAAACCCTTTAAAATTTACACCATTTCTAGAGAATAGCCATGTAAATATTTTGTAAAAATTTAAAATCTCTACGATAATTCCTTTTTGAATTCCAATGGAAAAAAAATAAAAATTGGCATTCCGTAAATGATGCAAGTTTTTTTTGCAATTTTTCGTCAGTTTTCCGCTTTTTTTGGAAAACTTTTGAGAAAATCAAAAAACCAACTAGACAATATTTGGAATCAGAAACATGAATTTACTATTGATGGTAGGATAATGTTTTATAGGAAAAATCGTGATGACATACATAATAAATACGAATAATTAAAAATACAATGTTATGGGAAAATTATTACATTACTCGTTTTACTCAGAATTTATAACTATAAAACCTGTTTCGCTTTTAAAAGACGTCATCAGACGTAAGCAATGACCCCAACCAGTCGTAAGATGTTCGCATATATTTTACAAAAATCTACCATAGGGTATGAAATGTTTTGCGTTTCATATTCAACTTCTACGGCTATGTATTTTATTGGCAATAGCAGCAATAAATCAATTGGAACAATGTTTAAAATTGGAACTGTATACTATGAGTGAGCTATACTAAAAAATCTCATATATTTACCTCTACGAGTGCCCATTGTCCTGAGTTTCATGAAAAAATTATCAGGCCTGCCCTGAAATTCGTCTCTTCGAAAAGTATCATTTAATAGATCGTTTCCAAACACAACGACAACGTATTCTCGTCCTAGTTTTAATCCGATCACATCCGACTTATATGTTTTTCGAAGCTCCTCCAACGCTAGATATTGGCCACCTTTAGCGCTTGCGAGCTTAGCCAACTGGTACGTGTTGCCCACCAACGGCCACCATGTGGGTCCTATAAGAGCAGCAAAAATAATTATCAGACAAACGAGTGAAATTAAATATGCGTCGTAGGAACTCAAGGCATCTGAAGTCGTTGGGGCGTTTGGGTGCGGTAGTCAGTAACTGTTTGTTTGGAGTGTTTTTTTTTGTTGGAACACCTTGGGCGTGGCCGTGCGGGGTAACGTTGGGAGGTTTATTCCCTCTAGGCCAAGGATCGCCAACCCGTTGATATCGACCGACTGGTCGACCTTTAGAGGAATATAGGTAGATCGTTATTAAAACGAATTATATCACTATTCACTATATATACGTACTTATATATTCAATGCTTTTTTGTTCAATTATGAATTGATGAAAAGATGACTATGAATATTTAATAATATTATACAATATTTTTTACAAATACACTCTTACGTAATCATCTAAAATAATTAGGTGCCGAGCGTTACAAAATTAAGACTTGAAATGGAGCTTATTTGTTAGAAAACTTTGGCGACCACTGGTCTAGACGGATGTACCGGATAGCTAAACCGCCGCGGTGACCGACTTCGAATGAGAACCGGCGTCGGAGCGTCTAGAACTCCAGACGTAAGCCGCTTCATCCCGTTCGGCCAAGACACCCGATGTTTGTCTTTATAACACCTAGCAGCGCATTTTATCGAACGTTAGATAATAGGTAATAAATAATGATAAAAATTCTTTTGCACGGGTAAGGCTCTCTCAAACAGTTAAAAGTTAAACCTCCAAATATATTCACCTATTAAATTATTAAATTAGTTTACGTTTTTAAACAAGTATCTATATATATATATATATATATATATATATATATATATATATATATACAGTCAACTCTCGATAATTCAAACCTTCAATAATTCGAAACCTTCGGTTTAAAAATACTCGGTTCCTTGAAAATCACGCGTTAATTCGAACAAAAACAATGCATTTAAGTACACTCGGTAATTCGAAATTAAATTTTGGGAAAACTGGCCACTAACACTTGACAATTCGAAGTATCATTCGTTCAATGCTCGGAAATTCTAAGTACATATTATATTCACCAAATGTATTCTATCTGTATTCTTATAATCTTTTTACTAATAATCTATATATATAAAAATAAGTGTACATTTTGAATAAATCTTATAGCTCAAGATCCACCGAACCGATTTCGATAAAAATTTCAGGGCATATTAAGATTGATATGTAGATGGTTTCTGTGAAGTTTGTACGCTGTGCGATAAGTGGTTCCGGAGTTATGATCTCCTAAGTGCACAATATTAATCACGCACGCACGCACGATATTCAATAATTATTGTTTTGCCATGGAGAGATATACACTCTATGTGGTTATTTTTTATTATTTGTTTCCATGGCACGCGCGTCTATGGCATTAAAATTTACGTTTTACGTAAAATTACGTACATGTAAGATTTAATTTTTTCTTTCTTTACAGTGAAATAAAATTTGTGAAAATTTGTTTTGATGAATTTATAGAAAATTTAATAAAATTGAGAATTTTTAAATGATTGCGTTTCCATTTCCCAAGTAATAATAACACTTTTCGAATTTTGAAGTTGATTAATTATTTTTTTAATTTTGAGTGTGAAGAATTTTGATTAAATATATCGTACAGCTGCACATACATATGACAACAACAATTCTATTTTCTATTAATTGGTTTGAGATTAAATGAGAATGATTTTTATTCAATTTCAGTTATATGGATTTAGGTGTAAAAAATGCCACGACCAAGACAATAGAATATAGGCTGACGATCACGTAATAATGTCACCCAACAGTCTCATAGGAGTTCTCAAAGTGAAGAGGCACAATTACAACGAAATGTTGTAACTCTAACTGTACAACCTACGTGCTATTATTTTTGTTTGAAAATTCACGTCGTTTATTTAAGGAATGTAGCTAGGGGACGAAAAAAAGAAAGAAGGTGAATAATAAACATCTGAATTAAGAATTTCATTTAGAGAAAGCAATAACTGCACGTGAGCGAAGCCGGGTTATTCAGCTAGTTTACTATACAATCGTGTAGAAATTTAGATTATTACTGTCGATAACTATAGAATATTATTATATACTTTAAATTATATTATATTACTTTAAAAGAAGCCAGTTAAAATAACTTTTAAATAACTCTAATATGTATGTATCACCTAATTTACTGAAATAATTAATATGTATGTATGTACAATAATAAAAAAACAACATTTTATCTTAACTGTTTATAATTCGAATTTTTTTTTGCCCTCTCGTTATTTCGAACTACTCAACAATTCGAACTCTCGGTAATTCGAAGTTTTTCAACAGTCCCGTCAATTTCGAATTATCGGGAGTCGACTGTATATCTTATTTTATCTTTAGCTACTATATTATCTAATCTAAAAATATACACAAGTCATTGAGACCGTTAGAACTAGGGGTACTTGAAACCAATTATCAGGCGGAAATCGCGTTCTACATTCAATGGTATTACGATTATAGTTGACAATTTTTAATACAAATCATATTCTTAAGACATAATTGACGAACATACTATCATCATTCATCAGCGACTGTTGATTATGGAATACGTAATTTATAACCCGTCGATTTATATAGACAAATAAAATATATGTTCAAACATTGATTTGTGTCATCCGTATTTACAAGTATATTACAACTGTATAATAGTTCATAATGAATAATTCATGTATAATCATTTTTGTTCCGATTGTTATAAATAGCTAAGATTCAAAACAATTTTACGGAAACGCTAGATAAAAAGCAATTATTTAAATTAATCTCCTCGGTCGAATTAATTATGCTCATTTAGATCAGTTAGAACTCAATACCACGGCGTATAGCCAGCTAGTCAAATTACTTATCAATTTATTATCATAATTTGTTGACAAGTCATTGCGGTATAAGTAATAAACAGCTAATACCGTGAGAATACATTTATGTCATACTCGCGATTTTATTATTATAAGATATTTAAAAATTATTTTTCAGAAGAAACGTTGCATGATACGTTGTTGGATTCCAAATCATCGTATCAACCAGCCTCTATCAATAGGCTTATAGCTAGCTGAAGAAGCTTAGGATTATAACTTAAGTAATAAAAATAATCGTATTATTTTATTAATCGGGTACCTAAGTACTTGAATCTTGAACATTATTAATAGAGAAAAAAAACTGTTTAAAGTATCTAACTGATAAAGACTTCTGAATTAATTAATATATTGTGATCGATTCAGAAAATTAAACTGTAAAAGGAAGTATATACTCGTATTTATTGTTCGATGATTTTCATTATACCCGTTTTTTAAGTATAAATTATAAACCTCCAGTAGTATGGACTGTATTTGAATAGTGCGTATCGAAATTATTATTACGAATACAATTACGTAACATTTTTGAAAACAAACGATTTCTGATAATGATATCTAATCTTATAATCTTATAATAATTCATATTATTAATTGTTTTCTTTTCGAGCCGGTTAATGTTAATGAAACTGAATTTCGTTTTCTTACACGATTGTTACACGATTGAGAATTACCGAGAACTTTTTTCCGCGCTGTTATATTGTTGCGACAAATAATTATAATATAATGATTCTAAGAATATCATTAATGTCATAATAATTTTTTGTAAAACCGTGGTTAATCAAAACAGTCAGAATCGTAAAATAAAATGTTTGTAGTAGATGCAAGTAATGATAAAAAATATTTAGGTACTCGTACTATATTATCGGGTGACGACAAGCTCAAAAACAATCCGAGTAAGGCCGTGTTGTGTTGTACACCACGAGGAAAAATTAAATAATTATATAATGGAAAAATAATTGTTAATGTTGCGTAACTCATGATTAGCATTTTAAACGCCGTCTTATTCCATTGGATTATAATTCCAAAAATCAAAAGAACATTTAACGTTTCCTCTTGTAACAAAACATTCATTGTAACGTTGTTAAGTGATGCATTTCTACGTACGTCTGACGATTATATAGTACCACCACCACCACCACCACCACGTACTATAATGGGAAAGTACCGTGTTAATCGCGAATCGGTTTAATTTATTCTATTGCAAAAAAAAAAAAAAAAAAGCGGATCTTATCGCTGTGCTCATAACGATTATCGTTTTGAAATGTAGTGTCAATATTTTACCTGGTGGAAAGTTTCTTGGCTTCTTGCACGTGCGAAAAACGATCACTAATAAAATCACTACGACGACATACACGAAGTTCCACGACACCAGTAGCAGGGCCATTACGAACGGTGCCGGTTCGAACGCGACGAACAAACGACGGACGCGGGTAGCCACTAGCCGGCGGACGACTGGCAGATTTATTCACTCGTGGACCTTGGTGATTATCAAACTATTTTTTTTTTTTTTTTGAACACAACGATTAACGATGCAGTCGTATACATATTTATGTATAAACACATATATGCATATACGAGAATGCATATATATACATATATAATAACCACGTGAACGAACTAACCTCAATGATAATATCCGCCGTAACAATAGTTGTGGAGAAATTTACGTCGTCCGCTACTAATCTGTGAACTGTATATCGTTCATGATGATCAACTAATTATAAAATGTACCATCGGATGGTTGGTCGTTTGCCAACTGGTCACTCGTTGGTAGTATTGACAATATTATTTCGAGTTTTAGAACTCACGTCCGTTTATATAACTAAATAAATAAATGAATAAATCAATTATTAAATACGCCGGTAAAAATACTTCCAGTCCCAAGCCTGGTATAGTGTGAAGGGATGTTTTAATGTTATGACGTACACATTTAGTATATACCTATATATATATAATAGGTTGACAGAAATAAATTGACCGCAAATGACCCGACCGCGTATCTTTGCCGATACCTACGACGCTGCTTACTCGTACAGCAATGCAGTGGCGTAATTTAGGAGTGAGGTGGGGGATTTAAGTGTCGAACCCCTCATATGACTTTTTTTTTAGATTTCTAGTGAAACAAGAAGATCATCGCGGTAATAGGAGGTTATTGTCATGGTGTCTAATTCGTAATCTGGGGGGGGGGTAATTTTTTTGAATGATTGAACGTGCGTACGTAACTTGCGCAAAAAGTTACCAATAAAAATAAATAAGATATGTAATCTGCGACGCGATCAATAACGAATATTTTGAGTGCAGATTAAGTCCGTTGTATGTAATTTTAGTCGCGACGGTTAGTTCGTTAATTTTTACATATTTTTTTAATCATTATACTCCGAGAAGCGCGTAAAAATGTAAGACACAATGAAAGTGTCTTATATTTGTAAATTTGTGATAAAATTATGGAAAAATATGAAAATATTAGCTGAAACAAAATAGTTTTTGAATCTATACATCAACATCGGCCGATTGAACGCGTGGAATTTTTTTGACACGTTTAAATTGTTCCCTGGGGTCTTTCCGAACATTTTTTTTGACACCGAGAGCGTTACCATAGTTATCTTTTTGCTCGCCGCTATCGAAAACCTTGTCGCGCAACATGCGTGCGACACTCCGACTGTAGTTACATCATTTCGAAACCCAAAAGTCTCGCACGGAAAAACAGACATTCAAGGGCGGATACACGGGGGAAGGCGCAAAAAGGACCATCACAAAAAAAATATAAAATATTCCTTTCGAAATTAATTGTTGCAAAAATGTTGTTCACACGAGTTTTCGAGAGAGGTCGTTATTGTGTGTTACCACGAACATTAAATCATTTTTTCCCATTGGAAATTGTCCATTTTTATTTTTTTGTAATAGTGATTGCGGAATTTGCGGCGCAACATATTTTCTACAACTGATTATTTACTTCGTTTTGAGCCCCAGTGACAATACACGTACAAAGATAAATGATAATATACGTGCTATACTCTAAATTGAATGCAGTATTAAGAACTCTGCAGTTTTACTATAACACCAGATAACATCAGTCACCAATGGGCAATAATGACCAATTCATCTATTTTATAAATTACCCATTTCGTATATGTATACGTCCACATATTTAAATGTATGTAAGTGGATGAGGCACCTAGTTAAAATAAAAAAAATATTGTTCAATATTTTCTTTTAAGGTGTACACAAATATACAACTATACTGAAATTCATTATAGTTTCTTTCTATTCTTCAGTATACTTTTCGACTTTTGATCAAAATACTTTTTTTAACTTGGTTTAGTAGTATTGATTTAAATTTTGATCAAGTTTCATAATCAACATTTCTGTAAGTCGGTGCGTTCTAAAATAATAAAACCCATCATCAGTATTTCTGTGGAGAGCACAGAACACAAGTAATTTTTTTTTGTACACAACTAATTTTACGTTGATTAATAATAAGACTATTTATTCCTATAAATTTATAGCTTTTATTAATTTATGTAGAATATTGTCCCATCCGTTTAGGACCTCTGTATCCGCTGTTGCAGACATTCTATGTACATTCTTGGTCTTTCTTAAATTTTTGGAAAATCCCCAACCCTCTCTGTGTGCGTCCACATGACACGTACGTTTACTTTGAACCGTGTACTAGGAATAATTAATATTTAACGATTGAGAGGACGCCGTACCCGCCATACGACATGCGTTGTCTCTGCGTCTGACAATCGCACAAAATGGTAAATCTGTGTTCGGTAGAACCGTTTTTTTGTGTCTAGCTTTAATATTAGACTAAATCGATATTAGACCACCTAATACCGAACTCAAAGGAAAGAACATTTTCTGGGTATTCTCTCATTTTAATTCTCAAGCGAGTTATAAAATATTACAATTTTAAAAATCTTCCAACTCGCTTATGAATTAAAATATCGTAAAAGCCTACGAGAAAACACGGAGTCTTCCCTTTAAGTTTGATAACATGTGGTCGGTTTACTCTACCATGAAGGCTAACTACACAAAATCGGTTCTACCGAACGTGGGTTTGCCACGTCGTGCGTTTAAGGTCCATGCAAAAACGTCGTTTTAAAGTGGTTTTGTATAGGTAAACCTAAACCATGGACAACATGGTATGCGGTAACAGTTTCTTTGTTTGAGTAGTAAATAATCGGTAGTGTGTGTGTGTGGTATTTGTGTGTGTGTGGGTGTGTAGTCCAAATTCATCCCATCACGGCATCAAGCATAGATTCGCGGTTAATCGCTTGTATTTAGATAAACGGGTTTCCTAAACGAAAAAAACTCGTCTTTCCGAAGTAGTTGTACTAACTTAACTCATACCGCATCGCGTTATATTGTTAATAATTTGTATACCAAAGAAATGGAAATGTAAGCTGCTTAATTTACTAATGCAGTAGAAAAAAGCGGACTACAAAATATTGGATATTATGAAATCGAGCGACAATTCGAACAGAACACTTAAAAGGAAAGCTAGGGAAGAGTCAGTCCTCACGTTTAGTAATATTGAAGGTGCAGAAGACAAAATAAAAATGTTGGTAAACAAAATTGAATACTAAAAATATATTATTGAATTTATTTCTTTACAAGAAATTACAAAATTATTCAAATCATGTTATCTTGCCACTTTGATTTCTCTTCATTTATAAATTAAATGGCGAGCTTTTTTCGAATTACATCTGCATCATCTCTTACAGCCCATCCAGTTTATTTTATAGATTTAGGT
Source organism: Periphyllus acericola (assembly GCA_949715065.1). Classification (NCBI taxonomy): domain Eukaryota; kingdom Metazoa; phylum Arthropoda; class Insecta; order Hemiptera; family Aphididae; genus Periphyllus; species Periphyllus acericola. The sequence goes on along the minus strand of OX454270.1, from coordinate 8,882,900 downwards.
TTGACAATGGTGCTGTATAAGGTTCATGCTCTTACTTATAGCCGTTTCTTATCCTGACATAATTATATAATTATATAGTAAAAAATATAAAATATTAGAAAACATATAAAAAAATAAATAAAAAAATATTTATAACATGATCAGAATATAGCAGAAGTAATAAGAAAAAACTCATCTAAATCAAAAATAAATAAACAAATAATTATTTGTGTAAAAAAACTCTTGGGTAAGAGAAAAAAATCAAAATGTACATTGTAACGTGTACGAATTTGTTGCACAACTCTAAAGTAAAAATAAATATTTGGTTATTAAATTATGAAGTCACGCGTCGGTGGAGTTCGTTTGCTTTTCTAAGCGAATATAGCTCCCGTAATACGAGTAATAAATAATACTACGCGTTTCACTTGCTCGACCAGACTATTTCAAAGCATTTCAAAATGTGGAAACGCTGTACCGTCACCGGTGTTGAAACTGGGTTACGGCGGTTACCACCCCAAATGTATGCATTTTCGAACACGGATTTTCTTTGAGAGCATTGCTAGTGCCTTTCCTAAGGCCTCAGGATCGTATAAAAATCCGTGTTCGATGTCCACCGGAAGAATGCGCACATCGTTTGACAGCTACCGCGGAGAATCTTTAAAAATACCTCGTCTCATCGAATAAATGGCTTACAATGTTTTCAATTATATCCTGATCACGTTTTATCGGGTACTTTTTGGATTAAATCATGGTTTTCAAAACTCTTTCCAGCGCACAAGCGTAGTCAACTCTACGATTGAAAATCTGGGCGTAGCAACTAAATGATTTGTGTGTTTCGAATTGATAAATGCGGTTGAATGTTTTGGAGACGGCACGCTAGTTGCGACTACTCTCTTGCGACTCAAAGGGGGTGCGATTTTGTCGTCTGTTTGCGACGCAATGTTGCGTCGGCGATAGTTTTTCTCTGCACGTTTCGTCTAGGTGGACGCGTCACTTCGGCTGATCTTTCGGCTGCTGGACCGTTGACTACCCGGTCTGCAATCTTCCTATAGCACTTTTGCCAATTTACAGATTTTACAGCACTAGTTACTGATAGAGTAATGGGAGCCTGGCTAATTAACCTCGCACTCTCCCGGTCACATGATAACGACCGAAGTGGGTCCGCTACGTTGAAATCGGTTTTTACGCCGGGACCACCCACTCCTGACGACCTCTGTAGTACCGAAGCCCCTGAGGTGGTAACAATACTCATGTCTACAATAAGTAAAGTAGCTATACTTTGTTTCTATAGCGATTTCCTTCACTTGCGTTTTATACCTACTGCCAGATGTGTGAGCGACCGCTTATTCGTTAACCCAGGAGGGATGGCTTATTTTTCGGTGAGTGGCGACAATGAATGATGAGAAAGACAAAGGCGCGTACGGAGTTCTTCTGCACAACGTTAACGTCATATCGGAACAACCATAATAATTAATACAGTAGACTTTTGATAATAAAAAGAAACAATGATTTACTGTATTTCAACGATACGTGCGAAAAAATTTGCATGAGATGTCTATCGTTTGGAGGCTTATTGGAAACTGGCAACTGTCCGCACACGTTCGTAGTCAATTACTATAAACTTTGAATTTTCCAGAGTCACATAGCAACGAGAGATGTTTGTTACGGAGATTTGACGACTTTGTATAAATTGTTAATCGCACATTCTCATATCGGCCAGTGCATATATTTTTTATATCATAATATTTGGTATCGTACTTCTTTGATAGCGGTTGTTTTTGTTTTATTGAGAAGGACCATGGGTGCAAAATGTGTTGTTGTTATATTTATTTATTATTATATAACGGGCACAAGGCCCAATAGTGCACAAATACATTTTACAGGTAATAATTCAATTTAACAACAGAAAGTAAATAAAAATTCGGTTAATATGACCCAAACAATATAACATTTTGACGACATAAAGTAATTAATAATTAACAAAACATATTAAGTATAATAGTATAGATCAAATATTACAGGGTGCTCACTGCTCATTGGCCAAACGCATCATTCTATAAATTGGGTTGTTCTTACCATAGTTGGTACGATGGAAAGGAATTACAAAAGGAATACATGATCTAGAGAAATGAGGTGAAACTCTAAAGTTAACTTAGGAGAGTAAGGAGGGAGCATCAATATTACCATTAATTAGCTTACTCAAAAACTCTAGATTCGCTGTCGTATGTCTATCAACCAAGGAAATCAGTCCAAGCTCATTAGAGACAGGATATTGATCATTATAATGAACCAGTTATAAAATGCATACAACTTTCATGATAGTATTGTATTTACATACATCGATTAATATAACATAATAAAGGGCACAGTCATTTTATTGGTATCAGCGATTAAATGAAAACATTTTTAAAATAATTTGTGAAAATTATGGTATATATTTTTAGTTAGGATACTATATATTAGGATATTATAGATATAAGGTAAATAAAAATTAGCAATTTTTTTTCTCTGAATTTATTATAAGAAGTCATTCGTACTGAAATAATAACAAATATCGAATCATACATCTTAGCTGTTATTTATTTTGTTTAAAATCCAATCACTAAATCTGAAGGAATACTATAATCCAATAGGCAACCAAATGCAACTGTTAAAATCGGTTATTTTGTGTTTACTTAGTATATATATTTTGATCGTGGTGGATTGTATACAAATTGATCGCGTTGATCACCAGCATCTTCGTAATCTAAGATATATAATACCCGTACCTTTGTAGAAAAAAAGTCAAAAATTACATTACATTATTGTGTCAAAAAACTGTATCTTAAAAGACGACGATTGAACATACTGCAATAGTTATAGTAGTTAATCTATCACCTGTACCGCTAGATATACAGGTATCCAGGGATTAGGACTGACAAAGCTCAGAACGCACTAAATTCCGCTTAGCCCCGGAGACAAAGTCCAATCTAATATGAGACGACACTCGACTGACGTCCTACCCGGGTCACGTAGAAAAAGCGTCACAATCCGAATTCTCCGTAACACGTCATTTGATTGGAAGATTCAAATCAGATTTCAAATCTGGCGACAAAATATGTTCCGGTACATACCTATACAATAACCGGATTCGGAATTATCTCGTGTCAAATATAACGGCCCGATATCTAATTGATTTTCTGGTTTTCACATTATTTTTGATTCGCGTTGTACCAGTCTAGACATAACACCTGCTCGAACTTATTAATATTATTATATGCGTTATACATATTTTAAGTAATCGTTCGCGTTAAAAATGCCAGTACTTGTAAAAATTCAGAAACGCAATATTAGTTGTATATTAAGTTTAATAACCTTTTGTTGTTCAATGGCTATTTACAATGTGGAAATGTATTAATTTTCTTAAACTCGAACGAAGCTTGGTGAAAGGTAATATAGAAAGAATCGTGCATCGAAAAAAAAATAACCTAAGATTTAGACAAGCGAGTACAAAATGTTGTACAAAATTACCGCAAAAGTAATGTATTAAAGTATTAAATACGCACTGCCCTCTTAATTTGTAATCATTAAATAATATATTCATCTTATAGAGCTATACGTTTATATTCTTATCGTCCATAATATTGTAATCATTAACTATTTTATATGTTTAATTTCTAAGCGTCGGGTTAAAGAGGACTTAATATGTTTAATATTTAGATGGCACGTCCTTGTCAGACTTTGCTTATTAAATTTACATATCTTACTAGCTTTATATTTTGAAATGTTTTCGAGTATGCAAATCGCAATGTTATTCTATGTTGAACAGAATTTTGCAATTTTCTTTTTATTTCGATTTTATTTTTTTAACCTTAACATAGGGCTTAAGCTTTATGTTCTATATCCTGTAAAAAGTTTCATTGCTAGCGCTGGCGATTAAAAAGTGAACGAAAATGTCCTCTCTACTCGACAGCAGTGTTGCTCCTTAGTAAACGTTATGGTACATTTTTCGACCTTATCTTCTAAAACCGTGGTGGACATACTGGCGCCGCTTCACCAGTCCCGACTCGTTCGGCCGACGTCACCACACGCGATCACGATCACACTATGTCGCGGCGTCTCGACGACGGGCGCCGGGTGGCGGACCGTGTGCATCAGGTAGGCGACAACAATAGTTCACACACAGATATAATTAGGTGGTAAAAAATAGGAAAAGCTCACGTGTACGTTTCGGTGTAAAAGATGATTTTATTTTGGCGCTCGGAACAACAACAACAATAATAATAATGAAAGGTTTGGTCGTAATAGTTGACACTAGCCAATATAACCGCAATGGCGAATTATTATTATTAATAATTTATAATTACTTATTATAATAATAATGAACCTATGAATAATCAAGAAAGCCGCAAGGGCAAGGATTATTTACAGAAAATAATCAGCAAAACAACTTGCCTGTAGTTGCTACAATAGCGAACGACGGACGATTGAGTGGGGGGACGTGGCTATATTCGCGGCCGTCGTATAAAAAAGACCAAAAATAACCAAATAAATATTACATAATAACACAAAAAAATTTATATAAATTAATTTAAATTTATTTTAAATAAAAAACATGTAAGATGAAAATGGACAATGACGTCGGAACGGAATGTAACGTGAGCGTCGTCATCGAACTGCGTCGCGCATATTAATGACCCGACGTATGTAGGTATAGCAGCTTAAACACTAATAGCTTTTATTTTAGAAATGGGAACTACCTCTTTTTAATTATAATAATAATAATAATAATAATAACTGTGGTGTTAATTTTTCTTGAATTTTTTATGCATCCTGATCAACGTTTTAACTAGAACTTTCGCAGTCGATTTAATTTAATAACATTTAATTACGAAGAACTAAATATAAATTGCATATTACTCATTTAAAGTTCGAGAACTTTTTTATAATTATCGTAGTTTTCATTACCACTGTAATGATGAGCATTAAAAATTTCTCTGTATTACATTTTTTTTTTCAATTATTTTTGTCTTATGGTAATTTGTTAGTCAGGGCCTTATGGACGATGTAATTTAAAATTAGTATTTTCATCCTCATCACTGGCTTAGAAGATAACCTTTCATTATTTTATTTCTGTAAAATTGCAAAATATAACCATTTTATAAAACGAAAAGTTAATATCAACATTTAAAAGTACCTATCACAACTGCAGCAATCCAATAATCGGTTTCAGAATTCAGAGTTGTAGCTTATGCAAATTTTAATAAGGAAAAAAGCGTACACGTGGTTAGGTATAGTGAATATTTTAATAAATCAGTATAAATTATATGATCTTATAAGCTTTAGATCTGGGGTACCAATTAGTATTTTCCAACATTTCCATATCGAGAATCCGGAATTTTCTCGCAGGACCAGTGGCGGATTTAACGGGAAAAAAATGGACATTTGCCGCCTAGGCCCCTACCCGAAAAGGCCCCCGGGCCCCGGACCCAGTCTTCATTAAGTTTCATTTCAACAAAAAAATAAAATATAATTGGTGAATGGTCATTTTTGTTTGTGAAGTTTTAGATTGTAACACATCAAGTAATAATAATAAGAAATCAGTAATAATAATACTGTGTAGTGTTGTAAATTGTTTATGTGACTATAGTTGCCCATATTATACTGTCAAATATACACCGCGCACCGGCATGTATTTTTATTTATTTAGAAATTATATCCAGTTTGTACGATTTAAATAAAATATGTATTTATTTTTTATTTTGTTTCAATACCTATCTAGTTTAACAGTGTTATAAGAGGGAGGCCCTCACGAGTTAGTATTAGTTACGTATTAGTTACGACGATTCATATTTCTTGGGCCCCTTATATCGTATGCCGCCTGGAAAAAGGTTCCTTAAATCCGCCACTGCGCAGAACATAAAAATTCAAAGAAAAAACGTAACATATATTGTTCTAATGTCAAAACGCCAATCGATCAAAGCCCCATGTTATTTATATATAAATGTATGTCAAAGGACCGATCGACAATTAATTTTAATGCCCACGAAAAGTGGTTTGATACGCAATCTATTAATCCGCACCCGAGTTTGGGTCGGCAAGGCAACTTGAGTTACAATAACTGATACAGCGGAAACGGTAGCCGACTTAAGTAACCTAACGCAACTAATATTATTTTACGGAATCCCGTGGTCAGCTCGATTTAGTGAAGCTGTGCTGTGAACCTAACCAGGGCCGGGCTGTGAAGCTGGGTACTAAAATATACAAAAATATGCATTCGCGTCAACTCTTCGTTAAACTTTAAAGCATGATAAATATAAATCTAGACACGTAAAATACATTTCTCGTTTCACTGAGAATATAAAAATGTACGAATAATTTGCAGAAACTAAAAATGTAAACGACAATCTTTATTCTGTGAACGCGCAAAGGAAAATATTTGTCGACATGAAATATATAGGGTAGGTAAATTGGTAATAAATAAAAAATTGTATAAAATTAAAATTATATAAATAATTTGTAGTAGAAAAAATCGAGCGTGCATTCGTGCACGACTCGAAAAAACCACGCGCGCAGTTCGACCATATATTTTTTTCGATCGCAATTTCGAAGCACTAATTGTGATACACGGCGATACACATATGACCTAGGTATAGGTATAATCCCACGGAAACCGAGTATAGTGTTTCAAATTAAAAAACATAATTTAGTAGAAACATTCGAACTGGAAAATTAAAACAAATTTTCAATTATTTTCATATAAATTGAATAGGTCAAGAAAATAATTTAATATTTTCCTACGCATGTTTAGTGCTTTTTCATATAGACTCGTGTACTTTTCGATGTAATTATCAATTTAAAATAGTTATCGGTTTTCCAAAGAAACTCACAGGCATGTTTCTTACAAACAATTTTATTTTTAGTGATAACTATTCATTAAAAGTCTGTTTGTAAACTTATAGACATCCAGAGTATGTGCGTACAATTACTTGAATCTCCTTTGCAAGTAATATAAAAAAAAAGAGTACAAAAAAAAATAATTAAATGATAATATTTATAAAATAATATGAGATAATTTATGATAATTTATGTGTCCAAGTAAATTCTTGGTTACCGAGATTTATATAAAAAGATTACACAAAAATCCATAATTATTTTTTATTTTTTTATTTTTATGAGCTGTTATAGTGCAACAATTATGTAGCTCAACTTATTACGAGAGATAACTCATAATGAATGAATACCAAACACCGATTGATACACCTAATTGTTGTTTATTTTATCTACAATCCAGTCGACGAAATATGTGACCCTAGTGTATACACCTGGGTGACCTGCTTCGCCACATTTATATCCGTAAGAAACTACACCCATTAAATAATACTGATCTCCACTTTGCCACATTAATGGGCCGCCGGAATCTCCCTGAAATCGTTCAGGAATGAAAATATTATGAACAGAGTAGTTACAAATAAAATATAAATACGTATCATTAGTACCTGGCATGCATCTTTTCCGCCAGTCGTTATCCCGGCACATAATACTCTGTCATCGATCTCTACGTTTGTTTCGTTGGCAAATGATTGTTTACAACTCGCGTTGTCCCACACTGGTACTTGAATTTCCATTAACGCAGTAGAAGTCGGTCCTCCTATATAGATATTTCATAAACGATATAAAATATAAATCAGTAGGCTACAATATACACAGGGTGTCCCACTAGATTTACATAGACGATAGACTAATAATCCCTTGTTAAGAGAGTTAATCAAATTCTGTTTTTTTTTTTTTATATAAGACTCACGTCGCTAAATGTATAAATCGACATTGGTATTGTAAATTTACATGTTTTATTAAAACGAAACCTTTTAAAAATTAACTTTTTATTTTATAACTTTCATAAGTTTAAACATTACCATTTTATAGGGCTTATTTTACTGAAACATTTCACGGATCAACTTTCGATTTTCATTAACTTCTTGATTATAATTAATTTTTCTGATTTATAAGAAAACAGTTTATTATTTACACAATTTTAAATAACAATAAAATTATCGGAAAACCTTATCGAAAAAATTGGGAGGTGATAATAGCTTACATTACTTCTTTGGAAACTAAAAGAATTATTAAAAATCAAGAATTCAACGAAAACTAAAAGTTGTACCTTCGACATTTTCAGAAAAAGAAGCCCTATAAAATGGAATTTTACAAAATCATAATATAAAAAGTTAATTTTTTAACTTCTTTAATAATACACTTATATTTACCAAAATATTGTCAGCATAATCATTAATCACCCAGAGATTCTCATTAAAAAAAAAAAGAATTCGATTATCTCCAATAACACGGGGGATATCACTCGACGGGACACCTTGTATATTATATCTAAATGAAAATAATATTTTGACAATAATGGTGTACACCGCACTCATATTAGTTATAAGCGAAAACATATGGAAATGTTTCATATGCATATCATTGAATAATATTTTCTTACTGTATGATGTGGTTCCCCAGCCAGCAATAAACGGCACCATATTAGTGAGTTTGTTGGACCTATGCTTTTTTGAGATTGGCAAACAGATAGGTTGAATGAGTTCTAAAAAGTAATTATGTGGATATGTGTAAAATGTTTTTTTTAATACGCCATAATTTATTAGAAACAAAATAATAATAAAAATTGACCATATATGTACCCATTGATAAATACAAATTCAGTTCGCAATTTCGCAAACTTTGGTTTAACATTATATAAAATTGAGCATCCAAGTATCTCGTTGTGTATTTTTAATCATTGAATTTCTATAAAATTTGCCTGATCAAATTTATTTATTTATTACTCGTTTAAACCAAATATTTAAGTAATCACTAATCAGTATTTAGAGGTAAACTTACACTAAAAATTATTGATATTTTAATTTAATTTAGATTTAATACCGTATGTTTAAAACATAATTATATATGAGTCATGATGAAATAGCATAATAATGACTAATTACTGCTTCAATGTTAATATCAAATTTAATATTTATAATTATATAAATAGCTAAAATTAACAGTAAGTTCGATAGTAATAAATTACATATTCAGTCAGACTATAATAGTGTCTTGATAAGTGTAGAAAGTACACAAATTTTAATTTAAATACTTTGGTTCTTATTGGGAGATTTTACGTATCAAATATCAATGTGTATAATGTTTAAAACTAATAACATTTTGCAAAATATGAAGTTCAAAAACTACATCAATATGACAAATATAAGGAATATTTACATAAAATATATAATACTGGGAAAATATTATACTTTTATAATATCTTCATATAAATAAATAATTTAATTACTTGCCATTAAAGGTAACAGGATGAACCAATTTCAATAATGCTATATCATTGATGTACTTTTGTGCATTGTAATTATTATGTATTATGTCACGTGAAACAGGCACATTTATTGGTGCAGCAAAATCTTGCACATCAGGACTTAAATCCAAATCCCCTAAACGTACAATAGCCCTGAAAACTAAAACCATTTAAGAATAACAATATTTGATGAAAACGAACAAAAAGTGTAGTAAAATAAGTATATAAAAATAAGCCAAGATTTTATTTCAAGTAGAAGAAATCACAAAATTATTTCATTATTTGATAATACGGTCAAAGTTGTCCATTTTCCTTTCATCTAGTTTAAATAAAATCTACTTGCAAAAATATTTCTTCATAAGTAGATGGAAAATTCTGATCAAACACAAATTTCCTGTATAGATACTCGTCTATTTTTAGATTCTGAGTGAAACGAGGAATGTACCGGTACTGCACACCGGTTTACAAAAAAATTGATTTTGTTTTTCATCGCGGCTCAAAAAAAAAATAATCGTATAGCCTTCAAGTTGTGACTAAATGCTTATATCACCGTTTTGCTATGGATGATATAATATTTTTTGATATATTTATAGATATTTTGAAATTTCTTGTTTTTTTTAACTTTTTTTCGTTAAATGTCGATAAAACTATTTTAGTTTGACAACGAGTCTTGACATTATAATACAAAGTAAAGGCATGTTTTATTGATTAATGAAAACAATTAAATGTGTACTTTTTTGTTCCTTTTTACAATGTAACTTTAAATAAAAGAAACTAGGTGTGAAGTGGATGTATTGTATGTTGTATGTACTTACAATTTTCGGTATCTGTCCCTGTTAAGACAGTGAGCCGCTGTTATTACGTAACTGTCAGATATTAAGGAACCGCCGCATAACCATTGATAACCACTGTTTTCGCTGACCCGGCGATCTTGATACCCGAGAGCTGCCATCCACGGCCAAACACCTAAATTATTAAAAGCTTTAAAAATCGTAATTTTTCACTTAAACTTATACAACACAACAATGTTCGTTCGTCTGTTTAAAATTATCGCATGGATAAAAATAGACATTTTACTCTACGCATATTTTACCTAATTCGGCTGGAGCTCCTCCGACGACTCGATTGTGAGTATAATTGGACCTACCACAATCTCTTGGCAATCTTGGCGGATAGTCGGTACTTTCAGTAGTTGTCGGCGGTGGGGTGGTCAGATTTAAGCCGCCAGAAGATTTGTTATCTAATGCGCAACACATTTTAAGATCATTACCTTCATAGCCACATTTTGAATTCTGAAGAAACTGATTGACCGAACTATTTTGCCTCCGAGTTTCGTAAAGCAATAGAATTGATGGACATCTTTTTATGTTAACGCATTCACCATCTAATTCGTCTGGCGTGTAACATTCTGTTAATAAAAAATGACAAAAGTAATATTCATTTTATGATAATATCTATATAAAAATATAAAGATATAGTCTAAATATTTTAACGATTTAACTATAAATGTATTATTTTGTAATAAAGTGCGTTTGTGATTTTGGGTACTGTGTAAATATATAATATGTCAATATAGAACCGTTCTCCTCCTTATTTTATTTTTGTAAAGTTTGTAGATAGCGATTCTATAGAGCTATCTTTTCTGAAATTTTGACGAACCAACTTTAAACTTTCATTTACTTCTAAATTTTCAATAATTTTTCTAGTTTACTATAAAAAAATGTACTATTTGCATAGTTTTAAATAATTATAATATTATTAGCAAACCTTATCGAAAAAATGACGAAATGATAATCATTTACATTATTTCCTTATTCACTAAAATAATTGTTAAAAATCATGAAACAGTTAAAGTTAAACTATCAAAATGTTCAGAAAAAAAACCCTATATAATGACTATTTTTTAATTTCACAAACATTTTAAGATAAAAAGTTAATTTTCTACGTCTTATAATTACCAATCCATTGTCAACAAAATGTCCTTGTCTAGGGCTGATCATAATAGAAAAAATGGAATTAAATCATCTCTATCAACACGGGAGATATTGCTCTGTGTAAATCCTGGTGGGACATCCTGTGTACAATTTGTAATTTTATGCAATGGGTAATATGGGTAAAAGATTTGCAATTTATAATTATTTTGTTCAGAATCTAAACGACATTAAAAGTAACATTTAAAAAACATCATATTAATCGAACAAGTGGTTATATACGAGTAATAGCTTGTTGTTTGCTCATAAAACATTGATAGTGATATCGCTAGAATACCGTGAAGACCACGATATTGGTGGTCGACGGAATACCGTGGTGAAGACTATAGAAGGTTTATCAACCAAAATATACGTATTAGCCAAGTGGACTGCGTTTATGGTAAATATTATTCGGATACTCACCATTGACACCATATGAGTGTGACATTAACGTTTGGATCACAAACAACATACAAACTATGTACGATCCTTTTTCCATTTCAAGTGATGAAAATCTCAATGTGCGCCCAACCTAAAATCAAAACAACATCGCACACAATAAATTTCTATCGAACTTTAAACAAGTTTAAAGGTGATTTATCAATTTGCATAGGGTAAATTATATTTACTTTGCAGGTATTAAAGTCGTGATCCTATACGTGTTTTATTTCTGATCCAAAGGAAACGACGTACATTTACATGTTGTATGTTATCGATGTAATAAATATTGTTGAAAATCAAAAGAACCATTTGCAGTATCACTCTGAAGTAATCACTACAATGATTAACACCGCTTGAATAGGTAATAATATTTAGTCGTGTACGCATAAATTAAACTCTCCCATACGGACATTTAAGCCTGGTATTAACTATTAATACTGCAAATGGCTTTATAATCACAGGCTTGGGTCAAACAGATGGCTCATCCGTTTACCTTGACCGAGGTCAATAAAATCATACAAAGCATAGACAACAATATTATTCTTGTGGGTAACTATGCATTACGTTGTATTCTATTTGTGTATTTTTTCAATTTTATTCACTAGGTAGCAGCACCGGTAGTGTATCACCGCCGAACAGTTTTTCAACCCCTACTTTTTTCGAACGTAAATTATGTACATTGAAAATCTGAATTATATTATAATCCGATAAGCAAATGCAACAGTCAATCAGTTGTTTTGTGTAATAGCTATTCGTATATTTTATTTGATGGTGATGGATTGAATACAATAAATTGATCGTTGAACAACAGTCAGTGACGTGTAAACAAATTTTAAAACTAAATTGCATTGACATTGTATTGGATAAAACAACTACTGCAGGACAGCTATGTGACCGTCTAGAAGTTTATTTATTTATACTGATTTTACGAAAATATTTGAATATGATTCAGTGGGGAGATAGGAATTGTACATAACGCTGGTTTACGCCAATATTGTTGGATTTCATGTTGTTTCACCCCCCGTACGTGTACCGTCGTAATTTTCCAAGCGGCCTTGTGGTTATAGATTTGACGGTTCGCGGTGTAGAATGACAGACGTCCGTAGAATTTAGGCGTCTGTGGCAATGAGGATGGCATAATTCGAGAGGGGAGTGCTGGACAGTATATGCGGTTTCCTCTTCGACATTGCAGGAGCGTTGACCAGTTGCAGCGAATCGTGGGAAAATTTAAAATTCACGCAGAACGATAGTCAAAAGGAGATTGCACTGCACGAGCAAGTTCGGTGATTTCAACGTGCAACACTAACAATTTAACAGCTTATTATTGTTTTGTATATCAGTGAGACGAGTACAAGTTACAAAAAAAAAAAAATTACAATGCAGTTGTTTATAAGGTTGGGATCACCAGCCTAGTATGATATCAGGTCCTTATACAATTATTTCCGGGCTTCCAATTATGACGTATTCGATTTATTCCTTCCTATTCTGATCACAGCGCGGGCTATCTACGTTATCTATTTTAAAAGTTACAACTGTGGAAATTCAATAACCAATTACCTATTTACTGTACAGAACAACCATAGGTCAGCAGCTACATGTTAATTTTGAAATTCAAAACCTTATACCTTTAGCTATATTATTAGTACCAATAAACCATTTTTATTGAGTACAACAACTAGTTATAGTAAATAATATGCTAATCATAAAACAGAATGAACATGCTTAAAAAATCATCCTGAATGCATTATATTTTTAAATGTTAATACCATTAACGTGATTTCAGTTGCTGAAAGTTATAAATTCTAATTTAACATGAGATCAGTAGCTAAACGTCACAGCAGTAAAAACGACTAAAAATGTCGACAGAACTAATTTCATTATAAGTAACCCAATATTTGATAATCAAAATTCAAAACGTATTATAAATCAGCAATTATTGTAGCTCTTAACGATTAACTCGTAGATTGTACAAAATAAAACGAGTAAATAACAATAAGGACTTAATTTATAATTGTTGAACTATTTTAATGCCCGCCAAAAGTGCATTGATAGGTAATCTATTTATCCGCACCCGAGTTTGGGTAGGCAATTTATTTTACAATAATTTCAACGGAGGGAATGGTGCCCGACAAATTAAGGTAACACTTAAAATGTAAGTTAAAATGAAAGGAAACAGTGTGATCTATCATTTTTTATGCAATGATCCAGAGCTGTAAACTCTTAACGCTAAAATGTACTGAAAAAAGTCAAAATATGCTGTAAGAATATGAAAATATAAAAGGTACATCGATTAAATAAAAAAAAAATGTTTATATTGTTTTTATTATTTCAGAAACAAATAAGCCGAATTAAAATATTAAAAATTCAATTACAAATATTACACTTAACTCTTAAGTTTAAAACATGTAAATTTTATTTGAATTTAAGTCAACGAATCGTTTTAGAATTAAATTCAAAGTTGAAAAGTCCCAATACATTTAAGTGCAATGATGTAAAAGTAATCAAAAGTAAACACTTTCGTTAAAATATGAAATTTTAAATGTTGAATAAGATCTAACAGTATTATGAAACGTATTTTGGTAAAATCAATTCTACATTTAGAATGTGCATAATAAATACGCAAATTCTATAAGTTTACAGTCTTGACAACAGCCAATGGTATTAATCAATTATGGTCATTGGCCATACACAGGGTTAAAAAATATTGGATAATAGTTAACATTAAACTGAAGATAATTCTTTTAAGTTATTATATCATTTAACAGGTATAGAAGTTAATAAAAATTACTTAAAATACGAGACTTTTAATTCTTTCATAACCAATTTCGAGTTGTCAAATATACAGTTTTGTACATTTGATAATTTCTTTGAATTATTCTTATATCCCACATGTTTAAAGAAAGTTTACACCTTCTGACATAAAAATGGTAATATTTAGGTCTGATTAGATTTCACTAGTTATATCTGATATTACGTAATGTTTATTTTTTATTTTTTTTTCAAATTGCATTTCATTCACCGACGATTTGATAAGCCACGTTCACATAACGATACATAGTAATATAAGTGTTCAAGTGTTAAAACGTCTTTTATAATTGATATTATTTGAAAGTAAAAAAAAAAATACGATTTGTGCAAAACGAAATAAACGGAAGCGGTATTTGATAAGGGACTACATTTTTCAATAGGCACCGGATAATCCATACATTTAAATATCCCTAAGTAAACCGAGAATGGTGTTTTATGCGAAAAGATTGTTCAAGAAAATTTAATTTTTTTAATTTGAACAACTGTTTATTTAAATTCTGTATATATATATATATAGGTATACAGCTTATGTTCGTATAAAATACTCGAGTCTGATGTAATAATAATATAAATTAAACAAGAACAGAAAAAAAAAATTTAAAATAAGTTGTGAAAAATAATGTATCCAAGTAAATACTTGGTCGATGAGAGAACAGTTGAATAAAAAAATTACACAACTAGCAGTTTTTTTTCTCTGCATTAATTGTAAGAAGTAATTCGTGTAGGTACCGAAACAGTACCGAATACAAGCTGATGGTGTATCAGTTGTAACTGTTGTTAATGTTATTCGCAATCCAGTCGACAAAATATGTGACCCTTGTGTATACACCGGGGTAACCGGGTTCAGCGCATTTGAATCCGAAAGAAACTACACCCACTAAATAATACTGATTTCCATTAGGCCACATCAACGGGCCTCCGGAATCTCCCTGAAACAATCGAGCATTTAATATACAAACAACGGGTGCGAATAAAGAATATTAATATGAATAGTATACCTGGCATGCATCTTTTCCGCCTGTCATTAACCCGGCACATAATACTCTGTCATCAATCACAGTTTTTTTGTTGGCAAAAGATTGTTTGCAATCCGCGTTGTGCAACACTGGCACTTGAACTTCCATCAATGCACTAGAAGATGGTCCTCCTAAGAAGTTTTTTAATAATTGTTAAAAATAACAGTACAACTTAAGTCGATAGTAAATAGCATGGTAAATAAAAAATAACGTTTTGACAATATTGTCAACGTGCACGAATAATAATAATTGTTGCAGACGAAAACATCTGGAATTGTTTCAAGTTTCCAAATGCATATTATAATTTGATTATATAATATTTAGTAAACGGTCACTTTGTACGGTATTTTGTAAAATCTGTCTCGAGAAATCAAATGAAACGTTTGAATTAAGTTAGTAAAATCGGATAAGGTAAATTTCGTTTCAAAAAAAAAAAATTCCGTCCTCATCCCCTTAATTATCTCCTTATATCATAAAGTACTTCATTTTCGACATATGGGGATCATACTTAATTTTTTTAAAAAAAATACAATCTGGATGTCACACTCGCGAGAATAAAAGTTCAAACGAGTAAAATGTAGCACCGTTTCCCTAACAACATTTTGGTTGTCATAGTAATTGCATAGTAAAATCATAATCAAAATCGTAGTAAATCCCGTGTTAATATTTTAATAGAATCAGTTGATACTAAGAGTTTGCGATCTTACTACGAATTTACCATGACAACCAAATCGTTTTTAGGGAAAACTGTGCGTTTTACTCGTTTGTTGTGTGTAACTGTGTTATACATATTCGTGTGAAATGTGTAAAGCGTGGATACTCGACGACAATTTTTATGTATTAGATATTATAGTTTCATTATTATTTTAATTATTATTTTTTTTTTTAAATTATATTATGTATTCTATAGTGTTTTTCTTGGTAGGTAAGTTATATATCCAATTATTAAAATAATATTTACTTACTAAACGATGTAGAACCCCAGCCAGCAACAAATGGTACCAAAGTTGCTAAGAGATTGGATCTATGCTTTTGTTTTATCGGCAAGCAGATCGGTTGAATGAGGTCTATAGAAAAAAAAACCAGTGATTATACGCACACATTGTATACAATGAATTTTATATAACTAACAAAGTTTGCAAATTAAAAAGTTCAAAAGCTTTATCAGTTTAGGAAATATAAGACACATTTATATGGCATATTATAATAAAATGTTCTACGGGGAAGATATTATACTTATAATATTAAATAAAATTTAAAATAAATGCATAAAACTTACCATTAAATCTAACAGTACTTTCCAGTTTTAATAATGCTATATCATTGGTATATTCTCGAGCATTGTATCGTTCATGTGTTATGATACGCGAAATAGGCACATTGATTGGTGCAGCTGAATCTTGCACATCAGGATTTAAATCTAAATCCCCTAAATGTACAACAGCCCTGAAAAACTAAAACCATTAAGAACAACAATATATTTTGATAAAAAAAAACTTAAAATAAGTTGTGAAACATAATTTTAATAATATTTATACTCGTTTATACAATTAATTTCAATTTTAATAAACTTATAACGAAGCCCAGATACTACATATCTTAATACTATATAATCAAAGGTGTCCGCTGACCCTTTATATAATTTAATAAAAGCCACTTAAAACAGATATTGCATCATAAACGGATGAACAATTCTCGATCGAAAACGAATCTCTTGTGCAATTGTTTTCATATTTATTTTAATTAAAATATGGCAGTACTACTCAATACACTAATTACAATTAGAAGTTCTGATAATTATTTCTATAGTATATTTTAAATGAATTATATTATTATTCGTTTAAGTTCATAGTGTTTAGTTCGACATGTTTAAGCCCCACCAAAAAGCTAATAACAGATGTTAACTGGACCAAAGAATTTCATAAAAAGAAATAACTTAAAGAAATATTTAGCGGAGAATAAATCATGAGCATAGAATCCGAGTGATAGCAAACTAGTATCACTATTTTGCATCGATTTAACGAACAATGATATTCGTCAAAAAGGAAGACAAATGATAAGCCGATCATTAAGTACGTTGGTAGAAAGATATAAAAATAACCCAATATTAAGAAAAAAAATTAAAAATCCTTTAGACTTGTACGAGTTGGACGTATTACTGGTGTACTTACAACTTTCGATTTCCGATCCCGACCGTACAGTGAGCCGCTGTCAATGCGTATCTGTCAGATATCAAGGCACCACCGCATAACCATTGGTACTCGCTGCCTGGCCTGTTGAGATTTTGGTACCCGAGAGCCGCCATCCAAGGCCAAGCACCTAAACAGATATTTATTTATTTATTTATTTACGCCGATCGGCTTTTGCATATAACAATTATAAAATATTAACAGTGACAATAGTGAAATACTTAAGTGATAAATAACAAGAAGTTTTTTTTTCCCCCCTTCCAAGGCCAAAGATCAAAATTGTTCTTATTTGATGAGCGCATGGCTCTAGTTAAAGGATCATTGGAGAGAAAATTTGAGCGGGAAATTGGGAGGTGAAATGGTGCGTTTATATGAACGTTTACCGATCTCAGGACCTACACTGCTGTTGTACTCGAACAAATACCGCGCAGCAACATTGCTGGTTATTGTTTCTTTGAGAAATGAACGTGGACAAAAATCGTTTATTTTATTCTAAACCACTAACCTAAGTCGGCCGGAACTCCTCCGACGATTCGTATGTGGCTGGAATTAGACCTTCCACAGGTGTTTTGTGACGGCAAATACGCCGATCTAACCGTTTCGACGTTATCAGATCCTGACGATACGCCAGTTCTCGCGGTTGTTGTTGTTGTTATTGTTACCGGCGGCCGGGTGTTCTGAGTTGAACTGTCGGTATTTTCGTTTTCCAGCGCGCAACACACTTTGGGGTCTCTACCTTCGTAACCGCACATCGAGTTTCGGAGGAAAGCAGCTATTGAACTATTTTTCCTCTGATTCTCCAAAAGCATCAGAAGTGATGGGCATCTCTTTATGTTTATGCAAACACCGTTTAAATCGTTTGGCGTGAAACATTCTGTAAAATGAAAATAACAGATATGCTAATGTTCATGAGCGGAATACGTTTGGGTACTAATATAAAGATACGTTATTATTATTATTATTGATTGATCGTTATCGTTATTATAAATATAATAACGCCAAGAGGCAATTTTCAAGAGTACAACGTTGATAAGGCAAGACTAGGCAACGGGTATGTATACTCTAATTGCTACCATTTGGATTTGACCACCTTCTGCCGCCTTTTAAATAAACAAAAACCCATACAATTTATCACTAAAAATACCAAATTCAAAAATGTAATTTTGAAGTTTACACTCAAGTTTAAGTACATTGTCAACTACAAAATCAAACTATTCACGAATATAAAGTATCCGTGTGCTCAAATAAATACAAATATGTTACATGTCATGTTAAACATTATATTTTAAGAGTCGAAAATGAACTATTAACGTATTTATTGATAGAGTCTGATACTATTTGATTCAGTATTTTATTGCTTTTGGACATTATTGTAGTCGTAGTTAAAATGATACTGGTTCCGGGTGTTGATCCTTTGTTAGTTTGTCTTATTGGCCATTTATCGTGTTAAAATAAAACCTATGATTAATCATCATTCGTCATATTAGGAGAACTATTCCGATTGAAGGTCAGTGGAAAATTATTTAAAGAATACATTCAAATTTAAAACTCGATGACTAAAACAAAACTCGTACATTATCATAATTATTTATTTTTTCAAAGTTTTAAAAATGATTTAGTCAAAACCTTCAATTTTTAGCAACAGGACCTACATTTATTTCAAACTAAGCATTGCATAAAATTAATGAATCATAGAGCACTGCAAGATTACTCATTTTATCAAATTAATATTCAACTTATTTTATTCTCATATTATTTCAAGGAAATCGGAGGAGGGTCGTCCTAGTCTGATCTACTGTCTAAAACATTTGATTTATGAAACTGAAGAATTAAAAATATTATAAAAGATTTTACAAGCAAACGCTACGTCATAAAACCAACAAGGTCTTCGATTTTTTCAAAATATAATCAGCGCTGCATAAAAATTCACTTTTTACATACACTATATAGGATAGTAAAATGAGTGGTTGTACAACGGCTTGTAGTTAAGTTTGCTCGTAAACCATGAATATTGTGTTATCGCTGTAAATTTTAAAGACCACAGTCTATAAAGGTGGTCAAAGACCGTGGTGTAGACTATATCATATCAACTTAAATACATGTTGGTACAATGTACATCAACTAAAACCTATTGGCTAAATGCTTACATGGACTACGGTAATGGCAACTTTATTATAATGATTCTGTACACTCGTAAATATTTGCAGTTAACGGAATCACATGTCAACCGACTTATCTGTAGCTATGTTAAGTTTTCTAATAATTAATCTACTAAACAAATACTCTTCTTGTCACAGAAGAACACACTCCCTTCAAGTATTTTCAAATAATTTTTAATACGTGATAGAATCATAATATTATGCTGTGTATCTCCGTTTTAAAAATGTCAACATTTTGTTTTTTTTAGCGTCTTATAGATTGTGAAAATCCATTCATTTCATGATAATATTTCATTATTTACTTTATACCAATTCCGATCAAAGCTAAAACTATAAAATATTTCGGATTAACGGTATAATACGCAACGTTAACCCTATCATATATTCGATTTTATTCCAGCCTTTAAGCATATTTCAATAGCGTCAGACGCACAGCTTCCGTTAACCGTAACCTCCATGTCGTGTTTCGAGTGCAATAACGTATTAACAAGAAAACACAACTTGGTCTGAAATGACACCAAACGTTATTTAAGTATCGATGTCAAGTACACTATTTTTGAAACAATAAGCTCAAATCATATTATAATAATGCTATATCATTAGATAACATCGTTAACACGTCAAGTATAGACTAATATTCGTTTCAATTGAATCTACAATGATATTTTAAAATTTAAACGGTTGTAAAGAAGTAGGGGGGAAAACGTGATATTGAAAAACTACTCACCATTGTATGATTGGGACCGTACGGTCTGGATTACAAATAATAAACAAACTACGAATGATCCTTTTTCCATGTCAAATTACGAGAATCTCACCGTGTGCCTAAACATAATAGCAAAACATCATAGCAAAACGTTGCACACAATAAAATATGACGCGCACCCCGAACAACGATGGCTAGCGATTTGTTTTACCTAGAGTGTTTATTTTCCACTTTACGGTTATAACGTATTGCTCAACGCGTTCATGGGTATTGAATAAATCTTCTGATCCAAACGAAACGAATCCGACTCACATTTGTTGAAAAAATCAAGTGCCGTTCGGCGTATCGCCGCACGAGTAACCGCTGTAATAATATTAAAACACTGATGTTAGTATAAATGATATGCTCGCGTACGGACATTTGAGTTGTGTATTCAACACAGCGGACCTGCGTTTTAAAATCATGGTCGAAGGTCAAACTGCAGATAGCTTGATTACCTTGACCGAGGTCAATAAAATCCGTACGCAATTGAAAACAACAATATTATTTAGGTACGATGCAAAAAATTGTAATTTATTGGTGTATTTTAACAATAATAATATCCATTAGTAGGAATATTGGACCGTCGAATAGATCTTTAATCCTTACATTTGTTCGTTAATATTATATCACGTTAAACCCGCGTATACCTATACATCGACGATCTATTATAGCATCGTAAAACACGTATTTACCTATATGTATACAATATAAACACCAAAGTCTGTGCATGTGGTCAGCAGCGAAATAAACCCGATACCAAATGCAATCCTTTTTAACAATTCGGCGTCTGTGATGATTCATTACTATAGCCAGTAGCCACTAGCCAGTTATATCGGCTTGCGTGTTTTTCAATAATCATTTAAAACACAGGTGGCTAAGTAATATGGAAATTGGGTTCATATCACTGGAAGTTTAAAGCGATCATTTTTATTTTGCATGTTCGGGTATTTTTCCCTATAAGTGCGCATATTTTGTTATAATTGTATTTTAAGTACATTTTTCACACGTTATACATATATCTAATATACAATATTTCGTATCAATTTTCTATAAATTTGAAAAATAATAATAAATTAAAATGATTAAATATTATTTAATAATTTATGAAATTTTTAAATAAGCACCTATGTACCGTGTGTTTTTCCAATGATTTGTTTGTACCTATTCAAAAACATATAATCGGGCGATAAGAAGTACGACAATTTTAGTCACACAATGCAATTATTGATTTGGGTAAGATTTTCATAATAATTAAATCAAAAACACAACATGCATTTACAGTTGACATGTTTGTTTTGTTTAACGGCAAGCTAAAAAAAGAAGAAAAATAAATAAATAATTATTGCAATTTGTTATTTTTGGTTTTTTAATGAGAAAATAAAATAATTTTAAGAACTTATTTAAGCATTTATGCATATTTTATGAGCATGTGTGATCATTTTTAAGGGCATAAATGCATGCATATTTTAAGATTTTTTATAGCATGAAAACTCTTATGGCCTAAATCGATTACACAATGAATTTAGTTACATATTACCCTGTAACTATTATAAACAATAACTATTTATACTTATTAAAACACAATGAAAATTATCGAGAGGTTATCAAATAGGTATAACGTTATACTTATTATTTATTAGTAATCAATTTTACGTTATAACGAAGGTCGTGATTTCAAGGTAAAATATAATTTGATAAGCGAGTAAGGAAATACAATTTGTTTTACTTTTATTTAGCTATTATTGTAAATTTTTAGAAAATATGAGTGATAGTAAAATTTCTCACGTGGGCTATCCGCAGGAATAATATTAATTACTTTGGGTTACCTGCACTAAAAGTCGCTTTGATTTTTTTCGGCCCAAAAATACATAAATATAAAATATTACAGAAACATTTTATATTTAAATGCAATATTGTGTTATCATGATTACGAGTAACCAATTTATGATAAAATTTTAAAGCGGTTGTCAATTTTTGACGGAAAATACCTGTTAATTTCCGTTAGTGTCTTCTATTCCGACAACAGCGTAGAGGTATGTTTTTAAATCTTACACCGTCAACAACGGCTAACCATGTATACCGTAATTGTCGGACTAGAACGAACAAGACTTCAGCAGTGAGCAGGCGACGTGTGACGAACGCGTGCATACGGTTAAACGTGATGGAAGATACTAACAATATGAGGAAATTTAACAAATTAATAAAATGTATGCTCATCAGAAATTGCGAGTTCCACCTCCATCTCACCGTGCTCAAAAACCGGTCTGTACTATAGTATGCTTTTAGTTAGGTACCTAGGTTAAGGTACGCGTCTGGTTTTGGCTTGAAAACGAGTTCCCGATTCTTACGTGCGGAAAAATGTACTATAGGTAATAATAACATGTGCATGTGAAATGGAATCGGTAATGAATTTAATTTATACATTTATTGAACAAAGCGCGTACAAATGATGAATGGATTAACGTTAAACGAGTGTAGGAGCACCGCGACGTCATATTAGTATATAATACAATCATTAAAATATTTCACTGCATTGTGCAGTATACGTTCGTGTATACGTAGCAAAGTATCATTTAAATAGTACATATACGTAAACAATTTGAGGCCAATGTAAGGGGAAGAAGAACAAATATTTTTTGTGAAAATTAGTATTTTAATTCAAGACAATTATCAAGATTTGAAAAAATGTAATTTCCGCGGGACGTTGGTAAACGAAACAAATTTTTTTCTTCTCAAAACAGATGCTGCGTATAATTTGACGGATTTACCAATATTATATGAAAACTTACGGTCCCAGAATTTGTAAATATTTTTAAACATTGATGTATCAAAGAATTGTTTTAACAATCGAATAACGATTCTAAATTGCAGTGATTTGAATATTTTATTTTCATGTAATTATGGAACTCGTGCACTTTTATATAAATAAAGAATTGTATATTCTCGGGTTGAAATTAAAACCCATAAAATATTAAATATCATTAAATATTTAATTTATCAAGAAAATTAATTTGCAAAACTATACTTACTTGAACCAACATGGTACAATTAATATTGATAACTTTAAATTATCTTTATTTATATTTTATAATATACTTAATATATACTTAAATAAGCTTGTATTAATGTTTAGAATTTACAAATTAAAATAATGAATTTCAGAAACCTCGAATTGAAAAATGTGCGCCGGTGTTTCAACTGTTCCAAGCCTAGTTTACAATTTAATACGATGCATTTGGAGGATGCATTTTGAAGAAGAATGTGTTTAACTTTCTTTTCTTAAATAAATATCACGATACTCATTTTTTTTTTGTATACTAGGTTTATTTAATTACGATTATTTTCAACTTTAAAAGGGTTAAAAACTTACTTTGGACCCAGTATGAGTAATTATAGACTCAATGGCCTAGCCGTATTAAACATTGAACGCGAATCATCTCAACAAGTTGACTATGCACACTACCCATACACTCGCCGCTCAACAATTAAGGAGAAAAGATATATGATTTTGTAATTAGTATATTTAAATGTTGAAATAAACTTTTGTAATACGCATTTAAATATTACTGAATTAGTTATACTTGCATAATTATATAAATACAAGAGTTTAGAATTTTTAAAATTAAGAACTGAAATGTAAAGAAAAATATAGGTTCTTTTAGTTGCAGTGAGATATTGAAATTATTTTTCAAAAGAGAGTCTAAGTAGCTAGTGTTATTCGTGATAATGAGCCAATTTGGAAAAATTACGTAGGAAAATGGCTACAACTAAAAATAATTCAAGCCCACGGGCGCCAAATCTCTAAGTACGGCCCTCAATAGATAGTAGATACTAGATAATCCATACATTAAGATACACATAGGTAATCCCATGTAAAACGAGTATGGAGTTTTATATGAAGTGATATTGTAAAATGTCTTCACTTATTCGCTATACCCATTAAAACCAATATATTTTTAACTTGAGAAAAAAAACGTTCTATAGAGCAATTAAAAACAGATTTTGATTTTATTTCTAAAATAATATTTTTTAATATTTAGTAAACGATCACTTTGTACGGTTTTTTTGTAAAAATCTGTCTCAAGCGATCAAATGGTACGGTAAAATGATGTTAGTAAATCGGATAAAAAAAAATGTCAGTCCTCATCGCCTTAATTATCTCTATATATCATAAATATTTTATTTTTGACATGTGTATGTCTTGTCGCCGGGGATCATACTTAATGTTTTTCAAAAACGACAAGTCGGATTTCACACTCGTCGAGTGAAAAGTTCAAACGAGTACAATGCAGCACCGTTTCCCTAACAACAATTCGGTTGTCATAGCAATTGCATAATAAAATCATAATGAAAATCGCACTAAATCCCGTGTAAATATTTCAATAGAGCAGAATCAGTTGATGGTATGAGTTCGGCTGTGATTTTACTGCGACAACCAAATCGTTGTTAGGGAAACGGTGCGTTTTACTTGTTAGTGTTTAAGATTAAATCATGTATTTTATACCGGTTTTATTTGACATTTTTTTTTAGCTATTTTGAAATGTACAGAAAATACCTATGAGTGATAGTAACATTTCACTAGCGGGTTATTTAGGTTCATTAAGTTTTCTAGGTAAAACCATTTTGTCCATAAACTGTATGAAATCAAATATTCTAAAATATTTTAGGCGTTAATGTAAATTTAAATGCACATGTTTACCGGGTCTTCGACTTTTCCCGTTAAACTTCGTTAGACGTCCTTGGCTTTCTTACAGTATTATATAATATAGATTAAAATATAATACAATATAGCAATATAGCATATATATACCGATGTGGCATATTGCTTAATTGAATAAAAACACACTTTTCGTCGCTTCGCTTAAACTATAATACCTATTATATGAAGGAGTTATAATTCAAAATTGTAAAATTACATCATTATCTAATTGTTTAAATTAATATTCTTAAGCTTATTCATAAGTGTATATTTTTCCAAATATTATAATTATAATTTATAATATAGATTATATTTAATTGTCAAGTCTATTGACACTAGCAATCTACAAAGCAATTTAAGACTTATTATTAGTGTTCGGTGGTCTACACTGACAATACAGAAATACCTCATTACATAATGTCTCCCATAGTCCCATGTAATATCACTATTGTAATTAATGTTTGTACACAGACTATTGAACTGTTCGATAACAAATTAACTGGCAATCGAAACTCTCCTACTTAGTGGCGTATTTAGGGGTGGGCTAATAGGGCTTTTCCCCCTCCCCTATTGGTCGTGTTATGGTATAATGTTTGTATGATAAAAAACAAAGTACAAACCATGATATTTACATAATGGTATAAACAGATATGAAACCATTTTTGAAGGAAAAATTTGTGAAATAGTGGTTATTACGGTAATTTCTCAACAGTTTCCCTGTTGTTCCCCCTAACAAAAAAAAAAAAAAACGGTAAAATTTACTGCACACAGATTTTATATTTTTGTCTCAACACAAGATATAATAATCGTAGAGACTTTTGAAATTTTCACAGAATGCACAAATTATCTATAGCTACATACATGGTAACATTTCCAAAAGATTTTTACTTTTTTTGAGCCATTCATAGAAATTTGAAAATGTCATGTTTTCTTTGCTTTTTGTAAAATATCGATTAAATAATTTTGGTTTGACAAAAAGTCCAGAACATTTAATAAAAAGTTCTTGATATAAATCTATAACTGGATAATGAAAATATTGAGTGTTATTTCGAAAAAAAATTATATGAATGTATGAATATTAAATTTTAATAAAACGATGACAATCACGAAAATCGTTGTTTTGTAGTTTTATCGAAACTAGTTTATTAGGATATGAAATTATGATTTACTTTGTTTAGCCCCCCCTCATTGAAAATTACTGGGTACGCCACTGCTATTATCAAAAAATGTCCTGACAATGTCTATTAATATTCGATCCAACTAAAATACAAATCTTCGAACTTCCTTAAATATGACAAAAATACAAATATTTACTGAAATGACAATGGTTTTTAAACGATACAAACGTACCAATGTTGATTATCAAAAATATGTCAATAAATTATAATTAACCATCTAGAGCAGATACCGGCAGCCCACGACCCTCGTAGTTTTCAAACATTTTCATTATATATCTCAATTTGTAAATATAAAGCATTCCTTTTATGTTTTCGATTTGTAGCTATTATAATTTTACAATTTAAGGTGCAAGCTTATCTCAATAATTTATGTAAATGTTCTATTCTTAAGTACTTATCAATTATATAGTAAAAAAATGACATTATATGTCAAATGTGTTTCTGATTATCGATATTTAAAATGTTTGTAGATAGTAGTAATGTTTTAAGTGCAATTCGTTTCAATTTTGTTATAAATAAATGCATTACAATTGTATGTTATAATTTTAATTTTAGTAACGTTTATTTTAAATTTGAATGCGGCCCCCAATGAAAAACTATATAAAAATATGGCCCGCGAAGTAAAAAAGGTTGCCGACCCCTGATCTAGAGTCTAGACCAGAGCGGCCAACCTACGGCGCGCGTGCCTTTTGTGGCACATTTGATGTTCTGTAATGGCACATGTAGCATTAGATAAAATAACATGATATTATGTTTTCACAGAGAATGCTTAATTTTATATTCTGAGTAAAACAGGGAATGTATCTTTAAGATTCATTTTAAAATTATATTTTTCTTTATTCATAACTTCATCTCATAAAAGTCGTAAATATTGTGTTGTATAATAGTTGTGTCAAAATAACATTGATAATGTTAATTTGTATGTAACATATTATAACACATTATTAGTAAATGACCTACCTACATATTAGATTATTATGATAGTATCTTTGATTTTTATTTTATACCAAACAAGTACTTACATAGATACGTCATAAGTGTTAATTTTTCTATGGCACAGCTGAAATTATTTTCATTTTTTTGGCACAATAAAGAAAAAGGTTGGCAAGCCGTGGTCCAACCCATAATGTACTACGATAATTCATATAACTTAAAGTATTACGGTTTTTTTTTACTTTGGTAAGCTTGTAGTAGACTCGTCAATATACATTAAAGATTCCAAAACCTGATTAAAATCACTTGTTTTTATTATTATCACGATATCACCTATATGACAGGATGTGGCGAGTACTAGATTTTTCCTTTTCGTCAATTGGTGAACTTTCTTTTCAATTTTTTTTTGTTGAATTATAATTACCAATTTTATATGATCAAAGATCAATTAATATAATAAGATATTATAAATATAATATAACATAGGAAAATAACAATTGTACTCATTACAAGTGTATTTCATTTATTTTCTTTTGCAGGACCTTTCAAAAAAACCACAAATTGCGAAAGAAAATTGTCAGTTCAACAAAATCAACAAAATATGTTTACTAGTTAATCTTACACTCACATAGCTCTGTCTAAATAAATTAAAATTTGGAAGTATAATCGTTATAATCGTTTTCTTCGTAAAAACCCGTGAGTCATCCATAATTTTAAAAAATGATAAGTTTGTGGTGAGAACTAAGACTTAATTTAGATTTTAAAAATTATATATTTAACTGTCTACCCTCTTCCTCCAGATCCCCCTCTTTTTTCAGTCTTAACCTTGTAAATATATGTTTAATAATGTCTACAGAAGAGATTACTGGTAACTTGGAGATATTTTTATTTTTTTTGTTGAAATAACAATAACATTATCAGCAAACATTGACGGAAAAAAAATAATTAACATAATTTCTTTGTAAACTAAAAAAAATTACTAAAAATCATGAATCCGATGAAAACTGAAAGTTGAATTTTCGAAATTTTCAGCAAAAGAAGACCTATAAAATGGCTATCTTGAAATTTCACAAAAATTATAAAATAAAAATGTTTTAAATTCATTAAACTATGGTCAACAAAATTGCTTTAGCCCGGGGATGCTTATAAATAAAAAAAAATTTGATTCTCTCTATTAACACGGGTGATATCGCTCAGTGTAAATCCCGGTGGGGCACGCTGTATATAAATTCAAAATTGGCTGTTATTTTTACTATACGTAATATTGTGTTAGGTATGTTAACAACTAATAACATTTGTACGCATTACTGATGTAGTCGTTTTAGTCCGGCAGATGAATTTGAACTGCCAATTGCCATTGACGACAGTTTCCATATTCACGCACTCGGCTATCAGTATTCAGTAATATCATAGATTAAATATACATAATACGAGTATGGTAATACGGTCAAAACGCTTTCGTTTTATTCCGTCACTAATTTGTCGAGCAATAATTATCTTATCTCGCACGGACTATCTGGGTTTAAAATATTTTTAAAATGCGGAATCGCGGTTCCCTCGACATATAGACCGTGTGTAGAAGCGGTACACGCGGAGTTCCGGTTTTACGAAATATTTTTATGCACGCAGAGCTACAGTTATTCAAGAATGTGAGAACATTTTGAGAGAGACTTTACCCAAGTCAAAAAAATAAATAACTTTTTCACGGGTTACTCGGGTCAATGGTAGTACCATATGTCCATATCGTATTTCAAATATAGGGGCGCGCTATATACGCGGGCGTAGCTATAAATTTCTTTTTGGGTAGGCCCACATGTTAGACGGAAGTGGGGACTAATCTTGGAGACCAATTTTGGTATTGACCTCCTATGATTTCAAAGTTACCAATGATTATTTTTATTAATCATTAATAACTTAAAGCAAGGTCAGAATACAAGATAATCTTTTTATAATTATTAATTTCTATACTCGTAACTTACAACATACATATACGTATTGTCCATTTATAACATATTTTCAAAGTCAAAATTCTATCTTCTTTTCTTTATGATAGCAAACTCATCAACAACAGCCGATGGATTATCAATAAATTGCTCACTTATTTCCCTTTCTATGGAAATTAACGTCAAACTGTTTAGCCTACGAATTTTTATAGTTGACCTGAGGTATGTTTTCATTCTTCTCATTGTTGAAATACTTCTCTTTCTTTTTAGAGAAAATCTGTGTAGGCCCGGGCCTACCAGGCCTACCTACTGGCTACGCCCCTGTGACAAAAACAATATTACACTGGTTATTGAACAGTCCGGATTGTTTCGAAAGTTCTTCTATTGCTAGAGTTTAATCGCGTAGGTAATATTTTTTCAGTAAATTTATTTAACGTAATGCGTTCATGTTTCGACATGAGTGAGCATGAGTGAGGCCGCGAAAACTTAAACGCGGCCAGGACGCCCCAGCCAGGATGTCCCTGCTCTCTCCTGTAGCGGCCGAGCCGACCCGGCACAGGCCCATCGACGTGCGCGGCCGCGGCGCGCGAACAGATAACGGCGCTATCGGTTTGCCGACTTGATAAGGTGATGATGATAAAGAAGATGACGATAGTATGATAATATTCGACAAAACGCGAAAATCGTCGACACGATCGTGGCACGGGCAATAAATTATCGCGTGCGTATTGTGTTTGTATTGTTTCAGGTGTTTACCGTACGACGACGGCCACGGCGACTGTTCCGTGTTTGCTCAACGAGCGCGTAACATCGTAACCGTCGCTCACAAACGGTCCCGAGCGAAATGCAAATATTGGCCCGGCGCGCTGTTACTGCGCCGTCGTGATACGTTCTTCGAAATGCGCTGTGCGAGGGCCCCACGACCGCTGTGAAAACCGTCTGGTGTTCTGTTAGACGTCGTCGGTGCTGTAGGTGCCCGAGACGCGAACATGGCGACATCGATCCGCGGCGTCGTTTTTGTCGTCAACGCCGTTCTGCTGTGCGCCCTGATCGTTTTCAACGTTTACTGTAAGTACACTTTTTCACACGTTCGGTGGAACGCGGCCGATCACGGTAATGACGATACCCACTTGATGTTTCAGTTGTAAACGGTCACACGAACATTGTCGATATCAAAGAGTACGAGTACGGCGGCGACATCTTTTTCGAGATAACGCATCCACCGGAACTCCAGTATACGTATCGTATAAGGCCGGCCAAGAGTTTCGGCATTCCTTTTGTAATTGACCATTTTTTTTTTTTAACGATATTCATCCAAACGGCACCGCTTTAGTTATCATCGTAACAAGTGCTCGTTGTTAAACTGTTGATTAAAACATAATTGCTTCAATCAACAGCGTAATTATGAGTAATCTATTAAAACGGTTCGTTTCTGTTGTTTAAGGACAAAGAGAGGTTTCCGTCGAAGAAAATGAAATTAGTACTTGTTGACCCACAACATAGTTGTGAGATGCCGACAAATGCAAGGCAACTAAAAGGAAATGTTGCATTTGTGAAAAGGGGGTATGTTTTACGACTGATTGTTCATATATATCGTACGTAGGTCTATGAATATTAACTAACATTTTACCAGTAGTAAATGCAGTTTCCTAAAGAAAACAATAATATCAGAATTGTCCGGAGCAAAAGCCATTGTTATTACTGACAATAACATTTACGATGATACCGCTTATATACACATGATCGATGACGACAGTGAAATGTCTGCCAATATCCCAGCTGGTTTCCTTGTTGGTAAATCTGGGTAGGTACTTTTTGTACGATTTAAAAAATATAGTCAATGGTTAAAACAAATTGCATGTCTTATAATGTTAAATCCCTATTGGAATATTTATATACTTGTGTAAAAAATAATTATTAATTTTGTGTTTTAGTCATTTGATACACACCAAAATGTCTGAACTGATGGTAACAGAACTGCCCATTGTGTTTCCGTTAAACATGACCTATGTACCATTACACAAAATCAATCAACCCCCATGGATATCTATTTGAATTGCAAGTATTCAATTGAATTCTAGACTGAAAATCCCTCCATATTATTATGTAGTGTTATTGTTTGATTATTATTTATTTTATTTTATTAATAATTACCGTACTGAAATCTTATTTTTGTCTGACAATAACAGAATACTAAAAGGTTACACGCTATGTTTGTTTTTTGTTTTTAGTTGCATGTCTCCAGTTCAGTTTCACTCTGTTATAGACAATAATTTTATTACAGGGTCTTATTAAACAGGGAATTATTTTTAACGTATACTTGTAAGAATTGTACCTTAGCTGATAATTTGTTTTATTTTTAATTTGATTTTCTAAAATTATATCTATTGTGTATTTAAGTCAATGATGTATTAATATTAATGGTGTCCAACAATACTTTTAAAAATTCACACTAAACTGTTTTATAAATATAATTATAGTGTTACTTCACAAATCTACCAATTATTTAGTAGAATAAAATGATGTGTTTTACCATGTTTCAATAAATATAATGCATTAAACGTGGCTTGTTAGTTATAAATAGTTATAATGATAAAATCTGTACCGTTCAATGAACAAATCCGTTAAAGTAAATAACAATTGTCAGATGCTTTCTGATGTTGTATTACAGTTAGTGATACAATTACTATTCATAACCAATAAACCAATATAATAATAAAAATGAATAAGTGCATTAATTTGTACAGGAAATTTAGTGAATTTTATAGACAGTTAAATACAATTTCATGTTTAAAGTATTACAGAATTATGAATAAGAAAGTGTAAAACCCAGAAAAAAATTTAATAAGCTAGGGACAAATTTGGTGTATATCCTTTGTTTTGTAGGCATAATATTTTCACTTGTAAACAATTACTAAAATTTGGAGTATAATCTCTACCTACCTATTATATCATACATGAATATATCAAACTAACAGAGCTAAATCTTCAGATTTTTACACCAAAGCTTATGTTATGGTATTCCAACATTCCATACAATTTCACTTATTTTGTCAATAATTGAATAATTTCTTGTTGGATCACATTACACATAATCTACTACAAAGTTTTTTTAGAAATCAAAAATAAAATGTATAAATGTTATCATTCAAGTCAAATTCCTGAATTAACGAGCAAGATAATGTTACAAAAATGTTGGTGCAAATTTATCACCCAGAAGGGTCTGTACTGTGAAAAGTTTCCTGAGGGCCCATAAGATTGTTCACTTCTTTCTGAGTGTAAAAAACTATGGGTAAATAATTAAAGTAAAATGTGTTACTATTTTTGAATTGGTTGTTATTTTATTTGCCCCTGAACGATGGTGGTGTTGGTTGTGCTTTTAGCACAGTTTTGCTAATAAGTGATAGCCGATAAGTACCTAATCGTAAACTTAAGAACATACCTGTCAGAATATTAGATAATGTAGTATAACTTTGATTTTATTCCAATTAAATCGACATTATTTATTACAATATTTACAACTGATCATGTTTAAACTTAATCTATTTGGTACGATAACTTGGAAAAAACTGTTGAGCATTTAATTGAATTATTAGTAAATATTTGATCCATGCAACAATGACAAATTTCTAGACTTTCCGTATGATTGAGTCAATAACGATGGTGAGGGCGACATGGTTTCGGTTGTTTGTGGACCAACCGACCATTTTTGTAATGATGCCGATCCAAATACTAAGTAAAATACTAAAGCCAATGTGAACATGGCTATAACGATCCATAACACTAGATTCCATTCTTCCTTGGTGTTCTACGAAATATACAATAAATATATTTTAAAATACTGTTAATACTTATTTTTATTCAACAGAATTAAAAATTATTATAAAATTATATTGTTACAAGGAACTTGCTATAGTTTTCTAAAAATCGTACCTATGGCCTATATGTATAGTTTAATATACTTGTAAGCGTGTGTGGGTCATAGTTATAAAAAAATCGTTTTTATCTTTCTGTACACTTGCAATCAATTTTTTTATTTACTGAGATTTATAGGAAATTAAAGAATTAAAAACATATGTGTGACGTCATTCTTCATTTTGTGCCATATTTTAAAGTTGTTTAATACATACAATGGTTTTATGTGTGCATACACAGTTCATAATTTTAAAAAATACATTATTTCTAATATGTATTATATTAAAACCCAAGAGGGCGAAACGCCAAAATAATATAAATAGGTACTTATAGTTGTTTGGAATATTATGTAGAGGCATCAATCTTTTTTATGTAATCCGTAGAGTCGGGTATGAAAATTTAATTATTGTTCGATTCTTAAGAAGTTTTTTTTTACAGCGGAAAAAAAATGATTTAACGATTTTAGTTGTTATGTCGTCTTGATATATTTACCAAAGGTAAATACTTGAAACAAACATACAATGGATACTTAATACTTATATAATCATACAATAATAATAATAATAATAATAGTAGCTATAATTATTAAATTATTAATTATTATAATATATCAAAATCTAAAGGTTTTATATAGGTACTTAAACTTGTAAAATTTTGTTAACTATTTATGAAATTACTTGCTGAATTACGTTTCCTCGTCCGGGAGATAGGTATTATACTATTTTCGATTAGATTGATAATAGTATATTGGTATATATTTGATATTTATTTTTATTTATTTATACTATTGTTATTTAGCCAGAAGATTTATACCTCGAGTCTACACTCACACGCAGTACACCTCAATCGGTAATTATTAAAATCAACTTAATAAACAATAAAATGTATTTCCTTGGTTATACTAAAAAGTGAAAACATTTATACATCAAGCCTAGAGTACAAAACTGTTTTGACCTTTAAAAATGCAATTTTAGAAAAAACCTTTCTTAGTGCACATATAGTTATACTCAGTGGCGCCGAACTTTAAAAAAAGTGCCACTGTCAAATATATTTTACAGAAGGTAACACCCACAAAAAATATTCTAACTCGACTAATTCACGTACTGGTGGACTTAAATAAAACTGATTTATGCTCAATAACGATCAATAAAGGTAGGCGCTTATTATATTATCTTAAAACATTGAGACTAATCCACCTGTCCTCCTCGTACAATCGTCCTTCTAAATCAAGAGTACCTACATCGATTTTGAATGTTAAAAATAACAAGATATCAATATCAGGCATCCATCCCTGTATCTCTCACTCGAACCTTGTATCTCGTCCTATTTAAAGTGTAAAGTTATACTAATTATTATAAAACAAATCTTTTCACAAATTTAGCGATCCAAGATTATTCGAAAATGTATTCATTATCGCGTTTAATATATAGATTTATAGGTTCAAGGACACAAGGTAGGTACCCTAGTTGTGACCGCAACTACTCCGTCGCGGTCGTTAGCCGAGCACCTGCTGAGTATATGGCCTTCGGTCTACGCTAATGTTTAATATTATACTAACAAATAATATTTTAAATAGGTATTTACAATAAAAAAAAACGAATAACATCGTATTAATATTCCTACTTAGCATAATATATTAAAATACATAACAAATATCTAATTAAAACAAATCGTAGAAATTATTTATTTCGCTGTAGAAATAAAATCGTGTCTAACCTACCTATGTAAACATTAAAATATTTTTTCATAATAAATCAATGACAATAGAAATGTAGATTTTTTATTTATGGAGAACGTTTTCTGAATTTACCCGGTCTAGATAACCATCACAGTTAAAAACAAATAATATATTATTTGAAATACATTTTTCTGAATAAAATGGAATGTGGGGGAATGGGGGATGATGCTAGAACCAACCTTTTCCCGGTGAGTGTGTAAACTATACGTCATATATTTCTCTATTTTAAAACTTAAAGGGAAACCTATACATATAATTTGATCATGTTCATTTATAATAAATTATTGCTAAATATATTAGTCTAAAATCTTAAATTATATTAATCTAGGTTCTTATTACATTGTAATTGTTAAATTGTATCAATATTAGACTTAAGCAAGAATATCAGCAAATGTTGGATCGATATGAATTAAGAATAAACTGTTAAAAATATATATTTTTTTTATTATTACATTCTAACCTGTTTAATAATCATGCTATTAACGAAAGTCGCCGGACAGGCAGCCGCAAACCCGATGAATGAAGTAATACCAGACAACAAACCCGAATAGTTGGGGGCAATATCGAGTAATGTCGGGAAGAATCCACCACTGTAAGCAAAATCGCCCAAAGCCAAGTTAATGGATAGAACAGCAATAATATGCCACTTAGTAACTTCTTGAGTATAAATAATAGTCAAAAATGATGTGATTACCATCATACTTCCTGTAACCCAAAACATTAATAACACATAAATAAAAATACAAAAAAAAACATTACACAAATTTATTTGTATTGATTTATAGAATAAAAAATACAACTATAATTCAAACGCTAAATTCTTATGTTTTTCGTTGGTATTATGATTTTATGTTTATTTAAATAGGTATATAACCTACATTAATTTACAAATGTTGTCGATACTGGGTTTTCAGTTGATTCCGGTAAAGAAAGAAAAAGATTCATTTAAAATAATAATTATACCAACGAGTCAATATTTACCTACTTCAGTTACGTGTATGTCTAACGCGTATCTACAAGAGATGTGCTATGAAGTATAAAGGTGTTATTATTGATTGTATAATCTAAATCGAATCTACCCTTGAAAAAAAAATGGATTTTCGAATAAAATACATAAGTGCAGTCTGGGAACGAAGTCGAAAATCGATTCAGGTAACGCTCTACCTTTGTGTAGTACATATCTGTAATAAGTAAAACACGTTATATACACGGTATAGCGTGTTCGACCGTCCTACTTTAGCGTCAGTGATATAATACACATTATACGAGATATAAGGATAACAGACGCCAGACCAGCAGTTGACTTTTAAGTAATTGCGCATTTCAATAACAGACATTTATTAATTTATTTATTACGTTACCGAAGGTACAGTACAGTTTTCTGCATACGGTATGCGATACTCCTAGATAGTTTTTAACTATCGGGTACATTTTGCCGTTGAAAATCCGCACTATGAACGTTAACGCGAACGGTATACTAAACAAATATCCGCACTGAAAAAAATAATGATCACAAGACATCGTGTTGCATAAAGTGTACAAAATTACAATATTACGGTTGATGATCAATGATCACGATGCGTCGCGCCGATTATTTACCTCTTTAGAATTAATGGCCAACATGGTTTGCAAGAACAACGGCATGTTGTTCATCACGGTGAAGATATTCCACAAATAAGTTATAAAGAATATTGTGTACGCGATTAATGGCATCGACGTAAACATGGACTTCCAGGGTATCGTTGAAGGCTGTACAACATAATACATCGAACGTGGAGTTTAATTAGTAATTGCGACAACAACTGTAATAAAATACGTGTAACGTACCTCATCGGATATATCGACGTTCTCCAACAAGTAAATGTATTCCTCGTGAGCTATATTCGGATGGCTTTCGGGTTCGTTGTACAAGTATCTGCACCAATATAAGACGAATAGAATGGATATCAACGCTGAAATTCGTAGCAACCGTGCAATTTTTTTAAACGTTTAAAAATGTACGAATCGTATACAGACAGGTATAACGGACGTACGATAACGGACACGTATAGCAATGGTCCAAAAGGTGGCATTTCAGTTTCTGCTGCACGGGGCGAGGGCATCATACAAGAATTTAAGCTTATTTTTATAACGAATTGCTACGCTACACCAGACCACCGCCGATGATCAAATAGAATAAAAAATCATGAGAAAAAAAGTAATTTTACATATGATAAATAAATTCGTTCGCGTGTATACAGTAACGAGCACGGAACAGTCTTGGCTGGGACCGACTATTACGAGCATTTACAAACGGGGCAATTACGAACACAACACAGAAAAATCCGCGGTCGAGCCGTTCTCATGTTATGATCTTCCATACACGCGGCGATCGATGATAGAATATATTTATTCTTGTCGCTGCCGCATCAGTTTAAATTGTTGTTGCATCATTTAGTTTAAAATATTGAAATTTCAGTAAAGAGTATTTTTGTTGTAGAAACGTCGCATTTTACTTTATTCTATTATATTACAGGTGGTGGTTGTCTTTAGAAATTTCCATTTCCTTCTCTTTTTGTATCCGTGTTACCAAGGTAACCCACGAATCAACAAATACATTTTATTAAAAATCATGGATATTTATTTGTTTATTTTTGCCTATTTCAACCCTTTAAAATCAAAATCCTTTCTCAATGCACGCCCAGACCATGATACAAACATATCCTGAAAATTTCAAGTCGCTAGCTAACATACTTTAGAGTTTATACTTTAGAGTTTAGACTGTACGTTGATTATGAATCAGTCAGTCAGGAATGAAACAACTAGCAACGCTACTTTTTCACTCCGTATTGATTTAAAACCAACAACTAGCATACAAATAGCCATGATTATTTTATTTTTGCAAGCCATTGAAATAAGTTTTAAAAATTCAACACCCCCCACCCGTCCCGCGCGTGCTTTTTACTACAACCGAAAAAGTACCACCTTTGGACAAATCGTCTATGACACCTTTGAAGATGACTGACAATATTTTTACCCGGTACGTAATATATCAAAGGCCATCCTCCAAAACCGTTTATGTTTGTAGTGCAAAGTTGACCACTCAACGGATAACTCAAAATGGTGCCAAACGAAAAACCACTGAATGCAAAGCTAAGCAGAACCAACGAATCCTCCTCGGTCGCCCAAGATCTGAACAGTTGGAAATACGGACCCGTCGTTATGCCCTGGAAAATCCGACAGGTCGGCGTTATTATATTTATTAATTTATAACTTACATACACTATATAAACCCGGGTATTGATGGCCTAAAAACTCTACGAAATAGGGTAGGTGCCTACACTTAACAAGTTAATTTATGACTCGAGAACACAAAAATATCCTACAAAACGGCTGGTTGGTTTACCCACCCTTTCCATTCCGAATGGATAAAGCTATTATTAAGCTTTATGTAAAAACGAGACTGCAAGTCGGATCATTTTTTCGCTTTTATGTTTAAAATGATACACTGCGTAAGGATATTATAAGAAATTAAACTAAAATGTATTTTATATTTTATTATCAGCGCAATCAATCAATTTGATTACAGGAAAAACAATTTTGTTGCTTTTTTTCAATATTAAATTATCTTATCGTGTTCTGTACTTTTTGATAGCGCAGGAAGGGCATAGTACGGTCATGTTTGCGTGTATCACACTTTTCGCCGGACAATATCATGCGAAATACAAAGCAAACAGAAAACGCAACACGACGAATGACACGCATTTAAATTCTTACGGAAAGCGCACGCGGGAAATGATATGTC
This sequence comes from Periphyllus acericola, assembly GCA_949715065.1. Classification (NCBI taxonomy): domain Eukaryota; kingdom Metazoa; phylum Arthropoda; class Insecta; order Hemiptera; family Aphididae; genus Periphyllus; species Periphyllus acericola. The sequence continues at coordinate 8,844,060 of OX454270.1, read as the reverse complement.
AAGTAATAATTGCGACACGTACGCTGTCGAGACACTTTTTTTTTTATAATTGGCCTTTGGAAAATGGTACGTAAGCGTGCGGTCGCGTCTAAAAAGTTCTGCGCGAATGAACGGCGAGAAAGTCATCAACACCCGGGGCGGTCCTGTGGTCAAGACTTTGGCCGCCAAACCGCGATGACGTATACCGAGGATAATAACAGTGGCGCCGAACTTGGGGGGAAACGACTCGGGCCGAAAACGACGGGGCCTCCGGCCTCGGGGTATGAAGGGTTCGCACAACCCTTTGGTCAGGCCGTGGCGTTCGGCGCCGCTAAGAACGGCTGTGTGTACTATACCAAGAACATGCCCTGGAGGAAACGGCACGCGAAGAACAGCTCCGTGTGCACCTCGGCCGCCGTGGGGCACATCAGATGGAAGACGATGTTGCCGATTCCACCGCACATGAACGGCATTTTCGAGCCGTACCGGTTCGCCATGTAGCCGCTCAGCATTGTCGTCGATATGTAGCCGTACAGGAACGCGCCCAGAAGACGGCCCCGCGTCACCCCGTCCCAGTCGAATTCGCAGTTCTGTGTCGGGGGCATACTCGCATACGTAAACGTGTGATTCGCAACTCATTGATTAAAGGATAAATATTTTTTTCAAATATGAGATAAGCTTTTTTCTTTTCTTTTTACAATTCAAAGTTATTGCACCTCATCATATTTTTTATACTACGTATAGTAGCCTTACTACTAGTAGTTTTTTGTAAGAGAATAATATAAAGTATTAAATCAATAATAAATATTTATTATTAATTCAATGACTGTAAAATTATAAAATGTGTATTCAATAACATAACAATAAAATATGCAATAGTATTTAAAAAAAAAATCTTAAAATAGTTTCAATAAGGTGAACACACCCCATCAGATTTTCTCAATATATATACGTGGATGAGGAGGGCCTGTCGAAAATGCCGAAGTTAGCCACTGCGTCTGTACTGTAACTACAGGATGTTTATACGGGTATAATGATTTCGCGTACAGTACACTGCAGATGGTAACAGTCCAGGAACACTAGTTCTTCATTGCCCCAGGTAAATTAGGCCTTGTGGTACCTATATAATATGTATTTGTATTGTTTCGGCGTACGACCGATTATATTACCGATATTAAAATCACCCAAAGAACTTCCGAGAATAATTTATTGGTCGCAGTTTTAGGCGATCAAGTTCGGTATGGCTATTGCCTCTATTGACTGAACATGATTTTGATCGCTGCGTATGTCGTATCCACACAACGTTATTGACCGTTTCGCGAAGTGGACAACGTTCATATTTTTTATCAAACGAAATCGCAAGGTAAGGTGAGAGTTAAATAAAACTCACAGGGCAATCGGTGTTAATATTCTGTCAAAAAATTGCCTACACAAAACCCCTTAAAAAGTTAGTTGTGTAAAGAAGGATTTGAGAATAGAACGGGGTAGATGAAATCTGCTGTTGAGCATTTCCCTTTTTGATTTTAGATGTGCTCTCCAGGTGAAACTCATTTCTAAGATAATGCCTAAATATTTAATCTGTGTCACAACTGGGATTACGGTACCACCAAAGTGGGGAACAGGAGGAGGGTTATCCTCTTAAAGAGATAGGTACCAAGAACGATTTCTCGGCATTAATTTCGATTTTCCAATTTGAATAAGATGTGACGTGGATAGTAGAGTATGCAACTAATCAGTATATCGTTGCGATTACTTAATAAAGCTATCGTCGGCATATGTGGTGATAAGAATGTTTTCGGCACCAGGTACATATCGGTGGACGGAGGTGCATAATAGTTGTAAAGATCTGGTCACTAACCTCACCTCGGGGTACTCCTGCTCGTATCTTAAAAAAGGGTGAAAATTAGTTTCCTTGTTGAGCGGTTCGAGAAGTAAGATTTAATTATTAAATAAAGAGGACCATGAAGAATTTTTTAGGTTTGAAAAACAAGCCTTGAAATAAATATTTTTAGTTGTATGTCGATCTAGATTCAAGGACCGAACGATTCGCGTGCAGGGTGTGGTACCACTAGGCTACGGCCATCTAGCCGATTAAAATTTCAAATGGTTTCAAATCATTTCGGTACCACCACCACCACCATTGATAGTTGCGTGTGTACGGTGAAAGGGGCTCACTCAGAGAGTTGGCCGCAGTAGTAGCACACGTGACCTAATTTATCTATTTCAACCGAGAGACAGTTGTCCCCAGTATGAGACTGCATTTGAATATTTATGTATTGGTTATTCTGAGCAACTATGTCTGAGCATTTTATTTTTAGCATTATCAGTCACAATTCGCACAAGTTCGCATTCGTCGACCGTTCAAATAGTACAAACAGGCAATACGGTGATACTGGACGTCATAAGACATCAGCGTATAACCTACTAGAAATAGAACACATGCATCAAGCGATATTGCGATAAATAATGATTTCGCAGATAAAAGCGCAAGAACATGTTTTAACCTTTAAACCCTTAATCCGAGTTGGTTAGTAGTTAGTCAGTCTCGTAATACTCGTACGAGTCGATAACAATCGTGTCAACATAATATCTAGTTTATACAATATATCTTTGGAATTTTCGAATACTTTAAAATATAATATTTATCCGATTGTCACCGACCGTTATCGGCGCACGGGCCGGGAAAAGTCGCCTGAACGCTTAGAATAGACCAATCCGAAACGATTCTGAGCACCGAAAAATTTGCCGACAAATCAGACAGTAATAAACAGGGGAATTAAAGGGGAATTTTTTCAAAGGAAAAATCGAGCACACTCGCATAGTAGAGCGAGTACCAACCATTTATAATGCCGTTCGCAGTGTACCGGACCAATAAATTATTTTGAACAATTTTAACTTGAGAATTTCAAAATTAAAAACCTTAAAAATACGCCCGGGGACAACTCCCCGACTCCCCCTAGACCCGGCCCCGGTAATAAATAATAGTAAGGGGCGTTCAATCGTCCTTGACGCAGACGATAACCACCTATACCGTGTGTAGCGGCGGTACGACCATAGACGTGTAAAACAATTGATTTATTTTATACGTCTATGAGTACGACACGCGGCCGAGGTCTTCGTCCGGTTAACTATAGTCTATACCAGTGGTCTTCAACCTTTTTGGACTCGCGACCCATTTTCGGGTCGCGTAAGCTCCAAATTGGGTCGCGACAAGACTTCTTTAAAAAAAAGTTCGTAAAATTATATTAAGTATAATAATAATTCTTCAATTATTTAAAAATGATTGTAATATATTTTATACGTATCAACAATATAATATTAAATGGATATCAAATCGCACTGTACATGTTTCGTACACTGGTACGATTTTACACGTAGTATAGTACATTGGACATAATAATTTACGATTTTGGCTTTTTTTTTCTTTTTCTACAAAGCTTACGTGGCCGCGGGTCGCGAAAAATGTATGCCTAAATAGTGGGTCGTGAGTCCAAAAAGGTTGAATACCACTGATACTATACAATACTATGTTACGGTTTACTATGTACGTGTTTGTGCGGGAACCAGGGCAGCGACGGCATCGTGGCGTTGCTCTCGTCGCACGTCATGTTCCCCGTCGGCCGGGACATGCATAACAACGCCATCCCGAGGTTTTCCCTGAGCAGAGACGTTTGGACGGAGGCCAGGAAAACGCAGAACGATATGGCCAGGCGGCTGGATCCCCACAACTTGGGCCTGGCGGCTGGCTCTAAATGCACACAAACATGGTACGCCGTCACCGCAGGGCTTAAAGTGGCGCTTAAAGGGGGGCGCACACGGGTCACACCCTGTACAATTTTGAGCGTTTCCCGAGCAGTCGTCACCACTCGCGTTTTACAGCTATTCATTCGATACGAGCTCGATGTCGGCTCGCAAAACGGCCGGAACCGTATCGACGACCCGACCTACGCGCAATAGTAGACGGATAACCGCGAGATAAACGAATTTTTCGTTCATAATGTCGTTTAGGAGAAATTTTTAAAGGAGACGCTTTTGAAGCGCTGTTAGAGGCAGGAATCCCCTCGAAATCTGAATCCTGCCCCCCCCCACTACACACACACTTTAAGCACTGCCGTCACGAGACGATCACGCGCGATAATACTGTCTAACGCGCGTCGACTGTTCAGGATACTCACCACGAACGGCCCTGCGCTGCATAATGTGCGCAAGATATTTGCGACAAACTTCCGTAGCTTGGAAAATACAATGCTATTAATAACACGGCGTCGATTTTACAAACAGCAATTTCTATGAAGTAAAACTAATGAATAAACGCGCAGGGAGTCCGAACGACGTTCAACGGATGACTCGAGTGACGTTTGTGATGTACACATTCCAAAGAAGTCGTAATTTATAAATTTTATTTCAATCGTTGGGTTCGAAAAACTTCGGAAGTACAATATCTAGGTTTGATGTAGTTCTCCGAATAAAAAACGTCAATTGAATAGAAATTGTTTAGAGAACCCAGATAACTACATATTTACTTCGCATCACCAAGTTTCTTATCTAGATATTGTTCACAGATTGCAGATAATAAATGACAATTATGTACTGAACTGTATACTAGTATACAGTTCAGTGCAATTATGAAATGTACTGGATAATTTTTTGATTTTAAAATTTTTAACCTAACCATAAATTATTATTTCAGGGTTATTAAAATTTATTAGCATAATATTAGTACAGTTCTAAACTAATATAAAAAATATGTTTGAAAATAAATCCTATTTAAATTCAATTTAACAACTTCTACCAAGCTTATTATCCTCAATATTTAAGTAAATTAATTTGGTAGTATTATTTACCTAGAGCTCATAATAACAAATCAAGTAATTATGGTTGAAATACTTATAGATGTTACTATAAGTTAAAATGTTATAATTTATAATACAAATTAGCCACATAGTAGGCATATTTAGAAGTTTACCAAATGATTGATTTTAACTGTAATATAAATGCAGTCACCAACTTTCGGTGATAGTTGAATCGAGTCAAAGTTAAATTGTAGATATAGCTCACCATTGCCATAGTAATCCATCAGCGTACAGAAAACCATCACCATTGAAAGCAAAAGCAATAATCAGTAGCCTATAATACTCCTACTGCATAAAAAAATCAATTGTCAATGATTTTTCAAGAGCCATCACATATTGAAAAATATAATATTTAAGAATCGTCATATCAAGTTAATTCATAAAGAATAATTTTTACTAACAAGAATGACTATATGAGTATATTCTAGACAAAAATAAAAGCAATTTACTAAGGTATTATCCATTGAACATTATTTTATACTTAATATAATAAAATGTAATCAAGATGTGGTTAGTTCATGAGTATCTTTAATGTTAGTAATAAAAAAAAAATACTTTGACTTATCACAAAGTTTATTACATTCACAAACGTGTACACTACATTAAATGTATCTAAAAATTGATTAACAAAATTGATAACTTAGATCAATAAAAAAAAAAAAATGAAGGTTTTACATTTTTTTTCCTGGAGTACATAATTTAGAATGTCTAATACATGATTTATATTGTACTTACAATAAATTCTAGCTTAACCCACGAAATACATTTACAAATTGTCCTACATAGTGTTAGACTTCGGTATAATGTTTATAGTAAATAAATATCATAGTATGAAATAAACTATTTAAATTTAAGGTAACAATAATGAATAATATTAATTTGTCAACTTAGCATCAAAACACATTAACATATTTTAATTACATAACACACCAGCATTTTAATGAATACTTCAATCAAATTCCCACCAGATCTAAGACGTATCTAATTGTTTAAGAACTTAGTAAAAATAAACTTGTAAGGACAAGTTAACTACTCAAGGTTATTTACAGCCAAATGCAAATGATAAATAAATTTCATAAACCAATAACATACAGAAGTTACAAAAAAATTAATTAAAACATTATAATGTATTTTCAAAATACCACAAAATATCCACCTGAATTTCTATATTTCTAGATAAATGTTGATACTAGAATGAAATATTGACATATTTTAAGATACAAAGTTAATTTATTTGTTATATAGAGTATAATCAGTTAGACGAAATTATTCAATGTAGATTAATCTTATTATCCCCAAAACCGAAATGTGAGTTATAATTACAAAAAAACATTAAAAAAAGTAACTAACACAATTTATCAAATAAAATAAAAATAATCATAGGCTAACTCAAATAAGAAAATCATTTATTATAACGTTTTATTTCATTAAATTTAGCCATGAAACATTACACACAAGTTTCTTAATAAAAACGACTACAAAGAATTAAGACGTACAAAAATATTACTTATCACATCACTAATATATTATTAAAATATTGTATAAAATAATATTAAGTAAACCACATGTTTGTACTTAAAACATTATTAATTATTTATGAGGCCAGCTATAAAGAATAAAAATCATGATAGACTTGAAAATATTAGTAATTTGGCATTTTTTTTTTTTAAATTAAATTATATCTTTAACATAACCTTTAAAGTATAAAATATGAACAGTATAATGGTTTTTCTGAATTGATAGAAAATGTTACAAATAATTAACCCCCCTAAAATTTAATATACACATAAATTAAAGAAATTCTCAATCGTATCATCTGAAGTTTTAAACCTTTTAAAATAAAGGATTAACAGAGGTTTTTATTTATTCACATGGAATTTCCAAGTTGAATAAGACAATGTTTGTCTGGAGGAAATAACATTAAGTTATAACAAATAGTCTATTATTCAAAATGTACAATAATTTGAGTTAACAGTCACCAAAATGTAATTACACATCTATAGAATTTAAGCAAAATAACAATAAAAGCATTATTAATTGTTTAATTATGAACCATTATTAAAAAATTGTTAAAATTAAAAATAATAATAAACAGATTGATTTTATAATACTAAATTATTAATACATATAAAATAAATGTTAAAATAGATTGGAAAATATGACAAGTTGACTAAGTGGCATCACTATTTTAACAATTTGTTATCTATTATTTTTATTTTGTTTTAATATACATTGTACTATTATTTACCACAGTTGACATTTATAAAACTTGAGAGTAAAATCAAACAATAAGAAGCTATTTTCCGATCAAAAATATGTGCGCAATATCTGCAGTATTGCGTAATTCAGTAATTTCAAGATTTTTATTTGAATGTTAAATAAAAAAATTATGAGTATAATGAAGATTTGTAACAAAATCTCACCACAGCCATTTTATGAATATTTAAGTTTTTCTTTAATATGAAAATATATACTTCGTGATGATAGATTAATATTTACTTTATTTTATATATATATATAAATATATATATTTATAGATGCAAGTTAATAAATCTATTAAACACTTATGAAGGACTTGCTACCACCACTGATGCATTATTCAAAGACCTGGTTGCTAATGGTACAAATTCAGCTGCATCTGGATTTAAAGTACTCTGAAAAAACAAACATTTAAAATTCATTAATTAGGTGAAATATAAGATTTCAAAATTTTTTATAGTTATTAACACGTAAGAAATTTAATTATTTTCACATAAGACTGTTTCACTGTAACTAGGATATCTAAACATTTTTAATAATATGTATAAGTTGATAGACAAATATAAGTTTTCATTTTAGAGCTTTGTACATTTAGGTTTTTTGAAAATAGTTTCAATAGAACCATGGAATTGTATCATGTAATATTGCTTACAAAGAACATATCAATAAAAAAATGTTAATACAGAATAATCCTTCATATGGAATATACTCAACTGTACAGGATTCAATATAATAGAAATCCAGTATTACAACAAAAATTAACTGTTTCCTCGAATATGTCAAATGTTTACACATATTTATAGAAAGCTTAACTGGTGAAACAAATTACATTTATCAAAAAATCAAAAACAAAATAAAACCAAACAAAGTGAATAAATGGATAGTTGAATCATTAAGTTGAATAACTTACAGTAGATTGCCTTGGCTGATCGCAAGATGAATTTAAGCTCAAATGATCAAGTCTATGTGTCATCATTGAGGTAGAACTGCTAGATCCATTTCTATTAACAATAAAATAATTCAGATTTAATATTTACAATTATAATAATAATAATAATAATAACAAGTTTAACATAGAAAATATAATTTACGTTTGAACGTCACCATTTGTTGAACCATTCTGTTTGTTACTATGTTCATCATCTAACATAGCTTCAAGACATTCCTTCATCAATTCTTTTTCTTCTAATTCTTTCATAACCTTTAACCATACACAACATACATTAAACATCTTTTATTAACAAAAATATAATCAATATCTATATAAATAAAAGGGAAATAAAATCTTAACCCCTTATTTAATTGTAATAAGGTATTCCTATTTATGAAATATGTTTACAGTATAACTAAAAGGACAACATGAAAAAATAAAAAATTACCATCATAAGAATATTTTATTTCATGTTATAACAAAATAATGAGTTACTATCAAAAGAGAGTGAAACCAAGTGATTTAAAGAGGGCAGGCAAATATAAATATAGACAACTACTTGAAATGGTCACCACTATCACAAATTTGGTATAATAAAGATGACAAAAACTAATACATATATCTTAATTATGTATTTTAATATTAATATAGAAAATATAAAATTTTAGTAGGTGTACAATAAAATAATTGTATACATTTCAATGATATTTGAACTTAGTACTATTAGTATACTACCTCCCATTTATTGAGATGCGAAGTATGTTGAAACCACCTCAGTTATTATGAAATAAAAAGAAAAGTCAACATACCTGTAGGTCAAATTCTTCTTGATTTTCCATCCACATATATTCAGAAAAATCACCATCTCGGGTTGGAGGATCAATTGAGTCTGAATTAGATTCAGTATCATAGTTATTACTTAAATTGTCATCTTCATTAAGTGTGTTGTCATTATTTTGGTCTTTAGACTCTTCCTTTGGAACCTTCATTGTTAATTAATATTTAACCTTAAGTGCTTCCTGAAACATAAAAGTACAGGTACATAGTTTAATTGTTATTATGAAAAATGGATATTATCAATGTAAAAGTTAATTTTATCTATAATCACATAGTATAAATACTTTTGAAAAGCTATGAAATAATAGATTGATAAAAGGTCCATGGGTTTATGGTTATTGGTCAACTCAATAACTTAATGATAAAAAAAATAAAATTGATAACTATGACTACTTATCGTTCAATACCAAGTAAATTAAATATACCTAATCAATGGTATTTAATTTAAAAATAACAGAGGCAAAGAAACTTTTTACACAATGCATGTTGCGCATTAAAATATTCTATAGATAATCTTTTATACTATCCATTAAAACTAATTTACCCAAACATAAATTCTGAACCCGTAAGTTAAGTAAACAAATGGTCGCACGACACTGTTGAGCAAATATCCAACCAAGGAGTAATAAGGAAGTAAGAATACCTATTCAAACGCAGACTTGTGAAAATGACAAAGTCGCGGAGTAGGTGTTCTGGTAAAACAGAACATCACACACGCATGCTACGCTACCCGAAAACCAATAAAACAACATCAGGTAGTGTTGAACTTTCCAATTTCCTTAATAGAGATTGTACGGACGGGGAATTAAGAAACCAGTTTGATGTCAAACGCGTTTCGCTTTGTACGCGCTCCGAGGATAATATCAAAAGATAACGATAACTATAAAATGGATTATTATAATATTACATCGTTAATTATTATTGTGTTACTCGTCATTACGAGCTCGACAAGCTCCGACTCGGTCCTCGGCCGAGCGTAGGATTTTCCGGGGGTCGAGGAAAAACGATTAGAAAGTTTGCAGCGCCGTGCCGTGACCCGAACACACCGCGGCGAGACGGCTTGGCGTTCCCGGACGCCACTCTCGGGGGTGGGGAGGAAGGGGGGAGGCCCATCACACGAGCACCGCGGCGGCACGTCGGAAGAGAACACCCGTGGCCCTGCGGCGGCGGCAGTCGTCGTCGGGCCACGAGAATTTCAACCGTACTTCGAGGTGCCCTAATTTACGGTGATGGTCGCTGGTAACGTGAAACGTTACGCACGCATGCACGCGCGAACGCACGCACGCACGCTATGGTGTGCACGGGAGCGCATGTCGCTCGGGCCACGACGGGACAAAGAGACCCCGGCGCGCGTACGGTAAAACGATGAAAACGAACAAACGGCGTTGGAATACTCACGGTTTTCCCGTTCAGGGCGTCTGTCGACGAGCGGCGCACGAGAGAAGAGCTTCGTGGAGTGGAGAAAAAAAAATGGACGGCCTGCGGACGACGACGTGTACCGTGCGTGTGTGTGTACGGTGTACTGTGCGGTGGCGGCGGCGCGATTGCTGACGGACAGTGCTTGCGCGGCGGTTCACGAGGAGACACGGGGCGGCGAGAGAAACGACGACGGCGGTGGCGGCGGCTACGACGTGGGGGGACGGAGTGAGAGCCGGGAGCGGGCGGCGCGGTACAGTGCGCGACCGGTATCGCTCGCAAAATGGAAGGTGAACGGGAAATGTCAAACGAGAAACGGGGACGCGCGTAGCAGCGCGCCCCGACGGCGATGCGGCGAACCACATTCGCTCGACCGTGGCACGGTGACGAACACGCGGCCGCATCGGGGAAGGGGCGCGCCGTTCAGCACCCCTCTGCCGATTGCAAACGGGTAGTTGTTGGTACACAAGAAGCGGGCCCGTGACGTAACGGAGAGCTGACGAAACGTGCGGTCCCACCAGTGTAGCCGGGCGCGTCGGCTCGAAACCGTCGAACGCGCCAGTTGCGGTACTCGGCCCCCAGATGGCGCGACGAGTAATATCTGAAATATCCTTTTCATCGACATTTAATATTTGTTTTATTGTTTACACAATTTTTATCACCATACCTCTAACTTCAAATTTTGCCATCTGCCCCACTCCTACTGGACTTAATATGGTGTTCGGGGCCGTATTACCTTATACCTATTTCAAGCAGATCGCAACGGTGCGACTCATGTTCACATAACTCGAAAGTCGAACATAATTGTACCCAACCACCACTTCCATTAAGATCTTCTTTTCAAATTATTTTAAACAATTTATAATTATTTATCTTACTGGTGTTTAATTCGTCAATTACACAGATAATAATTGTAAAAACGTATTATTATATGATATAAAAATTACAAAAGATTATTCAATAATAATAAAAAAAATAATATATATAAATACAATGTTTAATATTTTTTTCTGGATCGTTTATTAGCAAAATCTTCAATAACATCTTGTCAGTCAAATCTTATGTGATATCCGATCCTATGTTAAGTACAGCCAACGTATTTCTTCATTCATTGTTTGTTTCAAATAGTTCTATACTCTCTTGAGTGTCGATAAAGACCGTTCAGCTGAAGAATTACTAACTGGAAATTAGAATACATAATATTCTTAATGCTATGTCAATGTACGGAAAGATTATACGGATAAATAATTTTTTCTATTATAATTTTTAAAATTTTTATTGGAAAAATACAATTTTTTTTAAACTTTTCATGTGACTGGAAATTAATACATTTTATAGACTATACACTATAATATGAAGAATTCAAAATCATTTTGGTAGACATTTTTCAATGACTCAAAATTTTTTCAAACTTCAGCAGGTGTGATTCATGCTCTGATAGGTGATAAAAAAAATATACTTGGGAGTAAAGTTTTTAGTCAAATTTTCTACGAAATTATTATTATATTTAATATGCATTTATGCTGATTTAACAGAATAACTTATACTGATATCAAATTGTCTACCACATTGCCTGCTGCCTTCCAAATATTATCTTCATAAACTGATAAAAATATTTAAAACATTTGTAAATGATTTAACATTTTTATGAATTATATATTGATATTTTTTTGACCAAAAATAAAACTGTGGGTAATTGTAATGTGCATATTATATAGTAGGTATGTATGCAGTATAAGTATTACAAACTCTTTAATTCAAATAATATGGTTCACTGTAAATTATCAATAGTAAAAGTTAAGAGATACACATTATTTAATGTTTGAAATGTGAACATGATTTTAACTGTCATAGTCAAGTTAAATTGTTTATGCAGTGGTTAGAAAAAAAAAAAAAAAATTATGTTACTGTTACAATAATTCACATATTATACATTTACTATTGGTTTGTGTTTATCATTTGTTACTTTAAATAACATGTTGGTGGAAATTATAAGGTTTTAAATTATAGGAAATACTGTTTAAACATCTGTTCAAATACATACAATAACCACATATTCAAATTTTCTTTAACCTCGTTTAACTGATTGTCTAAAATGAAATATAACCTACCTATAGAGTATTAAGAATTAAAATAAAAAAATAATTTTTGAAAAGGATAATTATTTCACTTTTTTTTTTTAAAGATAGTATTGCTTTATATTGCTATTTTAATATGAATGCACTAATTAACCAATATGAAAACAGATTCAGAGAAATCAAATATCATAAAATATTCAACATTTAGTAGGTAATGAATGGAATATCTTTTTAAATATTTAATAAACGTTGATAAATTCCAATAATAAATTATTGTTAATCATACTATATAGTAAAAAGAAACACAAGTACCAGTGTTTCTTCAACTTATTCCAAACTTAAATATTGAATATATGAATGACAATAAGTAGTCTTTTTAGACATTATTAGAGTAAAATAATTTTACATTCATAAAAAGAACAAACAGCTTAAGAGGTGAAACAACGATAACTCAGTTTTATGTATATTACTGTTAAGAATTTTTTTTTTTTCAAAAACTATTGAAAATACATATTATTAAGTAAATATTGTTTTTAAGTCTGAAGACCATTCTAAATAAAAATTAACAAAGAATAAACATAAAATTGATTTCTTAAAAATGACTCACAGCTATTCATTTAAATCAGAGTAAAAGTATATACTTTAATTACAACTAATTAAATGTAGTTTTCTAAAATATATTGTGTATGTATAAATTATATAAATATATAATTTTTCTTTTAAAATTATTAGTACAAAAATTGACACTAATATATACAGAACTGTTTACTTAGACAAATAATTTAAACATAATTATAAAATATTACCATTTTTGATAGAATTCATTGTCTTAGATTATTCAAAGCAAATGGATGACAAGATGGATTCAACTATGTATTTTTTTTCGTGTATAAAAATCTAAAAAAGTAAATTCCACCACAATTATAAAAACAAATTGATTGACTATTAGTATAAATACAAAATAACACTATTCACCATTAAATCAAATTATGAATTTATATCAATGAGTTGCAGTCATTTTTCAATTCATCAATCAATTCCATAACCGCTAAAAAATATGAATTTTAATAAAATAAAATAATTAATCATTTCATTCTAATTATTAAGTCAGTTGACTAAAATAATTAAAATTATTACCTTGACTTATTTCACCAATGATGAATAACTTCATTATTGACTGTATTTTTTGAAGAATGAGGCTAAACAAAACTGCTATCAAAAATAAAATAACATAAATTTTAAAACAGAATAATCATAATCATTGGCTAAAAATTAAAATATGTATAGTTGATGTACAATAAGTTCTTAAATATACAATTATCTTAAAATTGTAAAGAATAAAAAAAGTGTATAACCAATTTACACAGGGAATTCCATATTTTTTTTTACTATACTTGAATTATACTGTTCAAATTCTCAAATATTGAAATTGTACATCAACTAATTAACATTTTTTTTTTTATATAGAATTTACACCAATTGTCTTTGATCATATATAGCGTAAAGCTTATTATTTAGTAGTTACTAAAAATGAATATTAATAATTTATAAATTGCCAACCTACCTAAAACACTTACTATTTCTGAACCAGGGACCTAAGTCCTACGCTGATGAAGTCTCAATATTGTTGGTCTGAATTAAATGCCTAACTAGTCTTGTACCTACAATCTATAATCATTGTTTCATATAGTGAAATCTCTATATAAAACGAATACTCATTATTCAGATTCAGGGAATATATAATTTAAAAACTTATTCGGGAAATAAGAAAAGGATTCAATTACAGTATTTGTTGGATTATATAAATAGAGATTTCACTTTTATATGATTAGAATAAAATACACTAGAATATAATGCCATTAATAAACTATAACAGAATTTTAGAATAAAACAACATACTACTTACGATTTTTATTCCGTTATAGTAGGAATTATGCCTATTATAATTAGCATTACTAAACAGAAAAGGTTTCTTCCAACAAAAATTGTATATAACCACTAAAAAATATTCAGTCAACAACAATGTCATAGAGGTCCCTGTATAGGTAGGGGTAATTTTTATTTTATTAATATAATAATATATAATTACACAAAAATCATACACCTTTAAATGAAATGCATCAAATTTCAATTAATCAGTATAATTAATTAAAAAATTATATTGGAATAAAACAATAATGAATTATTTAAATAATTATATAAAAAATATATATGTATGTATAGATATAGGTATATAAAATGTTTTTAACTTATTTCACCTAAATTTTAAATCATTACGAACACGAAAAAAAAATTGTACTATCATAATTTAGCGATTTTTAAATGGCATTAAGTGTCAACATGTGAAGAGCAGATAGCTTTTGTCTGAAAAAACCCATCATTTGAATAGTTCAATACCAAAAAGTTGAAGAAGAGAAATTTGATGGTTATTGATTCCTACCAGCCTCGCTTCAGCAACCTGCCTAACAAGATAGAAAAAAATAATCATTATGCATGAAAATCACAAACAATCCTCAGTATTAATTTTACTCGAGCTAAGAATTATTTTTAAATAATTAACAATTAATTTCAATGCAAAGTTTGTAATACTTACTTTAATACCGCCCTCTAGAGTTTTGATGAAAATTACCTCCACCTCCTATAAAACATTAAATTATGATATTCAACAACAGAATTCAAATACTTATTGCATGGTTTATATTATTTTAAGTAAAATAATTTATGGTTAAAAAATTTAAATAGATACGAAGATATAAAACTGAAAAAAAGACTGCGACCTGTGTGGTATGGTACAGCCCGGTTGTTACCGAAATTTCCTCTCATTGGTCCTCCTCCATATCCACTTTGACTTCCTCCCCAATTGCCTCCTATTAATTAAGCATATATATTAAATTAGATTACTATACCAAATTATGTTTATATGCTTAATAACCAATGTAAGTACCTCCATTGCCCCAACCTCCTTGATTAGATTGACCACCCCAAACATTATTCCAACCTCCTTGAGGACCGCCTTGAGCCCAACCACCACTGCTTCCACCACCATAGCCACCAAAGTTATTACCTGAAACTAAAGTAAATTAATAAAAGTTTATGGTTACTACAATTCTACATAATTATCAAAGTCAGATTAAATATTAATACTTTTGTTAATTATAAATTAGTAGCTTATTATTATTATTGAAGAAATAAAAGTAATACACATACCTCCCCAGTTATTGTTAGGGCCTCTCCAAGTTTGTCCTCTTCCGCTACCACCACCACGACCACCTCTATGACCTCTGGATGCTGAAGCTACATCTTTACTCACCGCTTTCTTAACTTCTAATTTAGTACCCGAAACTTCATGGCTTTTTATCACTATAAATGAATTATGTTTAACACAATTTAAACAAAATTATAATATAATACTTACAAACAGCTTTATCAACTGCATCTGAATCATCAAATTCAATGAACCCAAAGCCTTTACGTTGACCAGTTTCTTTGTCAGTCACAATTTGTAGGCTAAGTATATTACCATACTGACCAAAATATTCTCGCAGTTCTTCTTCGGTTTGTTCTTTAATTCCAGATACAAACATTTTTTTTACAGTCCATGCTATATCAGGTTTATCTATATCCTATAATTACATAACAATTCATATAATACAGTTAATTTACAAATATATTCAATTAGTTTTGAATTGTAGTATAAATTAAGTATTTACATCACGGGGCACAGCACGCTTGGTTTCTACTTCACGGCCATCAATTTTATGAGGTCTATTAGCCATAGCATCATCAACCATAGATGCTTTTGAGTATGTAATAAATCCAAAACCTCTCGATCTAAATGATACAGTTTTACAATAAAATTTTAATCAAAATATTCAGATAAATAATTATTTAGTCAAACGATGAAATATGAAAATGTTAGATGGGATCTGAATAATTAGAATCATTATTAGTAATGATCTTATAGCCTGGAAAAAAGGTTTTTTTGAAAGAAGTAGAAATCTGCACATAAGTTTTCTAGATCCTTAGTGAAATTTTATTTTAAATACTGTTTATTTTATAAAGGATTTTTAGAGTTGAAAAATTATTAATTAGTTAAATAGGTAAATCATAATCATTAAAATGTATTTACATATCAATAAAGAAAACGAAACGCAAACAGAAATTATTTAAAACTATCAATAAAATTAAGCAGCATTGATATTTATCAATCCATGAAAATATTCATAAATATACACAAATATGTTAAGTTTAACTAATCAATAAAATAACCTTTAAATAAATATATTAAAAAAATTCATAACGAACGCGAATACGGAATAAGCATCCCATCCAATATACACAAATAATTATATTTCTTACTAAGAGTTATATCTGTGTTTATCTAACCTTTTAGTAACGGGATCTTTCATAACAACTACATCGACAATTTCGCCCCATGTTTCAAAAAATTCTTTCAACGAGTCATTTGTAGTCGTATAATTCAGTCCGCCTATGAATAACTTTCTGAACTGTTCTAGTTCTTCAGTAGTGTTTTCTCCCTATTAAAAATTAAAATAAGCAAACAAAAAAAATATTAAAATATAACAGCAATACATCGATTTATTCTCATTTTCATTCTTACCGATACACTCATTTTGTGTTATATCGAGCAATTTCAACAGGAATTAATAAGATATTCTGAGTAATGTGACAGTTAGAACGTTAAGACACGAAACGGTAACAAGTGTTACGTAGTGTTTGAACAGAAGTTTTTTTATCAAACATCAATAGTACAAATTGAACAACAAATAATTAGCTATAGGTTAAAATTGATCGTACAACATGTAGCTGAATAAATTACAGACGTTAATTTACAGGCTACGCTACGAGATTCCCGGAAAGCGAAAACGAAACGAATACTTCAAAACCGCACCGAGTACAAAATTTTATCAAGATACAGTCATAGAGAAGATATACAGCCATACAGGTTGCCGACGGGCGTCGAATTGTGTTTCTTGATAAGATGAGGATTGAGGATGACCGCTGAAGCGTTGACGCAGTGACGTCCAGTAACCTAACCAAAAGCACTCCAAGCGGATGAAACCGTTGATCAGTGTGACCACAGAATAATAATAGGTGTTACCCAAAGTGCGAAATTATATTATAAAATTAAATAACCACAAATGGTAAAAAACTTAAACTCAAGACAAAATAATTATTTATGCATAATGTTTATTTCGTAATGACAAAACCAACCCTTCAGTCCAGAGTTCCAGACTAAATTTTTTAAATTCTGTAAACCAACCATGGAGTATAGTTTTTAAACGTTGAGTATTTTGTTATTTGTTTGCAACTTTGGAGTCGTAAAATTCAAAATTGTAATCGACACTAAGTAGTACATACATAGGTAAAAGGTAGGGCAAAGATGAAGGGCTTTGGCTCAATTAAAGGCTCGAAGAATATATCTCGGTTTTGTGGATGAACTTAATCAGATTTCTTACATTTTTAGTTGCTCAAATATTTAATAATTATAAATGTATAACCCATCAATCGCAATGGCTAATATTCACATATTTAGACATGTGACAGATCAACTGAATTTGTTTTACATCTTTTTTGTGTGTTCCAAGACCATGAGCACTATTGTCTATTGCTCATATCTGAAACGACTCAACATAGTTCAAAACAGTGTATAGAACGAATCAAATTTCAGTTAGAGAAAGTCAAAAGAAATATATTTTATCATCAGCTACGAATAACTATGATTCAATTCAATTATCAGAAGAACTATGGAAAAGTGATGAACTGATGACTAATGGCTAAAGCTAGGGACTTATAGGAGTTTGCATATTTTTCAATAATCATTCTAAACATAGCTAAGTGATATAAAAATGTATTTCATTGTATTAAGAGTTTAAAGTAATCATTTTTATTTTGCATGTTTTGCATATTTAGCTGTTTTTCCCTATAAGAGCATATTTTGTTATATTTCTATTTCAAGAGCATATTTCACATGTTTTATTAAAATTAAAACAATACTTGGCAGGAAATAATATTTTATACATACGTGTGCTATACATTTAATATGAATTTTCTAGAAATTGGAAACAATAGATAAATATAAATATGAATTATTATATAAATTATAATCTATAATGTGCGTGGTACTGTGTTTTCCCAATTATTTGTGTGTTGTTAGTGTGTATCGGTCAATAAGGAATACGCCTAAAGGTTTTTAAGGACATGAAGTCCCTAGCCCTACTAATGACTATCATATGCAATACACCTTTTTCATAACTAACAAAATATTGTTCCACTCACAAGAATATAATTAATAAACAACACACACAGATTTCTACTAATATCATGTAAGGGTCAAGTCTAAATAGTTCCCAGTTAATTCACTTTCTGCATAAGAATTTTCCAAAGAAGCTGCAAACACATAGACCAACAAACCTAAACAATGTTTAATAAATAATTAACTGATAACTTAGATAAGGAGCCAATGGACTCAGCACTACTTTAATATAGTCCAATTAAAAAAACCCATTATTAAAATTAACATTCTCATATTTGTTAGTTGGTCCAATTGTTGTTCGATAATGGTAATCGTACATTATTTGGAATAACTTAATGGTGCGTACTGTGTAACACGTTACTAGATCCCATGAGATTGTTAGGCATTTTATAATTAATCACAATATTGGAACTGGGCCCAGCGTTCTTTGATCTCTAAATAGAATTAGGATTATATATATAAAAACAAAAAACAATTAAATAAAATAAGCAGCTTTTATTAATCTTATATTTACGAAAAAAAAACAATAATTAATTTGCTCATTGTCTTCATACTTTCACATTTCCTTTTTATCCTTAAACACGTTCACAGATGAGGTTAGCAACCATAACTTTACTGATGTGATGACACTGTTAGTTATTTCTTTTTAAAACTTCTTGCACCTGGAAAGTGTGATTCCACTATGCTTATTGTGGCTTAGGCTTTAAAGTTGCTCCATTAAGGAAATGGTCATCTCCAACCACCAGTCCCATCTCACTAAAATACTGAACACGAATAAAATTTAAATTTAACATATATTTCAATGGAAAATAAAAATTGAATCCTTACTTCTCGAGTATTAGTGCATATCATCATTAAAGGATATTCACGGTAAATGCACTTCGCTGATCTGTTTTGTGTCATCATTCATTTTGATTCCGCCATACGAAATAATTAATTCATTTTGATAATCAATCTGATAAAAAAAGAGCATAATATTTTAGTAAATTATTAACAGGAAAACACTATAAATAAATTTTTAGAATTTCCTTAGATCCCCTAATATGCAACAAATTTTGGTGGATTCAGGTTGGCTATGATTATATCAACAACTTTGAACATATACTTTATATTTATAATTGACTACCTAGTTCAAGAATCTTAAGACATTTTTATTTAAGAGGCGAAATAATGCCAAAATTTGTTGCCAAGTATGAATCCATTCTGGTAAGAAAAATAAGCATTTATAATAACAACCCTACAGGAAAATTAAATGGTTTACCTTTAGTGTATGGATGACCTACCTACGATTGACAATCGAGGTTTGCTGCCCTAAATTGAATCACCTATGTGGATGACGAAAGCTTTAAATGCATTTGCTGACAGCATAAGCTCTAACAGGCTAACATTCCTATGGATGATATTTAATAAACCTACACTTAACAAATTAAAATTCAATTTCTATTGTCAATAACTTGCACATATAAATATGTTAATAATTTATACTCTATTGGATATTAATAGTATTAAATTATTGTGTTCAAATGCTTACCAATACAAGGCTTAACAGTTAAAATAGTAGTGACTAAATTTAACTTTTTAACTAACAGGATAAAGCCAACATTTTCAGCATAAAAAAAAAAAAAAAAATAGAACAGAAAAATGTGTTTTCTTTATAGGTTATGCAATAATATAAATTCTGTATCATAAACTCAAAGCATGAATAGTATAAATAAACTTAAAAATAGGACTTCTTCATTATCTTAACTATATTAACAAATATCTCATAGAAATTAAAACTACAGAATCATAAAATTCACATAACAAAATAATGTTGTGGTATTTATATAATAGTATCTATTATCTAGGAACTAAAACTAAATTATAAAAACTTGATACTTTCGGTCATTTATCAAAATGATATGCAACTGAACACTATTTTGAATTTCCATATTTATACCTACCAAATCCATTTATGTAACTTAACGATAAAAATATGAAACCTATAAAATAGGAAGAATATAATTTCAATGATACTATAAGAAAATATATACAATTTATTTACTATAAATATGTATAAAGATACACATCATCATTAATTAACTAATGAATATTTGTAATGCAATGCCTTACCTAAAGGAGATATTAGAAACATTATCTATAATTTATTTTTGTTGGTATTTTCATTTACAACAAAATGTATCTAGACCAAAAACAACTTTGACTTTCAATAATTATTGTTGAAACGTAAGTTTTAACATTAGGTTCTCATGTTCAAATGCAGTTATAAAAAACCAAATACTATTTAAATCAAATCAGAATATATTTATCAATAGTTGTATTTGTAGCATACAAAAAGTATATTTAAGTAGTTATATTTAACACCAAAAAACACACTGATATAATTAAAATGTAATGTTGATACATAAAATGAATAGATTAGGGTTACCCAATTTTATTTTGTACAAATGCCCAAAAGATATAATTGTTGTGTATTTTATTATAACAGACATTATTAACATTAATATTGCAGAAAATACTATAAAGTAGGTTTGGAGTAAAAATAAAAACTAATAATTTTTAATTTATTGTATATGATTCAAAAGTAGACTTCATGATTAACATTAAAATAATAACTTAGAGTAATGAAAATAGGTATAATATATATTATTAAGTAACCTACATCCTAATTTACTGTCATAATAAAAAATTGTGAACACAATTTCCTCATACAAAATTGATGAAAAGACGTCAATACTTAGGTAAAGCTTCAAATAAAAATACAAAAGAAAAAATATAGTTGAGAAATATAAAAAGTATATTACCAATACAAAACACGTCATTGTACTTATTAGATAATAAAATAAACTGAATGTGCAGTAGACGAGGATGAGAATGTATTTCAAATGACTGGTTCTTGTGTCATTTAATACCCAACTCATGAACGGTTTAAAATAATACATAGAAATAACCGGTATGGGTTTCCTATTTTTGTTTATACTGCCTAACAGACTGCCTCCTCGGATCCTGCCTAACAATTTTCAAAAATAAAAAAAACCATTTTTAATTAAAATCCTAAAATTATTTCAATATATTATTGTCAATTATCAGATATATATTGGGATGCAAAATCTATTTTAAAAATAAAATTAAAACTTTGTATACCTTAAGGTGAAAGTGATGATTAATATCGCCGACCAGGATTTTGTCCATAACCACCAGCATTACCGGTATTTACATTACCAGCTCCTAAATAAAAGTTGATTAGTTAATAATTGAACCAAATGTATTCATCAATATAACAGAAAAATAAAGCATTATAATGACATAATAAATACAACTACCTGAGTTTCCATAAGGCGTAGTACGATTGTTAGAGGTATAGTTTGACCGCATTGGGCCGCCGCCGCCACCACCATAACTTTGGTTCGGGCCTCCCCAGTTGTTACCTAAAATTATTATTATTGAACACTTAGAAATTAAAACAATACGATCATAACAGTTTGTAAAATATTTATTTTAAAATATCCAAAACATTACTTGGTTGTTGTGAATTTCCCCAACCATCTCCACCACCACCACCACCTCCTTGATTGCCCCATGCTGGATTACTGTTGCCCCAACTTTGAGGAGCACCACCTCCTTGCCATGCTCCACCACCAGAATTAGAATTGTATCCACCAGCATTGCTACCATATCCTCCTCCACCAGATCCATAACCTCCTCCCATTCCAGAATTTCCATATCCACCGCCACCGCCATTTGATCCTTAAAAACAGAATAATGATATAAATATAATATGAATACAAAAACTAAAAAAAAAATATTTTTTAAAAATTAATTTCATAAGCTACTACGGAATAGGAAAATCTTGATTTCAATATGTATATAATATCTGTCAACATGTTATATACATAATGACTAATGCTCACTAAGAATTACATAATTAATAAATGATGAATGCTTATTATGTAACACGTGAATCAATAGAAATCACATAAACAACAATAAAATTTATCAAATTATCATTTATAAGCTCTGAATAGTTTGAAAGATTAAAATACATTATCAAAATATAAATAGTCAAATCGCTTAAAGTTCATAAAAATTATAATTACTATTATGGTGTCCACCACCCCATTGATCGTTTCGAGGATTTGAGCCCCAGTTATTTCTATCACCACCTCCTCTACTACCACCACGACCACCTCGTCCTCCGCGGCCACCACCACCACCATCACTACGGCTAATAGCTTTCTTCACATCTAATTTTCCTCCAGCAACTTGATGGCTTTTGATCACTATAAAAAAAATACAATAATTAATTACAGTTTTGATTTTAATATTATGGTTACTTACAAACAGCTTTGTCAACCGAATCGGTATCGTCATACTCTATAAAGCCAAATCCTTTTCTTTGTCCAGAATCCTTATCAGTTACTATGGTTACATTAGTGATGTTTCCAAACTTGCCAAAATATTCAAGAAGATCATTTTCAGATTGTTCTTTAATACCAGATACAAACATTTTTTTGACAGTTGCAGCAATATCAGGTTTGTCAATATCCTAATATTCAAATTAAATTAAATATATGTTTTTACAGAGATATTAACATGAAAATATTATAAGGTATTAAAGGATGAAATAAATCAAATTTAAGTAAATAAAAAAACATGTTATATAAATTATAAAAACGAGATTCATACGTCACGTGGAACAGCACGCTTAGTTTCCACTTCACGACCATCAATTTTATGAGGCCTATTTGTCATGGCTTGATCAACCATAGATGATTGCGAATAAGTAATAAATCCAAATCCTCTGGATCTAAATACAACAATTACATTCAGAATTAATGTTAAGGATACACAGTCATGCATGTACTGAATAACTATAGACGTAAAATAACTGAACAATAGCACAGCACAAGATAAACAAACCCACCGGTGGTGATTGCAATTATATAGGCCGCAAAATACTTGTGATGCTGTGCCCCACATTATTAAACATAATTCCTACACATTTGAAAGTATTCAAGCTTTGCTCACACTCAAAAATTAACAATTACCTTTTAGTTTGAGGGTCTTTCATGACAACAACGTCCACTATTTCACCCCATTGCTCAAAAAAATCTTTGAGGGAGTCATTAGTTGTGGTGTAGTTCAAACCACCGATGAATAATTTTCTGTATTGTTCTGGTTCCTAAAAAGAGAAAATATGAAATTATAGTTACTGCGCTCAAAATCATAAGTAAACATTGTAGGATATCAATATCATCATCGTTCAACAGTAAATAATAATGTATATTAATTCACGCTTAGCGCGATATACTTACGTCGGATCCCATGTTCAATGCGGTGATTCGTAATACGAACAAAAAAAACGGTAACACGAATTAACGAGTTAACAGTTTGCAAGTAACGTATGTGTAAAACGAATCTTGTATAATCGTTAAGTTAAGTTAAAAATACAACGATGAATAGTTTTGAAATTCACCAACGCACAAGTGAACTTGTCGGCGAAAAATAAGTCAATAAAAAGCTATAGGGACGAAACGAGCTGTACGCCGTGACGCCGTCAGTATTACAAGATGGTGGTCGGTACGCTCAGTCGATGTATGACGCGACGCTTGTCACAGTGCAGGCAACACAAACGAAAAACGTAGAAAATATAATTTCAATACACATAAAACGGGAATTAACGTGTCTTCTTTAAAATGGCCAATCTGGCGGGCTCGGAGAGCGGTTGAACGCAAATGACTTATTGAGTACTGAACAATTCTAGTTTTTTGGACCAAATTCAAAAAATAATAACTAGGGGATTTTTTTTTTTTTAATTGTGCCGAAGGTTCAGTAAAATATAATCACTGAGGAGACAAACAACATTCATGTAAAAACTACTGTAACTGCTTAACGATTTAGCCCTTAGGTAAACTCATGGATTTAAATTTAAATTTTTGTAAGCTCAAAATTATAGGTTTCACAAAAATTTAATTTAATCAGCGTTTAAAAACGATTATATTAAAATATTTGTAATTAAAACGCTTTTTTTATTATACTATTTACCTGTACAAGCACGCTACGCTTAAAAGTTATAATCATGTATATAAAAAATATAATTTAAAAACATCAATGAAATTAATTCATACTTGGTTTTAAACATAATAGTGGATAATGATAGTATTTTAGTAATTTAATTATTGGAAATAAATATATTGGATACATACATTACAATTGTACATATCCATTTGAGTAACTAAAATACATATTAACCTACTAAAACATATATTTTTAAATAAATAATAAGATAATTACAATATTCTATTATTTTATAATGTCTCAAACACAGTGGCGGCTCGTGGCTTGGACGACGGGACGATCGCACCCCCTACTTTAATCAACTAAAAGAAGAAAATTAATTGTATATTCTTAATTTTAAATTTTTAAAAAATATTTCTTATTAAAAATGCAAATTTTTAAATAGTAAAAATTATGTAATACATTGTTGTGTGCAAACATTCAAGTTATTTCCCTCAGATACCAGGAGCTTATGCGGGTATGCACTATGCATGCACACACGAGCAGTGTTTGGACGACCGGCAGCGTCGTCTGAGAAATAATTCTAAATACGTACATTGTAAGCGAAGGTGCGAAATCGTGTGCGTGCGGGTACGTTTAAGCTGCGATCTTTATGTGCGGTATTGGACGACCGGCAGCGTCGTCAATACGTTAAAATATTAGTAGATAACAATTTTGGGTATTTTATTTTTAAGATTAACTTTGCGTACGCTCGTCGACCGTCAATATCGGTTGCTATAATCGCTATTATTATTATTTTCATATCTATTTTATACTGCGACCTGCGGGAAGTAAATTGTCGTCATAGTGTCATACCACTACCACTTATTCGTCTTGTAAAGGCCCCATACATAACGTGACCATATTTTTTTTTCTTCAAAGCGGGACACCTGTACATTTTAATAAGGAAACCACATCTTTTTTCGAAAAATAACAATTTTTTTATTGGAAAAAAAACATAAACTATTTGTATAAAAAAAGTGTTTTACGTAATACATATACATATATATATATATATATTACGTAGTTATACTATACGTCTATACAGTATAAATGTATAAATAATGTATGATTGTGATTTGTGATCAATAAATACTTACCACAAGTCGACTTTTCTTAAAGCGGGACATTTTTAGGTTCTTTGGGGACAGCGGGACACTTAGCTCGAAAGCGGGACGTATGGTCACGTTACCCATACACGATCAAACAATTTTTGCGCAACCACTATTTTGTCAAAAACTAGATTATGCAAGCACACATACATACACGTTCAAACGGCTTGTGTGAACCTCAGTAGTCAGTACGTTTTTGTATGTACGTAAATAATGTCCAGAATCCTCTGACTTCGTCATTTTTAGTCGCCATACTAATTATTGTATTGTTAAAATTACTAATAATAATAATAATAATAATGATAAATATTAATATTTTAGTTAGCACTTAAAAAATAAGAGTAATAAAAAAATAAATGAAATTCGTCACTTTAAATTTACTATAAAATTTTAAATAAACACAATAAAATTATATAACGGCAACTGACGCTTGTCAAACATCGATATAGACGTTCACACCAATTATCAGTTACCAAGCGTTGCACAAAATATTTCAGTCTCGACCGAAAACCGAAAGTTTGGTTTCAGTGAGTACTTGATTGAATGTGCACGCAACTACTCAATACTCCATAAGTTAGTTATTTTTTAATTATATAATCATACATACATACACGGCATGCTATAATACACCGTGATAATTTTAAGAATAAAATATTAAGCTTTATAATAATAATGTGTAAGGCTTTTCATTTTATTATATTTTATTTGACTATTTTTTTTTTTTTGGTGACAAATGCCTCGGCAACTATGGGCCATTGGCTACAAAAATACATAGTATTTACATTAAAGATAGGTTACATTAAATATGGTAGATACATTATACTTATAATATATATTAAATTAAATTTCTTTATGAAGTTCTGTGTCCCTTAGGAATTTGAGAACGTTGGTTGTATCGATGTTGAGGTTTTCAGCGAGATGGCGAGTTAGATGGCATTTTTTCCGTTGTAATTCGTATTTTCTGCAGTCGGTGATGATGTGTTTAACTGTTATGGGATCGTTACAAGTCGGGCACATGGGTGGGTCTTCTTTCTTCATTAGGTAGGCATGGGTTAATCTAGTATGACCTATTCTGAGCCTATTGATAACTACTTCTTCTTTTCTGGTGAGTGTGTTGTTTGGCCAAGGGAGAATGTGGTTTTTAATTTCGTTTAATTTGGTGTTAGAAGTTTTCCATTCGTTTTGCCAGATATTGCCAGACTGGCAGATATTTGCCAGACTATTTTTTATACCTGTGACTAGCGGTATTATATTTAAACTTTAAAGTCGCACCCCCACCACCAGCACCCACGAGCCGCCACTGCTCAAACATCAATGAAGCGTAAGAGGATACCATACCAGCACTTGTTGTTTCCGTTTTACTAATGTACAATGTTGAGTGTAGCACATTTGTGTAAAATTGTTGTTTTGTTAGCTTTAACATTAGAGTATACTAACCCATTATGAAGAATAAAGGGAAGAACATTAATAGTGCGTTGTTGGTCGGTTTTTTACAGTATTTTAATTTTAGGTGACAAATGAAAATTATGTTAAGAGTTTCAATTCTAAATTTATCATCACCTTGCAACATAATGTTATTTAAACGACGGGAATCTACATTTTTTTTTATGTTCTTCTTCCTTCATTGTGGTACAGACTATTAATTTCTAGACCAAATTCAATAACTTTATTTTCATAAACTACACTACTGTTTCTTAAATTTAAAATGTACTTTTTTAACGATTTTAGTAAATTCAAAACGTTCAGCACGTCACAAGAACCGTTTTGTAGATGTATATGGCTTAAATTAAGAACAGCTTAAGTCATATCATGTAAATGTAGTAAATTGTTATGAATTATCATAAAATGTTTATTTGACTTAATTGACAGACGTTGTAAAAATTTTCATCAGCAATAATCATTTATCATCAATTTTTTTATAGGTGATTTATACAATGTTGTAACTTATAACAAAAAAAGTAATAGACAAATCTGAGGCCCTTAAATCAATTCCAAATATCGAGGACCATGGCCATGCCCCCCCCCCCCCTTAATCTGGGTTAAGTACTATTATTAAAAATAAACATATATTTTACAAATTGTTCTTCCAATACTAAATAAAAAAAGGAATAAATACGTTTTGCAAGTTGTAATCAATAACTCAAAATGAGTGTATTACATTTTATTTCATACATTTTTAATTATTAGTAGTATGTAAATTGCAACACTAAGCAAAATTGTATACAAAACTAAATCACAATTTATTTTTATAATTTATTATTTTCAGCCCAAGATAAGAAGTATTCAATTTTTTTCAACAATAAACGTGCTTTTTTAACATCTACATGAATGGAATAACTAGCTTTAGCATCTGGAAATTTTCTATTAAACTCTCCTAGTTCTGTATTTTCTGTAAAAAATGAAATATAAATATGAAAACAAAATAATTGATTATAATAATTTTAACATACTCAATGCATCATTTTTATTTTTGTTTTTATACTCGGTCATTAAATTATGTATATCAGATAAAGCTAATAGTATGTTGTAATTGCAGTTAGAATCTAAACCACTGTTAAAAACTGTCTCCAAGTCATCATGTATAAGCCTGAAACCTTCTTGAAAACCTTTGAACATTTCATGCTAAAATATAAAATAATAAACAAATTTAAGTTATTTCAATGGGACTTCATATTCTCAGATGCAAAAATAAATATAATTATACTAATTACCTCTTGAATACAAAGTTCAACAGATTTAACTGCTGTATCATAAGAATCAAAATTCTGGTTAGCAGATAGATTTGTTGACAAATGATAGATGCCATTAATAAATTCTGACAAATAAGATTTATGTTTACCATTGTAATATCGTATCAAAAAAACATACACAGTAATTATGTTAACTAAATTCCACTGAATACATACTGAAGGTGGTTTTTTCTAAAAAAAAAAAAAAATTTGTTATATTTATTTTACAAAAGTACTTTTTTATAATGTTTAATCCACACAGTATGTCATTTGAATTTAAGTTTTCCAATCTTTCCTTCGTATCAGAAAATTTGAAAAATAACCTGTAATTGCCTGTGTCTAATTGCTAATGTAAAAAGTTACTTCATGAAAATTATGTTATAGATGAACAATCTAAAGTCTGTGTTAATACAAAAAAAATAACTTTATTGTAAATTTAATAAAAAAACACTTACTGAAATTATTGAAAATGTTGGAATGTTTTTTACTAATGATGGAAACTCACAATCATTGATATTTTCTTCAACTTCAGTCACTAACTGTTTTTCAATCCTAATATGAAATTTAGAATTTAGATAAAGTAATGATGTAGTTAAAATAAAGTTTACTTACGGTAAACACCACCAAGGAGTATACTGAGGTAAAATTTTAGTTATATCACCAGACTTAACAAGATGTTCAAAGTCAGCTTTTTCCGAATCCGTTAAAGATCTCCAAACTTGTTCTGCATCATCTAGATCAATTCCATTTAACCGTTCATCGAGATTTGTTATTTCTTCATCATCTGAATCACTTCCTATGAAATATAACAATCAAATGCATCTTACATTCATATTCTAAAAATCTAAAAATTCACTAGCTAAATTTAATCAAAGTTCATTACACCAATTTACAATTAACAATAATAGAATAATTAGACAAGTTATACAGTGCTTATGAATAACATAATTAAACAATAACATTAAAAACAATATTGTTAAATAAGCATATTTCTGTTAAACCAAGATATATGTAGTTTAATGAATACTTATAAGAATTATATATTAGTGATAATGATTACGAAATCATATTTTATGTGATTCATATTCAACATATTATTAATTATTATTATTACAAAGTAGATTATTATGTCTTGGGCGTACCAAACATTGAATAAAATGTTCAAAAACACGTCCATAAAATTGTGCTATAGAAAAAAGAGTGCTGAATATTTACCTGACTCTTCATCATTTTCCCCATATACTCTTTTAAGAATATCAATCATTTCTTTTTTGCATGCATCATCTGAATCTTGTATGTTTAATTCTTCTTCAATACAATCTTTGTAAAACTTTTCAGTACATTCCAAATGAGTTGAAGATTTGTAACACAATAAGGAACAGTAGGGTGCTCCACATTTTGGGCAAACATATTTACCCTGATTCTCTGTACAACTTTATAAAATAAACATAGATGATATACAGATTGAAATAATCTAGAAATACGAAAAAAAATCAATACTTACAACTTACAACTTTTATCCATATTTATATTTATTAATAATCAACACTTAAAAATTGTTTTAGTCACATTTATAATATGTACACTTCAGAAATCAGAAAATTACTTTTTAGTAGAATTACAATTTTGTGGTTTGTCTTTTGCGCTTATATCTTGTACAGTTGTACTGTTCATTCCTCGTGGTGATAATAGAATTTGTATTATCAACAATCAGTATAAATGCGATTGGATATGCCAACGGTTGAATCCATCTCACTCTCTCACTCTTTCTCTCAATATCATATATGAAAAAATCTCCTATCACGATGTTTCCACGACGAAATCCGAAAACGGCTTAAACAATTTTAATGAAATGTTGTAAATTTGTGTAATTTATTTAAGTTAAATGCCAATAAGATTTTTCTAAAATGTTCGCTATTGCTTCTGCGATATCGATAAATAAATGGTATAAGTTATTTCATAGTTTTCTTATATTGAACAATTGGAGGAACTGAAAATTTTTTTATGATAATTATATAAATATTTTCTGAAGTTGAATTCAGAATTCCGTTAAAGTAGAATGAAAATAAATGTTTGATAAATCAAATAGATGTTGTTGGAATTTTAAATTATCCTATTCTTCGGAGAATAGGGCAAATTATGTTAGATGTAAATTTTAATGTAATGTAAATCATTTCATTATTTTTTTTGTACTAAAATTTTGTTTATTTATTAGTTTAAATTTTATGTAGGTAGTCTAAATATGAAAATAAAAATAAAATACTGTTAAAAGAAATTAAAAGACTTATAAAGAGTGTGGAATTTTTAACTATTAATGCTTAAAAGGATTTACGAATATTTATCCATCCAAATATTTTTATAAAATAAATTGTAATACAGTATGCTATAATATGGGCTGTTTTTTTATATAGGTACCTGTAATTTATAATATTTTTTATAAATTTACTTATAAATTCAATCATTTAAATCTTTAAAATTTCTACAATACCTATGCTTAAAATCTAAAATATATAAATGTGATTTGCAATAAATTACTTGCAATTTAATTGTTTTATAAACAACATATTTTATATTATAATACCATTGATTATAGTATTTATAATCAATGATAATAAGTACTTTCATACTATGACGATATTATAGTCATTAATCAATAATCATTATATAATAGTTAAATAGTCTATTGTACATTGTCTTGGCACAGACGTCAGATAGTACAGAAAAACTTTGAGTCCATTATATAATAGGTTATATGGGTAGGTCATGAATAGTTATTAGAGCCTATAAAGGCATTGTATATTGACCATTACAAAGCGTGATTCATTAAATACCTATTACCTACGTAGGTAATATATATGATAATATGAATATGTGATAGCTGATTAGTATATAATTAAATCAATGAATGAGTTTTCTGGAAACCATTTTATTAAATCATTAAGATGTGTATAAATATCAAAAATATTTAGTAAGGCACATAAAAGTAGTAAGTACCAAAACCATTGATTATAAATACTATCTATAATCAATGCTTAAATCTAGATAATAAAATAAGATCCCGCTAAAATCTTATTTGCTATAAAATACAAATTAAGATGAAATGTTTGTGTTCATATACCAAAATACTAAATATTCAATTTACTTGAGTTATTATTATTTTTTTTTTAATTTATCAAAAAAGAATATTTACAATCTATGCTTCGAGATATAAGAAACAAATTAAATACATTATGTACATAAAGAAACAACGCAACAATGAAATACGTGAGAAGGGAGGCCATCTAATGATAGAACCCAACGTTAATTTAATTTAAATTATTATTTTTTTGAACCTATATAATTTTTTATTTTATTATGGAATATATACGGGCTGAGCCCTTCTGACAGTTAAAGAATAAGAATAAAAGGTTAACATATAAATTACAATTTATTATAAAAAAAAGAACTATTAAGAAACAATGAAACAATTATAGTGAAATAAAGAGTATTATACAAAAACAAACACATACAGTTTCGATGCAGAATATAACAAAAATTAATTAATGAAGTATAAGTGGTTAAAACTTAAATAAGAAAAGTGTAGTCCGTATTGGCATTTTACATCATACGTCTAAACGGCTCGTTAGACAAGTATTTGGTGGTACACATAAGGACATGAAAAGTAGTTATGGAACGAGAGGTGTGTTGTGGAACTCTAGAATTTATAAATAAGAGTAAGTTTGGGGAATCTACACTATCAGCTAACAGTCCTTTTAAGAAGTTTGCACCCATAATACGCCTGCGCTCCGTTAATGAAGATAGCCCGAGTTGATTGGCAACTGGAGTGTAGTTATGTGGTGAACCAAAAAGTAGCTGGTGAATCTTAAGAACCTACTCTGTACCCTTTCAACCTGGCAAGCATTGTCGGCGGTATGGGGATCCCATACTATAGCACCATATTCGATAATTGGTCGGACTAATGAACAGTATAGTACTTTAAATGAGGTAGTCAGCTTAAGATCCTTTGACTGTCTCATTAGTCATTATAATACCCAAGACTCTTAGGGCTTTGCAACAAACCATCTCAATATGAAAACCTGGGTCAAGGTCGCTGGAAAGCTTGAAACCAAGATCCAATACGGATCCATCACTACGAGAAATGATAGAATCATGAAGATGATAAGCGAACATTAGAGGGAAGCTGATCCTATTTTATTTTAAACTTATTTTTTTTTTTTATAAACATCTATTATAAATGTTTAGAAAACACAATTTTATTTCTCTTGAGTCGGCGAGAGGGAAGAAATGAAATTTTGTCTTGAAAATTTACTTAGCTTGTTGAAGCTTAAATTATCAGTAAATTATATATAAATTATATGTTATGTTTTTGTGCAATACGTGTTTGTTGCAAATGACTCAGGTATATGATATTTTTTACAACTTAAATTACGATTTTTGGATATCTTATTGAATTTTATACCAATTGAGAATTTAAAAATATTGAAGTTGTTAGTTTACATAACTCAATTAGTTAAAATCATCATACAGAATACAGCAGATTTCAAGTTATTATTTAAAATAAGCAAGTTATTGTATTCTTATTTGTAAGCTCAGAATCATCCATACAGAAAATACAAATCAATTCTACCCACTTCATGGCTACACCAGTGAGAAATAAAAATTAATTATTAACTAATGAAAGAATTAATTTTAGTCAATTTCTGTATTTTATATTTACTTTTAAACTAAACTTCAACTACTGTAATGAGTATATTATTATTATATAAACTGATGTCTGGTTATGGTTAACAGTTATAACACCGGGCTGCGGAAAGACCGTAAAGTCGTAACATCTAATTTATCAACATCAAATCTGTGTATAGTGACGTCATTGCACATCACATTAAGTTTATCGCAAAATTAACCTTTTCATATTTTTATACAATTATTTTTTATATTATTTTATTTTATTTAAGATCTCTGAGTTCACATTCATTAAAAGTGAAAAAAAAAATCCAAATCATTGATAGAGTGATGGAACTTTTTCTATTGCGCCAAATGTATTCAGTTACTTAATTGGTACAGCGTATTTATCAAAAATTAATTTAAACTATTTATATGTAATAACTATGTATATAAGATAAAGTATAGTAAAGAAAAAAAATTGTTCCTTGACAGTTATATAGGTAATCACCATCTTCTTTTTTATTATTTGATTATTATTCGTTTGTTTAAATAAATAAAACACAGTTTTAATAATATCAACGGATTTTGAAAAATAAATTTTTCAAGACAAATGTTGTAAATAAATGATGGTATAGCG
The DNA here is from genome assembly GCA_949715065.1 of Periphyllus acericola. Lineage (NCBI taxonomy): Eukaryota > Metazoa > Arthropoda > Insecta > Hemiptera > Aphididae > Periphyllus > Periphyllus acericola. Next base: position 8,810,230 of record OX454270.1, on the reverse strand, counting down.
TATACGTAATAGGTATAACATGTACATTGTACACATATAATACCTATATATGTATATTGTATATATATATATAAATATATAGAGGACATATAAGCAGCGTTAAATGCATCCGTAATAACATAATATGGCAATCTACCTATAACAAGTTAATTAATTAAATTTGTAAGACTCTTTTTAGTAAAGTTTTTACCTCAAAGTGGACGTTACTTGGACCGCCGTCGTTGCTCTACAATTGTATTAACAGCCAACTTATGCTGGTCATCTCTCTGGACTCGTAGTAACCTGTGATCGCGATGCAATAAATGGCCCGAGAAAAAAAAAAATGTCGACGCGTACGTTTTGCAGAGTGTAGACTAGCCATTGCATTTAAAGTTGCAAAAATAAATATAAAATACCTACCCGTAACTAAATTAAGTTGACCAATATTACCATAGTATGTTGGTCATATGCTACACAAGTAGCATGCACTGAAGCATTGATGCACTTACTGTGTAATTATTGTAATTCCTATAATCTACATGCATTTATTGTTTTGTAATATCGCATACGAATAAAACATTTCTGGGCATTTGTTAATTCTTATTCCTAACGCTTTATTGAATCATTAGCTAAATAAAAGACAAGTTATAAATATATTTAGCAGCACAAATGTGCTGACTTAAATGTTAATACTTGATTTAATATAATATAGAACTGTAGAATCTAAAGAATTACATAATTTCTCAAGTACATTTATATTTAATTTTAGGACAGAATTTGTAAAGATAAGTTTATAGAGCTTTCAATGCTGACACATAGTATTATAGTAATATAGGGATATTATGTAGAGTTAAAGTTTCTGTTTTAAATTTAATCAATTAAAAATTAAGTTGACAAATCAATAATTAATAAATCAATCAATAATTTCTTATTTTCCAAAGATTTGAAAAGTTTTTTAAGAAAATAAATTTTCTTCTTCAAAATTGGTCAGTAATCACGACTATGCTTATTTCTACATTTCAATTAAAATGACTACCAAATGATAATACTCATATAATTTAGCGGAGCTGGTATACGTCGTAAGTGAATAGTCTCTAAAATTGAAATTTAATTTTTATTTGCGTTCATATCGATCTACACGACACAGTAAAATGGTTATACACTTATAACTAATGAATAATAACAACAAAATGTTTTATTTTATAACTATTCTCTTTATGATGGTCGATGAATACAAAAATTATTATTACTGACAACAAACCGATAATAATAGTTTGATAAATTAATACATTTGAAATTAGAAATTGTCATTTCCTTAAGTGTACTGATAATATCAAATTATAGTATGCGATTAATTAGTAAGCAATACATGTCCATATATGAGGTGATTGTTTTTTTAAATAGCATAACATGTTGAGAACTCTTGTGGAGCCAAAGTCCCACCACTATCTGGCGCAGGTAGAATATAATGGAATGGTTCAACGGTCGAATCGAATCATATTTTCGAAAGACATAATGTTATAATAAGCTGTAGTAGTATTGGTTCCTAATGTTTTTTTAATCATGAAGACTTTTGAAAATGGAAATTTAACATTCTACAGTCAATTACCTAAACATTGTTCTACCTAATTCATATAATTCATGGTTTACACTTTTAAACTATTATTTTAATAGCTCTTCTTAATCACTTTCATTGTTAATTAATCATAAAAAACTAAACTGATCGATTATTAGTGTTTAAATGGTATTGCCTAGGTACTTATTATATTACAAATAATGATAACATATTATAATAATATTGATTTTAATGGTTATAAACATATTGAGTTATAAATTATTAGCGTTATTAAATGTAACTCAGGTATATCGTATATGAAATAATGAAAATAATAAAATGTACAATATTTTTTATAAAATAATAAAATGTACAATATTTTTTATAAAATATTAACAAATAATATTTTTACACGAATGTAAACTAATTTTTACTGTACAGTTTAATGATTAATGAGCTCACTGTTGTACAATAAAAAGTAGAACCTAAAAAGCTATAGTATTAACACATAACCAGCTAAGCTAATCTGTGTATACATATATGTTATGATGTCATAATATAAACCGGTATTTGATGAAATATGATTATAGAAATTCAAACATACTCGAACCACTTGTTAGTAGCGAACTATACATTATACCGTATGTTGCTGTTCGGCAACCAACTGTATGTCTGAACATTTTGAACTCGGAAGTTTTTAAATGTCAGACGAGTTGGTGTATTAATATATTTATAGATTTCTCGTTACTGTTCAACTATAATTAAATAATTTTATTTTTCTATCAAGCCATCATGAGATCAATAATTCTTAGAAGCCAATTAAAGGTATGTAAAGTAAATTATTATAAACCATTGAAACTGAATAATGTTATGTTATGTTTTTTATAGCATTTGTAATAAGTTGTAATGTCGTTATTGTATACTTAGAAGTTTAATTTAGAAAATTAGAAAATAATAAATTTGAAATGAAGTAAATTGTTATTTTAATACGTTATTCTTGTTTTTTTATTTAATTAAAAATAAAAAAACTTCATATTTATTCTGTTTCATTTTTGATAAATAAGCTTGGAAATGTTCAAGGACACCCACAGGTTAAAATTCAGATGGGCGAGTATAAATTTGTAAAAAAATATGTTTGGTACCGAACATTTTATATCAAAATTTATATAAAAAGTTTTAAAATACATGTTTAATTGAATTTTTTTATTATTCTAATGATAGCGAAAATTTGTCAACCAGGTCTCATTATGGATGGATGCCCTTGGATTAATGTCATCGATTATAGTTTTCGAAAATTCTTTTAATTAACCTTTAGGATCCAAGTTAGCACTTAATAATTGTTACACGTAAACGTCGTAAACTCTATAGCTTAACTTTATAGTATATGCATTTCAAATAGTTATGTTTCAATCAAATTTTTTAAATACCTGAAAGATTTAAAAATTATTTAGCATAAATAAAATAACTGAATAATATTTGAATAAAATAATATGAATATGTGTATAAATAAATAAATAAAAATAATTTAAGGTATTATACTTGAAAATATGATATTGTTTTAAATATTGATACACATTGAAATGTAGGTAATAGGTGGGCAAATTAGAAATATTTAATAAGCTTGATACTCGTATATCTCGAAACGCGAAAGTAATAATTATAAAAAATCTTGATGAAATGTATTTTATTCGGTCAAAACTTTTTCGAGTAAAAGGTTTGACCAAAATTTAAAATGAAAATGTAATATAAATATATAATACATATATATATAAGATTCTTTATAAATCCTGTATTGTGCGTAATTTACCTAGGTTTTCTATCTAATTTTGAATGGTTTATAATTATACATTTTTATAAGTATAGATATTTATATTTAGCTATTTAAAATGTAGTAGGTATATACTTTATATATTAAGTTAGGAAGCAGTAACTAGTATCTTTAATTAATCAATGTTATTTGAACCGGAATAATATCAATTTTTAGGCGGGTTTGTTGGTAAATGGGCTAAACAATGTTACTAAGTGCAGCAGTTATAAATTGAGAAGAAATCAATCTTCAACTCATGGTCCATTATCTATTTTGAGCGAAGATGAACAATTTTTCAAGGAAACAGGTTTGATTTGATTTTGATTTTAAGTGCTATATATTATATGCTGACTATATTGTATTAATAAGGGCAAACGCATAGACGTATTTTAAATTTAATATGGCGATATCTGTAGCTATAGCTTAGTTTATATTTCGAAAGTAAATTATTTAAAATTGTTTTAAGTATTCTGCAAAGTTAGATGGTACCTAATTGTATACATAACAATATGGCTACAAATAAGTTAATTCTAAAAAAAATAATTTTCATTGTATAATTTGGCAAAATATAAATTTAAATTGTATCGATTTTACGGGCTAATGCCAAATTATAAATAATTCGGATATTCGAATAATTATCAGCAAACCAGCATTTAAGTTTATAGCACTTGTAAATGAACTCCTAAGCAAATTGTTATAAAAGTTATACAATATCACTAATTTTTATTTAATTGCAGTTAGCAAATTTTCTCAAGAACAAATCACACCATTAATAAAAAAAATGGACAAAGAACATAAAATTGACGACGAACTTGTAAAGAAATTATTTGAAAACGGCGTAAGTACTCAACACTAATTCGACATTAAATTATCCATAAGTATTAAAAATAACAATTTGTAACGGTGTTGAAAATATTTCAGTTTATGGGTATTGAAATAGACCAAGAATACGGTGGATCTGGATCATCGTTTATGTCTAGTACTTTAACTGTGGAAGAAATAGCAAAAGTTGATCCTTCAGTTTCAGTATTAGTTGATTTGCAAAATACTCTAGGAAATAATGTTTTGATAAAGACCGGTAATAAAGAACAAAAAGAAAAATATTTACCCCGACTTGCACAAAACACTGTGAGTAATATATATGTATATATTTATGGAGTGGAATATGAAAAGAGTTATTAAGAGAGTTATTATACAAAGTATAGGTTACCCAAACTATTTCTTTAATTAGTTAAATCAGGAATTATATATATATAATATATATATATATACCATCGTTGAATATTTTATTACGTGGTATAGGTGGTACTAGGTACATTTAATATCCTGCTGTTGTTTATTTAGTTCGACATAGTCAACTATAACTATCTAAAATAAAAAAATGTACGATATTATAATGATTATAAATTCGTTTTTTTTTACATATAAATGAAATATAATAAATATATACGATGTATACATAATTGTAAAACAAAATTCATAAAAAAATAAATAAAATTGTATGAGATATGAGTTATGACATATTGACACATCAAGACGACAAAATGTACTTATCGTAACTTATCTTGGGCACAATATATTTGATTATAATGTGAGCAAATTCTATTCATTTTTAGTTTTCATTAATCGATTTTTATAATGGCTTTAAGTTTAAAATACTTTCATAGTTTCGCACAGATTTGAAAAGGGTCATTTATACGTTACCATTTTACCAATAACAATTATGTCATCAGGTATTCAATATTAATTATTTGTGGTTTAAATATTTATAAGAGGCTAAAATTGGAAAACATGGGAGGTAGATCTTACGAAGGGTTTTGCTATACATTTAGGTGTGCTATCTGCTACCACTGCCATTGTTCTTTACTATACTATGTTCTTTACTCTTTACTATATTTTTTTATAAAGTACTTATAATAATTATAAATTACTGCTAAAATGTTCGGCAACAAAACTATCCAATAACTAAAATTGTAGTAAAAATAAAATAGTATTATTTTAAATGTTCTTAAGTATTATATGAAATGACAAAAAATGAGTCTAAAAGTAGTAAAATATTAAATAACTGTACCATGTCTATACCCCCGTTAGTATAGGCAAAATGGGTGGGCGCTACCTATGCGGCTACGCATTCCGTTCATATCTAAATATCTTCATAGATATAATATGTAGTTAGATACCTAAACTTTTTTAGATGTTCATTGCTATTATACAAGAAGCTGTTGAGTATAACTTAGATTTAACTGTTTTAATTATACATCAGGTAGGTTATATTGATAAATGATAATGTTGGTCTGAATTAAATTTATTATTAGACCTTTTTTTTGACCTCCTGTAGTCCGATGAATGATAATAAAATAGTTAATAAGTTACTTATAGATAACATTTTATTTATTTATTATTTTTTAATGCCTTTATTTGAAGAACATAATGGTACGATAAGATAAAATGAGTCAGAACATTTTCAATCAAATTAAATTTATAAAAATGCACATGGTTTTTGCAGGTTAATGTAAATTGTAAAATCAGGTTTAAGGAAATACAGTAGTATCATAGTGGCGCCAATACATTTCAAAGAGAAAGCCAACAGGGCTATCTAATTTTTGCACTCTGGCCGATTTTTTTTTTATTATTAGAAAATTGTTATTTTGTTATGGATAACAAGGCATGATGGCGTGAGAAAGGAGGTGACACTACTGCAAAGGAATGCTTAATTTATAACGTTTACTAATTGTCATTGAAAGATTTAGTTTCAATTTTTTTTTATTTATTCGGAGAGTTTTAATTATTTAAAAAACTGTTGAGAAATTAAAAAAAGACTCTTGATAATCGGAGAAAATTTCTTATCAAAAATGTATACAGTTTATATTCTTCAATATAAATTATATAAATAAATAATAAAGTATAATATTAAAAAAATTGAGTGAAAATGCACATGATTTGTATTATTAATTAGAAATATATTTTCTTGGGTGGCTAGGTAAATTGAAATATTGACTATATTGTATATACTCATTGATGTTTTTAATAAATTGTAAAGTATGTTAAACTATTAACAGTAAGAGTTCACCACAAGCAAACTTACATTACAAAGCATTTAATTTAGATTTTAGTATGACAATACTTTTTTAAACAAAATAAATACGGATCACATCAGTTTTACATGTTGGTATAAAGGTTCTTAAACACAAATAAAATATTTATATTTTATACAGAAAAGTTTTATAATAACACAATGCAGGTACCCACTAAAATTATGAAAACTTAAAACATTAGGTAACCCAAAAATACCACTGTAAAGTAGATATTTTATTGAATAATAAGTTATACATTAACATTAAGAAATAATACGGGACACTCAGGACTCACTTGAAAAAAACTGGACATAATGAGTCACCTTAAAATACAAGATGTATGGTCATCCTGCTTTAAGTTGTACAATGTGTAAAATTAATTAATAATAGCATATTATTGATACACATTAGGTTAGCAGTTTTTGCTTGTCTGAGCCTTCATCAGGATCAGATGCGTTTGCCTTAAAAACCACAGCTAAAAAAGATGGAGATCACTATTACATAAATGGAACTAAAATGTGGATATCCAATTCTGACATTGCAGGCATTTTTTATGTTTTCGCTAACGCTGATCCTTCCAAGGTAAAAAAATATTTTATTACCAATTTGAATGGAAACTATATGAATGAATTTAACTTAAATTTTAAACTATTATGAGATATTTTGGTTAAATAAATTATATTGATATTATTTAGGGCCATAAAGGTGTCACTTGTTTTATTGTAGAACGAGATCAAGAAGGATTTTCAGTTGCCAAGAAAGAAGATAAACTAGGCATGAAGGCTTCTGGCACATGTGTCCTTCATTTTGATAATGTCAAAGTTAATATAATTATTAATTAACACTTAATTTAATATGTTTCTTAATTTAATTGTATACATATTTAAGGTACATAAAGATAACATTATTGGTGAAATTGGTGAAGGTTATAAAATAGCTATAAATTTTCTGAATGAAGGAAGAATTGGAATTGGTGCACAAATGGTTGGTATAGCTCAGGGATGTTTGGACCACACAATACCATATACATTGGAGAGAAAACAATTTGGTTCAAGTATTTTTGATTTTCAAGTAAGTTAGAAAATATTTAAACAACTTTACATGTCATTTATCATTATAATTAATATGAACTAATTATTTATTATAGTCTATGCAACATCAAATTGCTAGAGCAGTAACCGAAGTTGAAACTGCTAGACTTATGGTGTACAATACTGCAAGATTAGTAGAAGCTGACTTGCCATTCATTAAAGAAGCAGCAATGGCTAAATACTACGCTTCAGGTAAAATATAATTATTTTTGTATAACGATAATGCCATGACATTTATATTTAATGTTCAATAAATGGTTTTTTTCATTATTTTTGTAGAAGTTGCGGGCAAAGTTACATCCATATGTATTGACTGGATGGGTGGTGTAGGTTTTACAACAGATTACCCACAGGAAAAATTCTACAGAGATTGTAAAGTCGGTCCAATTTATGAAGGAACAACCAACATGCAACTAACCACTATTGCCAAGTTTATTAAAAAAGAATATGAAAAATAATAATTTGTTTTTGTATACTATTTAATAAACAAATTGAGCTTGTTTATAATAAAAATAAAAAATAAGTTAAAATAAGTTATAAGAAAATAAAATGTAAGGTAAATTGATCAATTTTACATAATAGTGAGCAAAATTTTATTAAAAAATATGCAGAAGAAAATACTTTGTGAATATTTTGATTTTAATTTGTTATTAACTACCTTCAGAATTCACCAAAAGAATTCATGCATACATAACTGCATTTTTCTAACTTGAAAAAAGTTAAAATCAGGTTTAAAAATGTCAACTAATATTATATTACATCAAATTAATAACAAATTAGTGAACAAAAGTACTTATTAGTGCACCTTTGAAATAAATATAGAGTTGTATTGGTGTTTTAAATTATAACAATTGCATATAACTTAAATTTTATGATCGAAAAGACATACACTCAAACTTTGTTATGAATTCCAACACATCATTGTCATAAGATGGTTCTTCACCACATATCCAAAAAATATCTTCAAGTGCATTCAATTTTTCACTGGGAAAAGTATGAAGTGACATATCATTGAAAATATCATCATATATGAAGCCATCAGGAAATTTATGTTCAATGATGTAAGGAGATATTTTTTGTATGTAATAAGCATCTTTATTTAAAATCCGATTAGGTGTGGAGGTGACCGTCTGATCAATGCTATTACAAACAACTATACAACTTGTTAGTATAACCTTTTCCCAATTTGCCCATAATAAATTGTTTAGTAACTGTTTTGGACAATGCGGCATAAACACAAATGTATTTGGTAACAATTTCCGTTTTCCTTCCTCATTCTGACCAATCAAATTACATCCAATGTTAGCTAAATAAATACATTCAGTGTCTGTAAATGTAGGATCATAAAGATAACAGTTTTGGACTTTAAACTCGTTTTTAATGGCTAAAAGTAAACTTAACTGATATTTAGATTGTACACTTTCCAAGAAATTTCCTAATCCATAACATAGGATTGACGATGGATTAGATCCATTTAATAATTCTTTAATTTTTGGTAGTAAGTTTGTCCAGAAAGAAGAAGTGGCAATAATGTCTGTACATTCTTCTATGCTCCTAAAAATAATGTAAAATCACTTTAATACTTTTAAGTAATAATCTATTAGGAAAAAATAACAAAAACGCTAAGTAAATAAATTGAATTAATGGAAATGCATATTCTAAGTATAGGACATCAATAGAAGTTGTTTTGATATGTGAATGATTGCAGTATACAAGTAAGCAGGAGGCAAGAGGATCGAGAAGACCATATCCAAGTAATATTATATACATTTATAAATAAATGCACTAACAACAATTTAATAATTATAAAATGTTATTTTTAAAATTCCCCTCCTTCTTCCACCAAAAAATTATAATTATAATTATATTAAAATAATAATCTTTGTTTGTTAAAAGATACTCTTTAACAATACTAAATGTCCCAGAGTATTTATTAATTGTAATATTTCTTGTCTTAATAAAAATAATTATATTGTTCTATATTTATATTTCACATGGCTCAATGTTTGATTTACCTAATTTTTTTTTAATAAAGTTAGAGATTTTTCTTCATTCACAGAAAAATAATATGTATTCAAAATAGTTTAGAAGTTGCCATTAACATTTAATTTACAGTTAAATAAATAAATAAAATAACTATCTTTAAATTTGATAACAATTATAAAATACAATTTTTATTTAAAAATATGGATACAATTTAAGAAATGGATCATTGATAAAATATGACAGAATTGATGAGATTTTAAGAGGAAAGATGAGATAGGAGCACTTCAAAGTCATGATGGAAATTATTATAGAATTAAAAATAGGAAGAGTAAGCTGGACAATTGACTAGATGGATAAATGTAATTTGAGGTGACACGAGAAAAGCTGACAATATGAAGGCTATTGTGGCACATGGTGAATGGATGTGAAGGACTATTTTTGATTGGCGGTTGGAATTCAACTAGTAGAGAAAGAAGGCTAAGGAAAATATTTAAAAATATAAGAAAACTTATGGAATTTTAACTCTAGCAACCTAGCTATATCCACATAATGATAAAATACATAAATTTAAGTATTTTATAATTTGCTGTTGCAATGTACTTACTTTTTATGTTTAAGAGATCTAGACGAAAATAGTTTTTTATTTTTTTTCGGCATAATTTTGTTACCTATATTATCATGATTTCAATGTTGAAGTTTAAGCCACCAATTTCCATTAAATTATAGTGTTGCTTTTACATAAGAATGGAATGGAATGACTTATACTTAATAGGATTCACTTGAGTTGATAAAAAAGTTTATCACGAAACGTAAGTTAGTAAACATGCTAAATTTAAAACATTTAAATAACTAATCTATAAAAGAAAAAATAGATTGTAGGTAAGGAGCAACATTGAACAGTTGAATTTTGAAAATTCGAGAGATTACTTATGTTATAATATCTATCTATATTCTGTTATCTATATAAGTTGATTATTTTGTTATCACCAAACACAGGTTTCGACTGTTGATATTTCATGGACAGGCCCGACGAGAGGGGGGGGCAGCCGGGGCTTGAGCCCTGGGGCCCAGTACTCAAATAGGGGCCCAGCCAGTGGCGTATATAGGATTTAATTTCGGAGGGGGCCGATTATGTATTTAGAGTTTAGGGAGAAATGACGGAGGAGGCACAATGACAAATATTGCTTAAACGCTAAAAGACCTTTGGACTATTTGGACTATCATCATTACTTCACCAGAGAAAAAATAAACTCATTTTTTCATTTTTTATGAAATGTAATGTAAAAAATGTATAAAAACTCTTCATTGCAGTAAACAATTTTTTTTACTACAGTCACTCAAAATTAATTACATATTTTCTTACAAGAATAAACGAATATTATACATTTTAAATACGAGGTTTTGAATCGACATTTGTCTCTTCATTATGACGAAGCTATCGTACCACAAAACTTTAAAGCATATGGCTAAACGACAAACTGTGATACGATATAAATACTCGGAAACACGAAAATACACGTGTCTAAAGCACGAAAGCCTCGAACTTGAGTCACGGAGATACCGCACACAACTGATGTCTGATCAACGATAATAAATAACAAAATGTTACGGTCACAGAATATATTAATGTTATGGTATAGCAGTGATGGAATGGCCCCGGTGCAGAGTGGGACAAATCAAATATTAATAGAATATACTATCTATTATTATCTATTATCTATTATTATAAGCTAAAATTACAAATACCGATAATTCCTATCTATCTATTTCTATCCGACTACACAGACTACAGGCTATACAATTTTTATTATCTTATCGCATAAGCGATTTTTCATTTCGGGGGGGCCCGGGCCCCATCGCCCCCCCCCATATATACGCCCCTGGCGCCCAGCCAAAGTAATTAGGTCTTATATTTTACCGAAATATTATATTAATATAATCATTTTTTTTTGTTTTAATTCATAATTTTACTTAATTTTATATTTTTTAAGGAACTATGTAAATAATAAAATAAATAATAATTACTTTATATCTTATTAATAACGTCATTAATAGTATAATAAGTAATTTGTACCATATCCCATGACACATGTGTTACTGTATTAGTATCAATATGATTTTTGCTTTTTAATTTCTGATATACCTCTAACCAATATTATTTTTCCTTTACATATTTTAAAAGAACGAGTAACGACGTAGTGTGATGCGAGTATTAGAAGTGAGTTAAATTACATTATGAGGGGCCCGAATTAATTTGTTCCTGGGGCCCTTAATTTCTCTCCACGGCCCTGTTCATGGATTCAGATTTCAGGCACCGCCTTGAACATTGAAGTCTTGATCTAGACTAGAGACTAGAACTATGATTAAGATCTGATATTATTATTCGACGAGATCTCTACGATTTGGAGTAATAATGTTGTGCCAATTTCTATCGCATCAAAATCCAAGATCTTCACAGTCCACTGACATTTACACGTACTGCAGGAATTGAACAGTCAATATAATATTAGGTATTTCCTACGATATAGGGAGGTAGATCACTCGGGTTTCGAGACCTACACGATACCCGATCTTCCGACCCTTCAATGTGAAATGTGAATGGTAATTGCAAAGCACGCACGGGGCAGACCGTCAGTGGTCGTACTTATAGTTTTTTTTTATAGGCATTTTATGTAAGGGTAAAATACGACCTACGAACTCGTATTGCGGTACGGTGGTCAACGTACCCATCGCACAATGCACGCGTCGCCCACAGATGTCGCTGTGGTCAGTTTGACCTCTGCGAGGCCATGCTATTTTGCAGCCATCGATCCCTCCTCCACCGTACACGTGTTCACAGGTTCGCAACGGCATCTCAGCGACTTGGCATGTGGAATTCTAGAACCAGGAACGGGCAACTGCTAGAACGTTCGTTGCTCGTTTCGATCCATAGACCGTAATTCACAGGTCGTTAGATCCGTAGCAACGGTACACGGGAGTTACAGGCAACACGCACGCCGTCGATACTCGATCGACTTTACTGCAACTGTGATCGATCACGGTTTTCGCGTTTTGCGAAAATCAGGCATGTCCATCCAGCAGACCGCGATAGACTTGTTGGACGGTGGGGTGGTTTCGCGCCAGTTTGAGACATTAGCGAACAGTAAAACCGCCAACCAACTAATCACTTGGTAGTAACAATATTTACATATTTCTAGTCGTTATAACGTAGTTCAACCAAAGTAAATGAGATATTGAGATAAGGAAAAAATATTTACATCAGTCATATGCTTTAAGGAATGTTAAGCATTCATGGTAAACAAAAGTAATATTATGATATAGAAAAATTCTTGAGGGAAAAAGAAGCTCAATAGGGGAATCCGTCGACGGAGGGTTGCGTTTCCCGCCGGCGGGAAAATCGTTTTTACCGCGGCGAATTCGAACGGAAGTCCATCCCGACGTTTAAACCACGGCCACATAACAGGTGTAAGCATGATCAGGCTGTATCACACGATCCGTGGTGAAATCGTAGAACGGGCAGTAACTGCAATAACCGTAACAACTGTAAATGACTAAAATCAAAAAGCGACGCGAGACCGCGGCGGACGAGCGTACGCCATAAGTAACGTGGCACCATCGTGGATAAAAGATCGAGAGGTGGTCGCACGCCGCGTCCGCAATACGAGCCCCGCGCGCGTTATCATCGCGTTATCACAGTGGCGGACGTCACACCACAGACCCGTCGTCGGGCGGCGGCGGCGACACGGAGACCACGCCACGGGCACCGCGAACGTCACCTCCCCTCTACCCAACCATCGTACGCGACGCGTGCGTGCGACCGACCGGAGTGAGTGTGACTGCGTGTGCGGACGACGAGTGTGTGTTCCTCGCGCCTAACCTACTTCGCCAAGTCGCACCGCGATCGCCGCCGAACAATAAGTTAAGTTTCCCCGACGTCCACGGTCGTACGAATTGGTACGCGTTCTTCCAGGCCTTCCGTCGTCATATCGCCGCGTCGCGTTGCCGCCTGCGATCGTTTCGTACCTTTTCTTCCCCCTCCCCTCGCTCGTGCTCACTCGCTGCTCTCTCTCTCTCCCCCTCCTTCCCTCTTTCTCTCTATCAGTCCGTCTCTCCGGTCTCTATCTCTGTGTCGTTCGGCCGATAATCGTGTGCGTTTCGCTTGCTCTCGTCCCGGAACTGTACGAAAATGACCACGAACGGCGAGGAAACCACGTCCGATCGGAACGTAGAAATATGGAAGATCAAGAAGCTCATCAAGAGTCTGGAAATGGCTAGAGGGTGAGTGTTGCTCGTTTTGAGCCATCGCGGTGTCCGCGCGTGTTTTTCGCAGCTGCTCGGTGCCGTCGAACGCGACGCGCCGAGAAGACGAGCTCCCCACGGTCGTACCTACGCGCTTTCGTTCGTCTCCAGGCCAGCGTTAAGTCTTTTTTCCGATTCAACGGTGATGCCCATTGGTCTCGCTACCCTTCGGATTCCTGGGGTTCCATCTCGTCACCCCAAACCTTTTCCACCCGCCTGTGGTGTAGATCGTTCGTGCAGCTAAGTCTCGAGTGCATCGGTCGAAAATAATCCTATTTGTTGCTGACCTTTTGTTGTAGGTATAAGACATTTCTCGCCCTATCGACGGTACTACTACCGTAATGTTGATACTTGCCTGAAATATGCTAACCTAAACTTGGTGTTGCTCATGCCGTTTCTGCTATCATGTAGCCATTTCTTCCACCATAATATTATATCATTTTCTAGTTACGCTACAAATTGTAAAGCTTGGTCTGTGGCCCTCAAATAAACAATTGATGATAAGACAATGTTATGTTTGATCGAGTATATTGGTTCTAGCGTTTAATTCATATATTTAATCCTACCCACCTTGGTCTGTACTCATTAATCATAAGTGTTAAGGATATAATTTTTATCAACTTTATTGGGTTCCTGTAATGATTAACAATGATCTTTATATTTATTGCATTTTTAGGAATGGAACAAGTATGATCTCATTAATCATACCACCTAAAGATCAGATTTCTAGAGTAAGTAAAATGTTGGCTGATGAATATGGTACTGCTTCAAACATCAAGTCGCGTGTAAACAGATTGTCTGTGTTGGGTGCTATTACATCAGTACAGCAAAGATTAAAACTGTACACAAAAGGTAAATTTTTCAAAAGTTGTACTTGTATTATTTGCCATGTATATTAACAATATCTAATGTTTTATTTCTTATAGTTCCCCCTAATGGATTAGTAGTCTATTGTGGAACCATTGTGACTGAGGAAGGTAAAGAAAAGAAAGTCAATATTGACTTTGAGCCATTCAAACCTATTAATACTTCTTTATACCTTTGTGATAATAAGGTAAGGCATTTTATATTCTTGTATTATTTTAAGCATTGTTAATTTGACTATCTTAATATTTTAATAACAAATTATGTAATAGTTCCATACAGAAGCATTGACAGCACTTTTAGCAGATGACAATAAATTTGGCTTCATTGTGATGGATGGTAATGGTGCATTATTCGGTACCTTACAAGGAAATACCAGAGAGGTAACTAGAGTAACCTTTTATTTTGTTATTTATATATTTTATAATTTGTATTTAAATTTTCAGGTTTTACATAAATTTACAGTTGATTTACCTAAAAAGCACGGTAGAGGAGGTCAATCTGCTTTACGTTTTGCCCGTCTACGTATGGAAAAACGTCACAATTATGTCCGTAAAGTAGCAGAAGTAGCCACTCAGCTTTTTATTACAAATGACAAACCTAATGCAGCTGGATTAATATTGGCTGGTAGTGCAGACTTCAAAACAGAACTTAGTCAGTCTGATATGTTTGACCCAGTAAGTATATTAATCAATATTATGATATCAATATAGTAATATTGTAATTTTGTTTTAGCGGTTGCAAGCTAAAATTATTAAATTAGTTGATGTATCATATGGTGGTGAAAATGGTTTTAATCAAGCTATTGAATTAGCTGCTGAATCACTGCAAAATGTTAAATTTATCCAAGAAAAAAAATTAATTGGTAAGAACTTATCTTATTATTGTTATTGAAAATATCTAATATTACTCTGATATGGCGTAATAATAAGTTATTTCAAGTAAGACAACATCTTGTTGACCAAGTATATCAAATAGCTGAAAAATATGATATTTGCATTTACCATCTATTAATAGATGAAACATATAAGACCGGCAGGGTTGGGTGGTACGGTATGCAGAATGTTATGACAAGCTGACTGTAGTGCTCTTTCTGTAAAATTCTAAACTTATAATTGCATACAATTATACGACGTAGTGTGCATGTTCAGTGAGCCTAACGTCTTATGAAAAGGTTTTCACCGTTGATCGCTGGATCTAATACCATTCTCTGTCTGTTTCTTTAAGGTCTATGGGTATGTTTATTGATAAGAATAATGCTGTTGGACTTTGTTTTATACTTCCAACAGTTGTTAATCCTTCATCAGTTATAATCTCATTTTATGCAAAAAGGGACATTGAAAATATGTTATTTTATTTTTATAGAAGAGATCTGAATTATATTTTGATTAATATTTATTCAACTTAAATTATTGTTTTTTACAATGGAACCAACTAGTATAGTTCTTTTATTTGATTTACTATGTCAATTTGTTTTTAGGTCGCTATTTTGATGAGATCAGCCAAGATACTGGAAAATACTGTTTTGGTGTCGAAGATACTTTAAAAGCTCTTGAACTTGGATCTGTCGAAACATTAATATGTTGGGAGAACTTAGATATTCAAAGATATGTCTTAAAAAATCATACGACATCTGAAGAAAAAATATTACATTTGACCCCAGAACAAGAGAAAGATAAAACACATTTCACAGAAAGAGACGTATGTCTGAATAATAATTAGCTAGAAATAATAATGTTTGAATATAAACGAGTTATAATAACTTATATTTTCAGTGGTCATAACTTGATTGTACTTAAAATTAATCCTACAATTATTTTGTTATAGACTGGAGTAGAATTGGAACTAGTTGAGTGTCAGCCACTTTTGGAATGGTTAGCAAACAATTATAAAATGTTTGGCGCTACCTTAGAAATAATTACAGACAAGTCTCAAGAAGGATCACAATTTGTTAGAGGATTCGGTGGCATAGGAGGTCAGTATTTTTTTGAAAATAATTAATTTTTTATTTTAATAGAGATCAAAAAGTTTTTGGTCTCATATTTTTGAATAACTTGTGATGGTTAATATTAATAAGCTTGAATAATTAAATTGTTTTCAAATTATGGTTGAATACATAATCTTATAGGGTTTTTCTTAAGTATAAAAAGATTTAAATTTATTGGCAGGCATTCTCCGCTACAAGGTTGACTTTCAGTCCTTGCAAGCGGATGAGCCATTGGACGATGTGAATCTTGATGATTACTAAACTTTGTTTACTAACCTAAGGTAGCTTCATTCACAAATAACAAGTACTGCTATGTGTTACATTAAAAGCATGAGTACATTTTGTATTATGATTTGATAACTATGCATGTAAAATATGAGTGATATTTTTGTAACTTAAAAAAGTAGCTTTAATCCAACTAACTGAAATGTTATTTTCAGTAATTATACGATTGAGTTTTTTTTTTGTAAAAATAATTGGTTAAACAATATTTTATTGTAGATTTTTAACTAATTTGTTTGAGTGATTACAGTTTTTTATGTTGTGTTGTATATAGATTACAGGGAAAGAATGAAAAACTAATTAATTTTATTGGTCATTTGAAAAAATGCGACTTGAGTACATTTCATTACTGCTATAAATATTTAATTTCATGGACTTTTTTTTTTATATGAGCAAATATTTATCCATTTAATCTGAGCGTGGCTTTATATTTAGCTTAAACATCAACCTTATAAGATAAGATATTCACTATTCAATATATATTTGGAGCTGACCTTTGTTCAGACTTAAATTTACTAGTACAAAGACTTATAACATAAAATGACTGACGCTTAGTACTCTTGGATTTTAGTTTTAATATTATTTAATTATTCATATAATTATATGTATTTAATATTTTCAATGATCTCTAATTAAAATTTAAAAGTCAGAAATATAAATTTAGTTTTATTCAGTCATTCAGATGACTTCATAGTAGATGTATTCTAATATTATATATTATAAATTCTATAATTAATTTAAGAAATGCTCTGGTTTTTTAAATTTGAAAGTATTTTTTTTTCTTTCTCTGTTTTCTATATATATATGTGTATTCAAAGTCTCAAACTGTTTATTTGGCATTGATTACAGTACATTTTGCAAAGTACAGCTGCTTTGTATCTAGTAAAATCAATCAACCCTATTATTTAATAAAATAAAGTTTAATCCTGCCAACATTAAAATTTCAAAGAAAAAAAATTTTATAAACATACACAAAACTCAGGGGTCAGAAACCTGCAGCTCTTATGAATAGGTACACCTCAACATCATGATTTTTTTCTTTATACATACAATTTAAAAAATATATATGGCTTGGTGCTAATGTCCAATGTCATATTTTGATAATGTTCAGTAATTCATAAAAACATATTGGCCAGTTTTTTAAATGTACATAAACAATTTCCAATTAAATTAGGGACTAAAAATGCTACTATTTAATTAAATTTGTTTTATTTCATTATATGATTCTCAATTTGCTTTAATTATAAATGTGTAAGTTTTATTTAGACGTTGACATTGGATAATAATCTTAGTTGTAAGTTGGCTACACTTTGATGTATTTGGTCTTTTATTGCACACTTGTTGGAAAAACTAACATTGGTCCAATAATATCAATTTTTTCGAAGTGTGATATTGTCCTTTCTTTCTAGCACTAAACCACAGTTATAAATTAACATTATTTTTTGGAATACGGAAATAGTATAATAATAGTGGTATTGATTTCTGGTTAATATTAGGTGATATTTAATCAATAATAACATTATTTCGTGTATGAATTAATTTATATTAATTTTTAATATAGTTATACTGAACGACTAAAAAAACAGCTCTTTTCTACGAAAAGGTTGCCAACCCCAGATATAACTAATAATGTACTAAATATTCTCATATTTTTTTAAGAAAAGAAAGATTGATCCATTTTACTAAGTACGAAATTGTTGTACATTTTGCAAAGTATACAGTGTTAGCTGTATTCATTGTTAAGTGTTTAATTCTGAACTTCATATAATATATATCATATATGTGGTGATTTTAATATATGGCACTTATTATATTTTAATTTCCAAATTGTTGTAATAGTTGAATTACCTGTTTTAATATTATATTTGTTGTGCCACTTTGTGGTAAATTATTTACTTTTGTTTTTTTTTTTGTTTTTGGCAAGGAAATCTTGTATAATGAATTTAAAGATGCATAATATGTTTATCAATTTGATTTGCTTGGGTTTTAAGTTGACTTTTGAATTATTATATTATTATATTTTGCTCTTTTTAGGGAAAACATGCTTATTTGGAAACAACTGTTTGTTTTGTTTATATTTTTTTCATTTTGATACGGTTTTTATAAATGTCTTATCCATCAAATGTTTTGTTAACTTTATTGTATTATATATTTCAGGATTATTACGATACAAAGTTGATTTCCAAAGTATGCAGTGTGACGATTTGGATCCAAATGAACTTTACGATATTGATGATTATTAGGTGGATTAAAATTAGGATACCAATTGAATACTTCGGGCTACTTCAAAAAAGTACAGTGCATCTTAGCATAAGCATGTTGAAAAAAAAATGAAGAATTCTATTATCATTTTAAACATTAATCATTTCCTATACTTGTTATCTTTTTATTCAAAAGTAAAAAAATAATCATAATTCCATTAATTGTAAAAATATATATATATATTTTTTACCACTTCAATTTTGTGTTTACCCCTTTTTTTTGAGTACTCCAATAATAAAATGCAATGAATAATACAGGGTGATGCATTCATATTAACACAAGTTTTTGGATTACAATTTTTTTCTAACGCAGAAAAATGTGTGTATACACAATGAACCTGAATGATCCTTATTTTACAGTTATTTTATAATCCTCCGTTACTGTAATTCTTGTTTTTACCAATATATTTTCTCTGTGTACTATTTTTAATCTCAATTGGAAATGAAAATATCTTTTTGATAGTCTAAAACAATATCTTATGTTACATCCTTTTTTAATCCTTACATATGTAAAATAATTATTATATACATAGTTTTAATATTATATAATTTTAATATTTTATGTAGATATTTATATTTTTTTCTTATTGATCTAATGGTATCATTGTAAATGAAATCTACTATTTTTTTTCTTCAAGCTTTATATTAGGAAATCTGACAACATTTATTAATTCAATATTGCAAAGTCACAATTGCATATTCATTTTTGTTTATTCAATTTGCTCAACTGCTACAAAATATAATATATAACTAGATTAAATATCTTTTAAACAAATTTATTTTGAGTGTACATTTTTTTTTAAGTCCACAAAATTATACATATTTTTATTGCTTCCTTTTTCGTGAATATGAAGGTGATGACATTTTATTTTACTCAGATCTATTTACCATATGCTTTGACGATGGTAAAATTTAACTTTGGGATCTTTGAAAAACATTTATTACAAAACATTCTCAACATGTGCACATGTTCTTCGGGTCAAGTACAAATATTTAAGCGACATTGTGATAGTATACAGCTCATAGTTTGTACTATGTGTGATGTTTAAGTATAATTTATCTACAGGAGTGGCCTTAGGGTTTTGTGACTTATTGAAATGTTTTTGCGTGGGACACCATAGATAGGTAGTTTTTGTTTCTTTTTTTTTTTAACCAGTAGCCTAATTTATATTTGTATTTTATATATATATATATATATTTTTTAATTGTAAAAAAAAAATATTAAAAATAGACGCTTAATATCTAATACGTACAAAGTTTTTTTTTAATATGTTGTAAGTTTTATCGCGACAGTTTATTTTTATGTATTGAAATTAGAGGTCAACATTTGTAATATATTATATTATAATATATTCTTTTTAGATTACAAGAAAAAAATTCACAAGTATTATGAAATCAACCAAACTAAGTAGTACACCTTATATTTACTGTAGCCATTATGTATGTTTGTAACTGAGAATATTTAAATTATTTTAATAGAAATTATAAAACTAGTAGTATCAAGTTTGATATTTATGTTTTAAGTAGTGTGGTTTAACAATGACTAAATTTTTTTTTTTTTGTATTTGTCATAAAAGTTAGGTAAAATTAATTTTGGTTATCATTTCAAAAATTGACTTCCTATTTAGTTTGTTACATTATAAGTAATTCATTCAAACTGGTATTTAATTAATTTGAACAAAACTATTAAACCACCCTTGCAAATATAAGATTATTTTTAAAAAATATGTTATTTAAAATGTTTTTTTTTTTCGGATTCTAGTTTATGTGGTTCCTTGTATGAATAATATTTAAAAAAAGGCTGATGAATGATTAGAGTTGTTACATCAATACAAAATAGGTACCAAATATTTTAACGTTAAATGTAGGATACAATTGCACCAAACTTATGAAAACATTTTGTGATGATAAAATAAAACTGGTTAATATTAAATTGCTATTTAGTGGTTTATTTATGTGACAATTGGATTACACCTCTAGAAAGATATTTCATGGCCATCTTATAAAATTGTATGAGGTTATTAATAATTGGTTAAAAATGTTAAGATATAATGTCTTTATAACAATTTATGTTAAAATATATTAATGATTACAATGTTTAACTGAAAATAAACTTGTTCGATTTAGTACACGTCAGGAATTAAAAAAAAAACGTAATATTTTATCAAACTTTTTCATCAGTTTAAAACAAAAGTATATTTTATTAAAGAAATGTAAAAAAAGAATATTACCATAGTGATATTCAAAAAAATATAACATTTCGGCAATCATAATTTCATTAATATAGAGATAATATTAGACATGTATTAAATTTTGAATTGTATATTATTTTGGATTACTGGTTCATTGTTCTCTCAACAATTGGAACCTTCGATCAAGGTCCAAATCCGCACCTTCTAAACTGTTGTCTGGTACATTCGGAAGATCTAAAAAATTAATTTTACGATTATTGAAATGAATATGTTACACATTACTGAAATAATACCTGGAATGATATGCTTTCCTGGGCTTGATACAGCTGGATCATCTTCGCTCAAAAGATTAGCAAGTTCATCTTCCAATTCTTGTTCGTTATGTTTGACATTAACTTGACTACCAAGTGCTGATTGCATATCTTCGTGTTCATGTATCACCTAAAACAACAGTAATTATAATGACAGTTATATTATTTGTTTTGTATTCACTACTTCTGCTAATTCTGCCATTGTTTCATCGACATTGTCAATTGTCAGACCCGTATCTTTAGCAGTTAGTTTTAAAGCAGCAAGTCCATGGGCATATGATTGCAATACCTAAAGAATTATAACTAAGGTTTATACGTCAAATAAAATTGAAAATTAATAATTAATTTTACTTCAGTATTATACTTGGATTCTTCTATTCTTGAAACCAAGGCTTGAACATTATCAAGAGATTTCAATTGTTTTTCTATTCGTTTTTCAATTTCTTTCTTTTTTCGTAGGAATGTCAGTGCCTAAAATTATTATTGAAATTAATATATATATATATATATTATATATTTATTTTTCTACGTATATTTTTTGCAAACTTACGATCGGTTTCATATTTTTCGCAATGTAACTCTTAGCTTCTTTAACTAGAGATTCTTTTTCAACATCCATATTACTAATTTCACCAATTAATATTTTTTCGGTTTCTTTTAATTTAAAAAAGTTTTTCTCTAATTCAGAGATTGGCTCAACATCTTTTCCACAACTTGCAATCTTCACCAATGTTTTATTTGCTACAAGATGTTCACCACGTTCTACATAAGCTTTATTACGAATTTCTAATGAATGTACAATTAATTCAGTAGAACTCATTGAAACATCATGATTCCACATATTATATAGACGTTTTTGTAAATCATCCATAAAAAATATTTGTGACTGTTCACTTATGGATATTGTATTAAACAATTCATTTGCTTGATCCTTTAAACAACACAGTTACAATTAGACTATACTTAGGACAATAATATATAATTAAAAAATGATTATATAATTTACCTCATTTAGCTGTAAAATTACATATTCAGATTTTTCATCAACAGCAGAAGTAGGTGATATAATTGATTCTTTTATTCTGCCAACAGACCACGACAGTGGACTTTTAACTAAAGTATTTACTGCCCAAGTTGACCAATTACTGTTATTTTGAAATGTCATCTGTTCAAAATTTGATTTTGATTTGATAATTCCTTCTCTAAAAATTAAAGTTGTGAATTAATTATGGATTAAAATATCTTATATGAATAAAAATGCTAACAATTTTTACACTTATGGATTAATACTATTAAATTACTGTCTAAAATGCACCTATATCTATAGGTGGTATGGCAGGAGGGGGAGTATGGAGCTGCCTCCCTGAAAATTCTTGTCCTGCTATAAATTTAAAATATTGGTGGAGGCCTATAGCTCCTTACATTAAAAGCAGAATATATTGATAACTAAACTAATGTACAAGGTTGCAAGAATGTTTAGAAAACCTTTTGACTATGTTCATAGAACAAGTATTAAAAAACATTAAAACCAAGAATAAAAGAAGAAAAAATAATTAAAAACATTGAGGCCAGTTGAGTAGTGTAATAATAAAAATATTATACAAATTAAAAATAAATTTTTTTAATCATTTGTAAAGATTTGGTTTATTGTCCCTTATGAGTTATGATTTAATCTAGTAGTAGTATAACCAGCCTCTTAATTCGACCCAAATAGTGTGTAGAAGTTACCGATGGTAGATTTGAGAGGATGGCATCTTATCATGTTCTCCATGAGTTAAATAGTAAAATTAGAATATTTGCATGATCCTCCCCTCTAACCATAAAGGTCTGGTACAGTCTATGTCTAAAAACGTCAATGGTAAAATATTTATTTGAAGATAGATGAACATTTTAGAATTCTATAAATATAAAATGTATTTTAATTTTTGTAATTTATTATTTAATAAGTAAATCATGTAAATAATTCTGTGCTGTAAAAAGATACAAAACATAAAAGTTATAAAAAAAAATTCTAATTCTATCAATAGGTTCTTTTATAATTTAGTCTTATTTGTTTATATAAATTTGAGAGAAATTATAATCTTTACTCGTATAAACCATTTAATTCGAAAAATCATAAGCAATAGTACTTGATATATTAGTCTTATTTACATCAGTATATTTGTGATCAACTATAACGTTCAAGTTTTGGCTAACCAATCTTACCGAAACATATTCTCTACAACAATAAGTAGACATAATGGCGATCGTCCTTTGAACACGAACCATGTTTTCAATTCGTCCACCGAAAATGAACATCGATGTCGACGTTCACACTCAGTAATAATGATATTTTTCCAGAACTTCATTTTATTGTCATAGTTAACTTCGTTCACTTCCCGATTCTTAAATGGAGCCATCAGCACTGTAAGCCGCTCATTAGACAGACCTTCAGACCATTTTTGATTGAACGTCATGTTTCTTGTTTGATTTATCAAAGCGCTTTACAAGTCACATCAAAGAACTGTATGACGGTGTTTGTTTTCTTAATTGTGTACTCGCAACACGGATAAATCAACGAAAAGCCACTGAATACTTTATAAACTAGGCACACGCACAATCAACAAACGTAAAGACAACAATAATATTGCATATATTATATACTATAGCCGTATCCTTTATTCCTGTAGTCTGTGCTCGCGCTCGTGCAGAGTAGTAGCAGTTACAACCTGTTATCAATGACAAACTGATAAGTGATAAGACATCCTGTAATCAAAATATAATATGTACTTCCGTCTGTTTCATGAGAAAATGAATAAATATGAAGCGAATCGGAATTCGTCTATGACACGAAGTCGTTTTGTTATCGTTCGGACGCTCCTATCACGGCCTACTATTCGATATTTTTGAAATACCATTAAAATAGTTCGTTCGCGATCACGGCCTCAGATTGCGCAATTGTACAGTTGTAATATTCATAATATTGTCCGTCCGTGATCGGGGCCAACTATACATACGGTTTAAGATATGCAATAGTGGTGCTACGTTATCACTTCACTATCACATGTTATAATACGGTGTATTTTTATCTGGGCACTCGAGATAAGACGTGAGGGGGTCCTCGATCGCGAAGAAAGCTGAGGGTCCGACGATCGTTGTTACACAATAATTTGTTTAGTTCGTTTTTTCTTAACCCCCGACCGATATTTTGTCATTTTTCCGTTCAACGTATACCACTCGTTGCCAGCGTTTAGCCGATCCCAAAAAAACATTACGACTGCGTAGAACATCTAGAGTCTTGCACCAGTTCGTCTGCTACCTGATGGCCTTAACCGAAATGTCTGGTAAGTAAAAACATAGAGTAAATCCACGTAGACGTTAGATTTAATCTATGGTAAAATGTTAACATTCAAAGTTTAGTCGGTGAACAATACCAAGGGTTTTTGTTATTTTCCGAAATTAAATCTCGGTATAGCATTAGCTTTCTCGTACGTTCATCGAGGGTATTTTATACAACCTAACCCAATGATCGAAAAATAATATTACATTATATCCTATACAGGTATGAGCTGTAATTAGACTGTTATTGAAAACATCACATTAAATCTATGATCATGAAAATTTTTTGTAAAAGTTCTAACTCACATTTAAATTAGGCATGTTGATTAATATTTAAATTTTTATAATGATACTTTTCTTATAGAATTATGTGCTTTTATTGTTTTCTAAGGTTACCTATAGGGTTACCCACCAACATTTTTTTGTTTTATCACTTATCAGTTAATAATATATTTTAAATCACAGTTATTCTAATTGACAATTTATGTAATTAACAATCTTAAATTTCTATTTGGAAATTTGTTTTTAGTAAATTAAATTAACATAAGATAAATGTGTGTAAGTATCTACGGTTTGCACTATGCATATCTGTATTGAAGGGCAATTATTATTGTTGTAAAATTAGAAGTTTTGCTAGTGACTTATTTGTTAACCTCTATGGCCTTGATAGGATTACATATTAGTTAATTATCAAGAAGATGGTTTAATAATAATATGATCAAGAGTTTTTTGTTCACTATGTATTTATGAATTTATTGGGACTATGTAGTATGTATTTGTCATTTGTCATGGTTTACGCAACACATTTATTACAAATATTATAAATTGTTACATTTTCTATACATTACCATTTTAGGATGTTTCAATGAGTGTAATAGAACTAATCAACCAAGTATATAAGATAATACAGTATATCAATTATTTACGAGTTTAGATTTCTTTTCCATTTTTGTCTGTCAACATACAGTTGCTATTTATGATTATTTAAAAAGATATTAAATTTTATCATTGCTAATAATAAGCTATAATCTATGTTTACATTCTATGATGGATTTTTATTTTCTGATGAAATATAATTTATTTATAATTATTGAAAAATCATTTATTTTAATTTTAGATATCTATATATATATATATAATTGTATATTGTTACATCTAACATCTTACAATTATACTGTAGATTATGCTTTAACATTATAGTTCATATTGCAGTGTAAGTATAAGATATTATGTATAATGTCAGATATTGTATACATACCTATTATAAATACAAATTTCAACTTGTAAATACTGTTTAATTGTATCTATAATACTGAATATGTTTATGGTTAATTTTAGAGATATTATGCGGTAAAATAGAAAAGTAAATTCTAACATTTTGGAACAAATTTAGTTTAAATATCCAAGAGATCGCTTTCTTTTTTCTCTTTTTAAATATTTTTCAACATTAAAATAAAAAATAACAATTGAATTACGATGAATTGAAGTGAGTTTGAAAATCATATGATAAGATTGTAGTTTCCCTACACTTTAGCCTCTTTGTAACCATTTATGCTGTTTTCAATGGTGTAATTCATTTTTGGCTCAAATATTCATTTTATGTTACGACAATGTAAAGTTGGCAGATTTATCATTAATGTATTTGAATGCTAACTTGACAATAAAAGACATATTATACTTGTTTTACTACTTATTATAAATTAATCTTGATACTGTTTTTATACTTTACTGTCTCCCTGTTATAATAAGTTCAAATCAAGCCAGGCACTGTCTAGTTCAACATTTGTATAGACACATTTTGTATTTATTAGTTAATTTTTTTACTCACAAAGCACAAAGCCTTTTAACTATAATATATAAAACAATTTGATATAAGAACTAAAGGACTAATTTGATTTAGATATGCAATTGTATTAATTGTATTACTGATCATAAAACCTTCTACAAAATTGACATGTATTGATCTTATTTGTGCAAGGAAAATTAAGTTACTTACACTTGGAGAATTGTCAATTCACCTCTTTATTGCTACGGTTTAGATCAATCCATCATGGAGAGTACTTTTTACATAATTGTAAACATTGGCATTGATAAAGTAGGTTCAATATCAAATCTTATGTTCTATATTAATGTTTAATAATTAATTAATATTAATATTATGTTATATATTAAATTCTACCTATAATAAAAGCGAAACATTGAGTTGTATACACTGTTCTAATACGCTTGTATAACATATTATCATTTTATATTTTATTTTCATGTTTTAACTGACTTTGAAATTTTAATATTAATATCAATTTTGTTTTAATATGTAGTATTAGTTATAATAAATATATTTTGAAAGGAAATTGACAAACATACTTACACTTTTTACACAAAGTATCTTTTCTTTTTTCTTTTTTCCTTTTTTCCGAGTATTGTAGTATATACTAAGTACATACGTATATATTGTACAATAGGTGAACTGTCAGCTGTCAAATTAATCAGGACAATCTCCTTTAATTTATTAAAATTCAATATTATTTTTATATTCAATGAAACAACTATGAAAATACTCATTTAAATAAATGAATAAAATATATTATTTAATATTTTTAATATTTCACATCAAAAAAATTAATTAATTTAATTTTAAAACTGTGATGTTACTACATTTGTATTTTATCTTTGTATAATTATTTGTCCATACTTTTAAACTCATCAATATTTAAAAGCCAATTTTACAATAATTCTTGTTATTATACTGGTACCTACTGCCCATATTCCATGTTTTTGTCCAGTCCTTTTTGTTCAGTGTTTTTTTGCAGTGAGACTTATCATGCAACACCAAGAAGTATAAGGTTATGATTTTTTTCAAAACTCTAGACTCAATTGATTTTGTTCATGTTTATCTTAATATTTTGTACTTATTAAAACACTGATATAGGTTCTCTTTATGTTCTTTCTTCATTTAATAGACGATTCATAAATTTATCTTTGAAAAGCTCTACGCATTAATATTTTGTATGGAGCAATATAAGATAATATGTCCGTTTCATCCATCCACTATCTGGTAGTATTGTATTAATGAATAATGTAAATATGAAATCACTAAATCAGTACTTAAATATAGTGCATAGACCACCTATTTAATTATTTAAAAATTTGAGCTTATTAAGCTTAAATATTTAGGTAAATTAGGCTATACTGATGAATAGATCCTGTGAATTTTGAAAATTTCAAGTTTTGTTCTTACATTTTTTGTTAAAATAGGAAATAAACAGAAGTTCATGCATATGCTTATTCTTTTTTCCTTTTTAATTTTCATGATGTTATTATTTATAAAAATGGGCCGTGGTCCAAAGTACAGAATAAAATATTGAAATTATGAAATATTATATATGTACAGGAAAAATATAAACTCTAGATATTTTTGACAAAAAATTAACAGAAATACAACGACGGAACATTGCTAACTTCAGACTAGATACTAAAAACTTTTATGTATTGAGTGCGATTTGTTAAATAAGAATTTAACCAGGATAATAATAAGAATAATAATTCAGGATAATAATAAGAATAATAATTCACCAAATCCATTAGACATAAGCATTTTGATCAGAGTTTTATGATTTACCTTATCAAAAGCTTTCCTTAAGTCTGTGTAGAAGATATCTACTTGGTTACCATTAGTAAACGTGTTTAACACATAGTGTATCTACTAGGTTGCTGAATGACCTAGGCGAAACCTTTCGTTCCTCCACTTAAAGTCCATTAACTGTGGGCTGTATACTTCATAGAACGAGTGATTCAAAGAGCTTATATAGAGGTATATGGCTAAAGACGGTGATAGATTGATAGTTTCCTACATTTCCCTTGCATAGGGCACAGTTTGTCATATTCTTGCTATGCCACTGGACTGTTTGTTTTTTTACATTTTTATACGAGG
The DNA here is from genome assembly GCA_949715065.1 of Periphyllus acericola. Taxonomy (NCBI): domain Eukaryota; kingdom Metazoa; phylum Arthropoda; class Insecta; order Hemiptera; family Aphididae; genus Periphyllus; species Periphyllus acericola. Next base: position 8,781,293 of record OX454270.1, on the reverse strand, counting down.
TATCTAAATTTATCATTAAAATATGTTCTTGCTTTTACTATTTTGTTAAAAATATGTTTTTGTTTATAAAATATGATATAAAAATCAACAAATATTTATTAACAATTAACAGGGGTTATTTAGTTATGGGTGTAAGACTTAAGTAATAGTTATAAATCTTAAAAATTAAGAAGTTAGTCATAATTTTTCTCTGGATAAAAAGATAAAACATTTAGGGAAACGCTTTTCTATGAGCTAATGGCATCTGAAAATTTGAGCATTGAATAAGTACTTAATTTCCTCTTTTGAGGCTTGTTACTTCAATACAATAAAGAATCTATAAATTAATTTTTTTTAATGTTATACACTTGAATTTTAAATATTTAAAATAAGGTATTGTTGTATTACAAGTTCAGTGTATTTATTATACCGACCTTCGCTCTAAGTGCGATTACCCATCAATCATCATTGCTTACACACTTATACAGTAAAATGACTACAATACATTTATCCTGTAGTGACCTACCCAAAGTTCAATTTATATCCTATTTCTTGTACACTTGGCATCAGTATTATGTCAAAATAACAAAAAGAACAGACATTCATTTTCAATGAACTACCAAACTTATGGATAACTTTTGAACAACATGTGTCAAAAATTATCTAATACTAAAAATTTAATTTATTTTTTAAGTTTAAAATCAACTTTAAATCAGAGCCACTTGGTCATTATTCATTAATATTCAATTAATAATTAGAAAATAGTTATCACTTAAAAACATACAGACTCTTATTTATATTATATATTTAATTAATTACGAAATATGTTGGTTATAATTTATAAGTAATAAACTAATAACATTTATTTTATTATATTATAAAAAGCAATGGCTATATTCTTAGAAATTATATATTTATATAAAATACTACTAGTATTTAGAACTAGAAATCATGTTATTAATTCTTCTGTGCTTTTCGAGGTTTCTTACTAAATTATCACTAATTATAGTTTTCAATTATGAGTTGCAAATGTCGATAAATATCCCTACTACGATTCAGATTTCATATTTTTAATCGATCATATTGTGTATGTTTTACAATCGATTATAAAATTACTCGATTATATTTCGTGTTTGATCGATATTTGACTAGCTTATATAATTAAATTATAATGTAAAATCGTTTATCATATTTAGTAAGTAGTCTCGTAATTATTTTATTAAACCAACTAATGAATTATTCATTTTTTTTTTAGTCAAATCAAATGTTTAGTGATGATAAAGGCATTTTTAAACAGATTTTTACTACTCAATAGTCATAAGCATAACATTCATAAGGTTATCGTCTATTTATTCAATTTTTTTATTGACCTTTCTTAAAAATAATATCCACTAATGTTTAGAATAATACAAATCAATAGCAATCTGCATTAATGCACAATCGCCAATACATGCAATATAAAAAAATAATAACAACCAGGTAGGATTATTTTGATAATTTAAAATGTGTACGTTTTTTTAACTATTTATTATTTTAAACCCTCAACTGATTTAACTATTGAAGTAGAAAATTTGAGATCTAATTTTCCAGAAAATTAACCTGTATTTTCTGAAAAAATAATAAACATTTAACAGTGTAAAAATTTAAATTTCTGTATATTAAAGTGTATAATGTAGTACGCAAATATACCAAGGACGAGTGAACTTTTTTAATTTTTGGTATCAGCGTGTCAAAAATAAAAATTCATCAGTAGTTATTATTAACTATCTTTTTTTTTTGTAAAAAGTATGAATTATATTTAAATCGGAGTGTCGCTGAAATTGTACGCATATCATAGACGAATTGTCTCCGAGTATTTTGGAGTCAATTCGAGTACTCCTATGTTGTTACATTTATTAAGTTTGTTTTTCATGCATTTCATCCTAGATAAAGCGGAAGAAAAATAAACTTATTACCTGTAATTCATCTCTAATTTTGAAACATAATTTAGATTCGTAAGCCAAGTTAGGTTTTGTAAAAATTGCATTTTCAAGTAATATGGTCTAGTGGTCGATATAAAGGAAAAGATTTGAATAATCCATTAATATAATCTACTATTAAGTCTTTATTGTGCATAGTGTATGCCTATTATAATATGTTATAACATTTATAAGTTATAATAAAAGATATATCTTTATTATTCATAGTTAACATATTTTTATCGATGGTTATTTTTTATCACTCATCTGTTAAAGTACTTTAAAAAAATGCTTATAAGTATGGTAAGTATTACTGTCATTTTAAATATTTTCTTACTTCAGGTAAATAATAACTTGGCTTTTTTTTTTGTTTATAAAACAAGATTTTTAAATAATGTTTATTTCGATATAGTAACAAATAACAATGACGGTATTGACCAGGACATTTGTTTATTATTATGAACGTGATAAAGCCATCAGATTCGAACTATTTTGATTTGACTAGTAAATAATGTTTTTCAACGATTTAAGATATTTTTGGACTGTCAATTATAAAAATGAAGTTCATTAAGTTGAAGTTGTTACATGTATGTTTTAAATTTTAATTATAAATAGTTTAATGGGGTTGGTTGTATTTAAATCGACCTTAAATGCCTTTAAGTTTATTTCTATTGGATATTTTGAAAATTAACTACAATATGTTGTTGATTTTCTAAATGATAAATGTTTTAGACATAATAATAATTTAAAAAAAACTTTCTCGATTGAATTAATTTTTCTATGTTCTACACAATGTTTTTTTAAAACCAGATACCAGAATTTAATACTACATTTTTTTTATTCCTAAACATTCTACAGATAATATTTTAAATGTTGTATAAAAAACCTTGTTGTTTTTTAAGAATTTAAGCTTTTTAATATATTTAGCATCTTAGAATAATCTAATTGAATTTTCTTTAATGTCGTTTTTAGTTTTATTATTCTGATTATCGTTTCTAACTAGCTTTTTTATTTTTAGTTTGTTTTTATGTGATCGGTAAATTTATGTTTATGTATAATTATAATTATATTAATTAATTAAGTTTTATAAAACATAGCATATAAAAATTCAAATCCTGGATCTTCTCTCCCCCTCATTTTCGATCCAACACGATTGCACCAGTCTTACCTATTTACACGAAAAAAAAACGTTACACGATTGTGCTTCTTGAAACATCGGTATTTTACTTTTTATATGCTGAGGACTAATAAAATAAAATTGTTAGCTTGGTTAAGAATTTTTTCATATTGTAGCATTAGTACACACAATACACCATGTACAAATATAAATACATATCATAGAATAGGTCAGTGAGTATTAATGTCGGACGTCAGTGGAATGATTCTAGTCCTTTGGTCGTTATAGGTTCCTCTGAAGATTTAACAGCTCATGAAATTGGTGGAAAACCTGCTTATACTTCATTGTAAAATATATAATCAGAAAAAATCGAAGTATTTTGTATTTCTTATCAGAAAAAAGCATAACCTACTCAATTTTTGAGTAAAAAACCATTTTAACCAAATTTTTGTTATCTTGATTACTCGAGTGCCTTACACGTACGTTATATTAAATAGTAAATACTCGATAATTTTACAGTTTAAATGGTTTTGGTCTTGGAAGTGCTCAATGTTTTTATTTTAAACATAATGGAAAAATACGTTTGTTAAAAAATATGACTAATGTTTAATATATTATCTTAATCCTACAATGCATAATTTTTTTTGTTTTTCATAAAATACATATTTTCCAATTGTGTGTACAATTTAGAACACATAAAAATGACTGAAAAAATTTATTTTAACTTACGAAATATGTAAAGCTTATTAAGTTGGTTGTTGCTCAGAAGCAACACCATGCATTTATTATTCCAAAATCTGAATAGTCATAATATAATATTGATTATAAGGCACTGAAGAAATTTAAAAATACATTATTTATAAACAACTGTAAACAAATTGCAAGCCCATAAATTCATTAGTCTTATTGTATTTAAATATTAAAAATATTAGGTCGAATGATAATTTTTGAAACACGTTTACCCTTTACCGTTACATTAACTTATCTTGCATTTACTGCATTATTGCCATGTATGTCCATTGCTATTCGAAATTTTACAACGAAATCTTGTTGGTGAATCAACCGGCTAATGATCTAGAGTCTAGACCAGAGGTCACCAATTAATATTTTTGGAGGGCCGAATCGGGAAATTTGAAAATTTTCGGGGGCCGTCAAAATGCCCAAACAAATATTTTTAACATATTATGTAATGAAGCAAAAGTATAACACAAATAAAAAATAATAAATTGAAAAAAATAAAATAAAATAAAACACAAATTAACAGCAATATTATAATATAAATAGAAAGTCAGGGTAAAATTAGTGGGAAAAATGCAAGTAAGTTTGTTATCGAAGTTTATTCGTATTTTATTATCGGTTTTTACTTTTTTTCCTTGTCTGCGGGCCGGATAAAGTGTGTTCGCGGGCCGGATGTGGCCCGCGGGCCGCCATTTGGTGACCACTGGTCTAGAGTCTAGACGATCTAAATTAATGTCTTTGTTTGGAGGCTTTGATACATTGGTTTTTCTTTTTTTAAATGGTGTATTGAAAAATTGTTAAAAGGACAGCATATTTTATTTCATGGAGTGCAATCATGTTTTGTTTTTTTCGTGTAAAACTGGTGCAATCGTGTTATAGTCCTCATTTTGCATTTGGTTTGGTATATTTCATCCACAGTTCCTATTTTCCTCTGATTCCAGTCATAGATTTTCCCACTCTTTTTTTTGCTTCGGCCGTTATCTTCTGAACTCTCATTTAGTCTCTCTCTCTCTCTCAACTATTTTCCCGTCTGCACTCTATTCCCTCTCCAGGCTTATTGTAACTTACCTTTCATTATTTTAATTTGCTTCTCTCCTTCCTATCCTGGCACTTAACTCCTTTGAGATATTTTTCTTCCGACATCTTCCTCCTCCTTTATTCCCGTTTTTTCTATGTTATATCCTTAATCATTAACTTCATACTTAGTGCTGGCATTCTTATATTTAATGTATCTATGTAATTATGTTAATCTTATATCTGTTATAACTTTGCTATAATGTTGTAGGGCAAAAATAATGTGTTCAATACAAAGTAAATTATTTTATTAACATATCGAAATCATAGTTTTTTGGAACATAGATAATAGTTGAACACATTAACCAAATTCATTAGATATATCATGAGTATTACGAAGGTTTTTAGTAAATTTATTTGGCCGAAGTAAACTGAATTTCAGGGTTACGTTTACCAATTTACTTATTTATTCAGCTATTTAAAATACAATACTAATTTAATTACTATCTTAAAAAAATTGAGTATTTAATAATATACTTAATATGTTTTACTATAGCTGTTATTTTTACATATTTATTAATATAACTAGATACACATTTTGAAACATTATTCCTATTTCTACAATGAAATAATTTATTAGTTTTATTGTATGAAATATTTCCGGGGTATAATTAATTTACAGGCTACAATACGATTTCGCAAATGTTTCGATAGATTTTTATAAACATCGATTCCTCAAATTGCACGTATTCATAAAGGATATCAGGATATCACATGAATTTAATTGAATGCAGTATTGCCGTATCATCCGTTAAATACTTTTTAACATATTATACAGACGATAACATTTTGTATATCACATCTCACATTGGATTGATTCATATACTCAATTACTCATACATCCATCATATACCAAATTGAGTTTTGCTAAGAAGCTAAATATATATTTCAAAAAACAAGGAAATTCATCACATTCCTGAAAAATATATTAATAATAGTTAAGAGATTGCCTAATAATGTTTATTAAAATTATATTATGCAATAAAATAATAATTAAAAAAAAAAAATGGTTAGTGTAAATGAAAGGGACTTATTTTTGTTAACGATAATTATATTATTTATTATTTATTATCCAGCGTAAATTGTATTATATAGCCATAATATAATTAGTATATAATAGCAATTATCTTAAATTACCAGAGCCCATTCAGCAAATGTGATACATTTTTCCCTTTAATGAATAGTCACTAAAAGCCTTCTATTGCCGGATGTTATGGTAACTCTGCATTTAATCATGCGGAATCCTGTGTGTATTTATAATATTTTAAAATATATACATCATTATATGAAACTTACGGAATCGGGTATGTTTATCAATTGTTATGAAAATCTACACGATTTATTCGTGTATCTTTATTTTTCGTTTTCCAAATAAAATCGATGAATTAAATTAGGTTAAACAATAAGAAGTAGATAATAGTTTTTGTAGTTAATTATAATTAGTACATTGTTTTTTATTTCTTGAATTACAAGATTTACAGTGTGTAATTCATTTTTTTGTTTATTGACGTCTATTCTGCTATTAATTTGTAAATTAGATATTTTAAATTATCTTTATATTGTCTTTTATAATAATAATGGAATTACAATGCCATAAGAGAAGTTGTTTTTTGTATATGAAAAAGTTAAAACTTGATTCTAAGTATAAGATACAGTCAGAAATTGACCAAGAAAATTAAATTTTATAATATAAAATTAATTCGTAGTTGTGCTGATGTAAACATTAAAGAGTATTATTTCAGTCGTGTTTTTATATGTATAGGTATAATGTGATGTTTATCGTTTACGACGTAGACTCTACGTCATAATATTGTTTGGCTAATTGCTAAAATTTAATGACATATTTACACTTTGGAAATCGGTTTTTTGTATGACTTACTGGTAATTTTCAAGGTCAAATTTGTTAAGTGTATGTTGTGTAAATTATAAAAATTAAAATTAAATCACTTTTAAGTGATACAGTAATATAGATTACCTTTATATTTTTTGCTTACCTACAAATTAATCAAGATTAAAGTTATATAATAAAATTCAACAGGCCATAGGGTATTGATTTCAATTAAAGTTTTTTTGTAATTTAAAAATTACAATATGTTTTTATTAAGTATAAATTATTTATTTATAACAACTTTATTTTTTAAACCTTGATGTATGATTTTTAAATTTTTTTTTTAAATTATCATTAAAATTTTAAAAAAATATTACTAAACATAACATATTGTTTGTTTTCATAAGTATAATATTATTATTGATTTGCACGTGGTATAAAGTTATTCTTATATTTATATTTAATTAACTGTATTATATTATTTTAAAATATGTGTAAGGAAATATTTATTCAAACGACATAATAACTTATAGTATGTATACGTATATACTGTATATACATTGTATACTATATAATACATTATAATACATATGTATTTATTAATAATTTTTAACTATAAGCTTTAAAAAAATTAAAATATGTTGAATTTGAGATTAAAGTTGCACTATATATTTATTATTATACTTTTAACTATTTTTATACTTAAGTAAAAATCTTATAGAATGTTAGTAATTTTGACAAAACGTATTATTCGAATAATTCACGTAAGCTTATGTACTGTGCTTAAACATCGATAGTTCGGCTACACGGAAAAAGGCAGCTGAAATATCGATAGTTTTTATTGAATTGTTTCGATAGTTATGTGTACTCTGCTCATTTATAAATGGTTTGTTAAGACTATCAGTTGACTATGTTTGTAGCAACGTAGGGTCGTGTCTCAAATTTCAAGAGTGTTCCTTGAATAGTTAGTTTATTTAATTTGTGTTCTATGTAGTTAAATAATTATTCGAAACTTAAATTTTTTGGACGTTAGAATTATCAAGTGAAGAATAGTAAGTTTTATAAATATATTAATAAAAATTGCTTTAATTTATTATTTTACTTATAAAGTAATATATACGTACTTATTATATTTAAAATAGGCAAATGTTGTACATTTTTTTTTAAAATTAATAATATTTTTAATATTTTAATATTTCTTGTATTTATAGTTCTATTTTTATCTACTGAGTGACTATAGTTATATTATAGATACGACAAATGTTTTAAATTTCAATGATATAATTACATAGTTAGTGTTAGGTTATTAAATATTATATTTTAATTTAGAATTTAACTCTTAAAATAAAACGTCTTATTTTTTAAGACGTACACTGATTAAACTGCTATTTATGTATTTATCTTAATGTTTGTATTTTCGAAAACTTCATTGATATTCTAATTGTTTTTCTTGATATATCCACAATTTTGAGTTTACTACATTGACATATTATATTGGTAAATTTAAAATACCATTCAATAACTTTGTACTGAATTTACGTATGTATATTTATATATTTAATATTTACATAGTTTAAATTTTATATATATATATAAGTAAAGAAACATTTAATGTATGCATTCATAAATTATAATTTTAATTTTAAAATTTAAGTTTTTGCATTGAAATGATAACAACACGACTATTTTAGGTTATAGTTTAAGTATAATTAATACTCAATACTAAGTAGTTATTAATTACGTCATTTTTTCTTTGGCTATTAATTTTATTTTAGTATATGTTGATTATTAAAATGTCTATCAAATTATATATATGTAGGTATAATTAAGTATTTTTTAAATTTTATTTCAGTAAAATATTACTAATATCTATTAGTTTCATAATTAATTCATTAATTTATAATATTTTTTATTACAAACACAATAAACATTTTAAAAGTTTCCGGTTGATATATACAATATAAGATATAACTACTGATTTACGAGAAAAGCTTTCAAGTACCTATTATTATAAATTTTTTAACAATTCTATTTTCTGCTCATGAATCATAATAATTTTTATAAATTAGTTTTGCATCATAAGTTCATAGTCCTAATATAAAATTTACCGCCAATGTCATGAAGGTCACTCTCTTTTCTTCCCAAACAGGTTATAATGCGTGTTAATATTATTATAATAATTTCTAGTATCTATAACTGTCCTGAAAGGTAAAATATTGTTAAGTACAAAATACTTTTAAAATGAACGACACAATTGTTTTATTACATCGTCCTGTTCTTATTTCTTAAGGTCTTATTCGACCTTATGAATTATAATAATTATAAGAAGTTAAATTCCACTGTAACATTATAATGTCTCATTATATATTTATAGAATGTACTAAAAATTTTTAAATCTATGAATGGTTCCCTAAAAAGAGTTATTTTAAATTACCAATTTCACGATAGTTTGTTTTATTGTTTTTGTTAATTTAATGGATTTTTTTACACTTAGGTAGTTCGTATAGTAGTTGATTTTATTTCTAGAATTAAGTTTTGAGCGTTATCTATATTTTGCTAATATTTCGATCGGTATTTTTATTTCATTGCTCGTTAGTAATTTTATATATAAAAATATGTAGGCATTGCTAATTTTATATAATAAATATTATACATCTTTACTTCCTCATAGACGCTTATTTATATTTATTTATTAAAAAAAAATATGGATTAGGTGTAGTATATTAGCAGGTTAATGTATTATACAGTTTTTAATTTTTATAGATTTAAAGTTTAAAAATTAGGACTAGTTAAACATTGTATGAAACATATAAGCTTAGATATTATCTTTTCATGTCTTAACAAGTAAGAATAAATATTTCTTATTGAACATTATACAGAATAATCAATCCATATAATGTTTTTTAATAACATTGGAAATTAAAATTTATTTTTAACAATTAACGTTTTTTTTCTTCACATTTTCCCGACTAAAGAGTGCCAAATTAATGAAATTTAACTTTTATATTATAGTCAGGTACCAATTTTGCACAATAATTTCTCCTTTACGTGCTCAAGGTGCATAGCAGTAAACTAATTTATCGTCTTTCACACGCACATTCCCTCTCTCTTCCAACCTTATTTAGTGGCATGCCTAAATCTTAACCATCATGTTTAAGCAACTTAGCGTTAAGTTAGTCTTCTGACAGGAATTGGAGAGCTCCCTAGGTTTTACATGTGTACAAATTTAATTTTTTTTAATATTGGCTTCATATAACTGGATCTATTTAATTGTTTCATGTTGTATTACCCTTTAGGTATTAACCATGGGTCCTTATACTTGTAAAGAGTGTTCAGCATTGCGAATGATGGAACAGAGCCACACCACAGTGATTTCAAACTCTCTAACTAATGGCATATCAATACGCAAAAGCCATTTTAATGGTACTGTTCCACGTAAGTAATCCTGTCTATCGTGGTAGGTAATCAGTATATTTTTATTGGATTCTACTCATTATTATTAATACATTAAAATGCATGTATAAAATATTAATCATTTTATCCGAAATAAACAGTGATGTGTTTAATAATATTTATACGTATAAAATGTTTAAGTTGGTTAATTATATTTTTCGATTATAATCAAATAATCACATCTATGATGCTAATGTAAAGTTATAAAAATGTTAAGAATAATGTATGAAAAAGGGTAGATTACATCAATTATGTGCAACTGTAATACTTAATTACAGATAAATAACAAACAATGTTTTATTATTTTTGTGCGTGGAGTTTAAATTATTTTATACTTATAAAGTTGTAACACGTTATTGAATCATATAAAATAACCATATATTAATTTGTATTAGTCCGTTAATGTTAAACACGTCAAATTATTTAAGGAAAGTAAAAATCTTCATTCTTCAAAACTAGTTCCCATAATTTGATATCTACCTTATTGATTTTAGGAATTTTTTGTACATCACTTGATATAATTATTTTATAAATAATACGATTATATTTTTAATGGTTAAGAATGAAAACTGTTGGAGAATTTTTTTTGTACATATTGAATATATTTTTATCTAAACATTTAAACTTCGACTATATCATATAAAAAGTTGTGTCTTTAGAAGACATATTTTTTTAGGTGGAATTATTTAAGTTTATTTGAATACACATATTTTTGAGTAGGCTACTTTCGAATTTTTGTTATTTGCCTCGAGTGCACATAATTCACATAAGGTTAGCACCCTCTCAAGTATATAATTTATTCTGTTATTATTTATTATATTTTAACATAAATTTGTTTTTTCTTAGGTCCTACTAAATTTAATTTATCTGAATACTAATAAAATGTGTCATGTCTTTAATTAGTCGAGTTATATACATAATATAGGAGCAAAAGATTGTATAGGCTTTAATAATAAAGTGTATTTAAAGTCCATTTATGTTGTGGTGCAAATTATGCAATTCTATCGTATTTCTTATCTTTAGGTATTTATAAAATTAGTACATTTTACACTCTCGTATTGTATATTTGTTAATAATTGCTACAATAATAAATATGAGTTACTGTTTAGACGTTTCAACCAAAGAATGGATTAATCGAAAATCGATTGATCTTTTATAAGGGTCGTATTTTAATTTATAATTATTCAACCATTTAATTCAAATTTCAGATAATTGCTACTGTAAGGTGTCGTTACTGATATCAAAATTATGTTCGTCCTTAGTTAATTTATTCTTGATAAGGCTTGGGATTTGATGTATAATATTATTTTTAATTTGTATAAAGTTTCTACCGAAAAATGTTTTTTTTATCTTAAAACATATATTCGTTATAGTAAATTACATATTAACTAAATATCAAATATAGAATTGCCGTAGATGATTACGAAACATAAATAAACCGGATAACTATTACGGAGTTAGACAAGTACAATGTACATACGTCATACATACGTAAATATTGAATTTGAAAGTGATCGGGTATCGAAACAGGAAATGTTCACAAACCCTCCTATAGATACTATAGTTTGTTACTAAAATAACAAGCAATGCATTTGTATAGGTTGGCGTTTATTGTAGAAGGTTTATATATTTTACGGTTTTTTTTTTAAAATGAACCTTTATCAAGCTTTCTTCCAATTTGGCCCTACTTCCGTGTTAAGGTCTTACCGTTTTAGTTATGTAAGTATCAACTACTTGGTTTCTATTTCAAGATATTACATTGATCAAAAAACAATATTTATGAGAGTTAACATTTAACACACGTTCAAAAACCTTCATTTTCGGTTGATCAAAATATTAAACTTGTTAAAAGTTAATAATTTTGCGATTTAAAAATTATTTGTTTAAATAATCAACATTTTAAGTTTTTTGTCAATCAACATCAACCACTTTCTAGTTCGAATTAAGTAGATATATTGTTTCCTTAAATAGACAAGTTTTGTTATTATTTGAAGTAGTTTGAAAATATTTTGCTAAACTCTTTTGGAGAGATTTCGATGCTGAACGATGTAAGTTAATGCTATTTCTTAATCAATTAATTAAATTAATAAAAATTAATAAATAAATAAATAAAATTAATTAATCAGTTCATTAGAAAAATAATTGTAAAAATTTTATAAGTAAATAGCTATTGAAAATTGATATTTATCCTCTCAAATAATTAAGAACTAACTTTGATTATAAATTTACTTAATTTTTTAATAATTTTAGCCGTGAAATAAATCACTGCAGGCGTTAAGACTAACGTTTATTGCAGGTTTATTGAACCCCGATTAAAATGGCCATTTATATTTAGTAGATGATAGGTGGTGGTGATTATAGTCTGTACAATTATATATTATTAATTTAATTAAGTTAAGTTTTATAAAAATAAAATCGATAAAAATAAGTTAAAACGTTCAAATTCACTTATATTTAATTTTTTTAACTCGTTAATGCCCTGCAGTATTGATATATTGTAGTTAAATTGATCAGTAATAACTAATAAGTAATAACTAATGACATTGATTATACATCAATATATTATGTATTATATGTTTATTATATTATAATCATTGGTAATAATTAAAATAAATAATAATTAATACGATATATTTTAAATTATTTGAATTATAAAAATTAAATATTAGTCATAACTCATAACTCATAATCTACCAGATAATATGACTGCAAGACATTTTCTTGTTCAGTTTATGCTCAGTTTTATTACAATTTTAATTCTAAAAATTCCAATGTATTTTAATGGGTTTTAAAGAGACATAATGAATATTTGATTGAATAATTGTAACTATATAAATCTATTAACCTATATTGACTATTTTATGTTCAGGGTATACTTTTCCATTATTAATTTCTGTTGTTATAATGACATGGTCTTAAAAATTAAAATATTCGTATTGTATTCGTGCTAGTACGCCATTGTATGCGTATATGCGTATATGCATATTTCACGATGAAGTTATGATAATTATTTTTATTTTTTGTTCTATGGCGTACATTAAGAGTAGGTATTCATGTACAATGTCTGATTGATTCTGAAATTAATTATGCAGTACTGAAATACTTATTTTAAAATGAACATTTTTGATCCAAAATAATTACCTATGATGATGATTGATAACTTTTACACTTATTTTAGTAATATTTATCTTCAAAATTGTAGTGTTTCGATTCTTATAAATTTCAAGAATTGCAAAAAAAGTGAACAACTGATTTCCTTAACTAAAACTTTATTGATTAGTTCACGAAAGATAGTCTAAAAATAGATTATGAAATATTTTTTAAAAAGTAAAAATATTGGCTAAAAAAAACAATTGTTTATCAAAATAATGAGTCTAACTATCAAGTATGATAAATATTGTAATTGTAATAGGTTATGAATACTGTTATTTTATATATATCATACTGTAATTTTACTGTAAAATTATTTTAAATCACAATATTTCCAGCTACCTGATTAGTGAACTTATACTGATTTTTGTCTGTTTGAGCGAATTTCAAGAGCAACTAATTGACATAGTTTTATAAAATCTAAATTTTAGTTGCTTACGTAATAATAATTTAAATACAAGACAAGAAATCGTAATCATAAAAATTAAAAAAATTATATAATAGCAGATAAACTGGATGGTTCCGTGTTTGTCTTTATTTAGGTCAGTTACTGAGTTGAGATTTCATATTTACAACATATCACCAGTATTATATGACGGTTAAAACTAATAAGTAATAAGTAATTAGTAATATTAAACTAATAAATAGATGTAAGATGTGCAATTTTTAAATTTCATTTTTTTTTTTAACTTTGTCATACAATTAGTTTCGAATATTAGGTATTACTGAGAAACGTAAAGGGAATAATATAAAATATATGTTATTTACAAAAAAAAAAGAGGACAATTTTAAAATTAAATTAATATGCATGTATGGTTAAAAAAAGATAATTTAAGTATGATATTTTTTGTTGGATTGAGAGGATATTTTAGGTAAAATTCTATTGTTCATTTTTATGTATTTAAATATATTTCACTCAATCACAAGGAAATGTATTATTCTAAAGGTAAATACTGTTATTTGTCGATTACCTTGAAAATAAAAGTTTATAATTCTAATTATTTTAGCATTTCAGTACTACCATTGTCGTGCAAATAACTATATTTGTACTTCGTAGTAATATGAAGGTAAGGTTACATATTTATCTCCATTGATGTTTTCATTTGTGTATATTATACATATTCGTCTACATTTTAGTACCGGAAATGTTAAAACCAGTTTTGTTTAGGCTTCAATGTCGAATGACGATTGGTGAATGCATAATTTAGACCTCTCCAATCTTCATCTGATCATGATTTCCAAAATATTATATTAAAATATGTACTTCTGAGTTCAGGGTTATAAACTTTCTTATTCTCCGTGTCATTATTGCTATTATTATATGTTGTTCCAGATCTTTGGAATTTTATGCATTAACATTAATTATTATTGTATATTTGTATAGATTAATCAAGAGCACTGCTTTAGATTGCTTTACGCAATCAAACTATCTACAGACGTGTTCAGTGGTATATACATAATTTTTGTTTGGGGGGGGGATAAATAGAAAAAAACCTAACCTATGTAGTATGTACAAAACAATTGAATATAAGGTCTTAATAATGCCCTAAAAAAATTAGGACACTTTAAGTGTTAACCTAGTAACTATAACTAGTAACTATAATTTATTTTTATAGTTACACTTATTTTTATGCAGTCATGTAGGTAGACATGTAGTTTGTAATAATTATAAGTTATAACTTATACATAATGCTATACATTTTTCAGTTCATAAAAAGTTCATAAAACAACCATCAACCAATATACTTCAATAATAAATTATAAACTGTGTACTTATTTAATACACTTTATTTAAAATGATAATATATAGTAAAATTACAGAACTTATGAAACAAAGAAACAATTATTTTTTCCGGGAAATTGTCGACGATGACAAAAGTTGTGCTTTATTGTAAATTTTCTCATTGTATATCCCATAGGTATAACAATACTATATTATACATATATATATAATGTTTGTGTAAGTATGGGCTACTCAGGCAATGCACACCAATTTATTACACTGAGGTCTGAGACACTAATATTGGAATACTGAAATATATTCGTTGTATAAACTATAAACGCTCGCTTTATACTTTGTAGAAATGATGTCGGTACGAGTTCGAGCGTATATCTACCATTAATTGCTCTGAAATCTAAAAATGAATCACTCATTTGGAGGATGGTATCAAAAACTTCATTTTTTTATGAATGTTAACAACAGTTATATGTAAAATACTTCGAAAAAAAGACCAGGGGGGGATCTGACCCCTACATCCCCCTTGTACATATACGTGACTGGCCGTGATTAAGAATATATGCATTTACTTAAATATGTCTATGGTGATATCACAAAAGAAACTAGAAAATATGCTACCTAGTACCTACCTTTCATTTATGAATATTTTATATTCTAATATCAAATGAATTAAAATAAAATCAAATTAAATCTTTAAAGTAGAGTATTATATTTGTTGTTAAAACGATCGACATTTAAATATTATACGCATTAATATTAAGTATTTTATAATGTCCTATTGTTGGAAATTTAATTTACGTATAAAAATAAATATTTTTAATATTATTTTTAATTAGTTGCTTCTATTCCCGTATTCAATTTATTTAATTTAAAATATTCAAATATTTTCTGATTTCATTAAAAAAATATATATATATATATAAAAAATAGTTAATCGTAAATTATGTTGCTGTTGGTATATTATTTATCTCATAAAAATAACTTATCTAAATGTGTAAAAAGTTGTATTTTGAAAAAATAAAATAAAATTTGTTATTCTTATGCTACGTTAAAATGACTTGTATTTTAATAAAGCATTTAATCATTTTGATTAGATTAAACTATTATTAAGTTGAAAACATTTTTTAATGTAATAATTAATACTTGGAAGAATTTTTGTCCTGACTTATAAATTATAATAATGTTTTTCTGATTAGCTATGCCATGGTTTGGTATGGATATCGGAGGAACACTCTCCAAACTCGTCTTCTTTGAGCCAAAAGATGCGATTTCAGAAAAAACTGATGATGAAACTCAACTTATGTCTAATGTTACTAAATACTTGACGAAAAATTCTGCTTATGGAAAATCGGGTCACAGAGATGCACACCAACAGGTATGACTAAAATTAATTAATTTTATTCAGTTATAATTTTTCATAAACGGTCATAAACATAATTGGTTTCCTTTCAGATGGACAATGTAAAAATTTGCAATAGGGTTGGCACATTGCACTTTATCAGATTTCCAACTAGTGAAATGAACAATTTTTTGGAACTAGCCAAGAGAAAAGGTATGGCAGCAAGTGTATCTACAGTTTGTGCTACTGGTGGTGGAGCTTTCAAATTTGAAGAGAATTTTAAAAATGTAAGTCTCAAATTTTAACAATTATTATAAAATTACATTTTCAAATTAATTTTCAAATTAATTTCTAAAATGTCTAGTATAATATTTATTTTATTTAGACTTCATTTGCATTAATGTTAGTTTCTTTTGTTATCCATACGTTGATTGCACTGACTTTAGAAGAAATAAATTATATTAATTATAAATAATCTGAACATATTAATTACATTAATATGAGTTATTTATAGTATGTGTTATAATCACTTAACTAGTTAAGACATTTTAAAACAATGTTTCAGTCTTCTAAATTTATTAATTAATTTACATTGTATGGTATTGATTAAGATATTACCTTATATAGAAAAACTGCTAGGTATTTCAAAACAGTGAAAGTAGTTATCTTAATTTTTTGTACTAATTTGGCATTGTTGATATAAGCTACTTTAACTGAATAATTTTAATCAATCATATTATAAAAATAATACATTAATAAAAGTTTATATCATTGACTGCACATTTATTAATACTTATACTTTATGATTTTCTTTATGATTTATCCTTACCTTTTTTCCTAACTATATTGAGTCTAGCACCTTTGTCCACCACCTCCTATTAATGTGGTCTCTCAGTTTTCATTTTTTCCTCATTGGAGACTATTATTTTAGTATTTCTTTGATAACAAAACTGGTAAATATAAAACAATTGTGTACTTGTTAGTGGTGTTGATTTGACTTTGAACCATAGTAATCACTAATCACTAATCTAGAACTTATAGTTTGCAATGCACCATGTACAACTTCACAGAAATCTTGAACCAATAGATTATATATTTTTTTAAATTCAAACTTTACTGATTAGCCAGTTGTCTGCTGTTAATCTTAATTTAAGTTGGCTTTTAATTATTTTGAGTATTGTTTTGATGTTACATGTTTTATTTTTAGTTTTTTTTACCAGTTATCTTATTTTGTAATAAATGTTACTACTTGTATTGTTGAAAACGTCATAGGCATAAATAAAAGTTGGCTTAAGTTTCAACATGGTAAATTTACTATTAAAAAATATGGTCTATATTAATATTTATAATATTATTTAGATAATATTGATTCTTAATCTTAAAGTGGTGCATTTAAGACATATTCTGAAGTATGAAGTATTTTTTTATATTTTTTCCTTCTTTTTATACATTAAAGTAGAATTATCTATTGATTTAAAATAAATCCATTATTCAACAAAATCCTAAACTTTAAAATTTATATTGTTATATAGATATTATTTCTCTTACAATTCCTCTATATTATTTTGAAAAAAAAAATTTAATCATCATTTTTATTTTTCAACAGGAATTAAATTTGAAATTATGCAAATGTGATGAATTAGACAGTTTGATCCGCGGCTTGTTATTTACGGTAGCTTCAAATAATAATGAATGTTATTTTTGGTCTCAATGTACTGAAGACGAACAGTGTTCAACACAAGAGTACACATTCCAGTATAATAAATATCCATTTATCGTAAGTATTATAAACATAGAAAAAAATTTCACCCTTGTTATTGTGCAAGTGATTTAATGGTTTTTTATTGGGATTTTTAGGTAGTAAATATAGGTTCTGGTGTAAGTGTTTTAGCAGTTTATGGTCCAAATAATTATAAAAGAATTTCTGGAACCAGGTTAGTTATAAAAAAGGTTATACTTTTTAAATTACACGAATTGCATTTCAACATTTTATTAATATATTATGTTTTTATTATTATTTTAGTATAGGAGGTGGTACATTTTTGGGACTATGTAGTTTGTTAACTGGATGCAATACATTTGATGAGGCTATTGAGTTGGCTGCTCATGGTGATAACACAAAAGTTGATAAATTGGTGCGAGACATATATGGTGGTAGTTATAGTCGATTTGGATTACCTGGTGAATTAGTAGCTAGCAGGTAATACATTGGCTACCTACTGCAGTATTCATTACATTTACTAATTGCTACTTACTTTTTAGTTTTGGTCATATGAACTCTAAAGAGAAACGGGCCCAGGTTTCCAGAGAAGATTTGGCTCGAGCGACTTTAGTTACTATTACCAACAACATTGCATCAATCGCGAGGATGTGTGCATTAAATGAAAGAATTGATAGAGTAATGTTTTTTTCATAGTTTATTTTGTTGTGATTACTAAATACTAATTAGTAATGATATATTTATGTTATTTTAGGTGTGCTTTGTTGGTAACTTTTTGCGAGTAAACCCAATATCAATGAAATTATTATCGCATGCAATGGATTATTGGTCAAATGGTTCACAGAAAGCTATATTTTTAAATCATGAGGTAATGTATACAGTTCTACACAACTATGCAAGTAATATCATTTGATAAGGCCCATACCAGTTCTATCGAACACTTAATATCATCTACCAACCCTACATCTATTCTTCTCTGTGGTGACTATAATCTACCTCTTATTAAATGGTCTAAAAGCAACCAAGGTCTTTTCGCATCTGGTACCATGTCTAACACTTCTACTTATCTTGTCGATTCTTTCTCGTACCATAATTTTTACCAGCTCAATCAAGTGCCTAATGCCTGTGGACGCCTTCTTGACCTTGTCTTTTCTAGTTTTGACACACCTACTGTCCAACTTGCCAACACTCCAATCGTTTCTCCGGATTCTTACCACCCACCTTTGTTTGTATCTTTTCCATTTCCAACTCCGATAACTGCTCAAGACACACATAAATACCGTGATTATAAATCGGCTGATTATAAATCCATGCTCCGTTATCTAGGATCGTTTGATTGGGAAAATACTTTTTCGCTTTATTCAGTTGATGATTCTGCTGTTGTCTTTAACGATGCATTTCTAAGCTCTATAAATAAGTTTGTTCCCATCAAAGTTTTTTCACCTCCTAAATTTCCTAAATGGACATCCACCATTCTCAAAAATCTTATAATAACCAAGAAGAAAGCCCATGCAGTTTATAAGCGAACCAAGTCGATATCCGATTATCTTGTTTTCTCTGAATATAGAGCAAAATGTAAACGCCAGTCAAAAGTTGAGTACTCTGCTCATATTAGGCATCTATCATCTTCCCCCTCCAAATTCTGGAAATTTGTAAATAATCTAAAACAAAAACCCCCAATCCCGTCATCATTCCATCTCGGTAATATTGCCTCAATTACTCCAACTGAATCAGCTAATCTGTTTTCAACTCATTTCTCCTCGACGTTCAACTCCTCGGCTTTCCAACTTTCACCATTTATTGGCTCATCTGTTTACTCATCCTATGAACTTCCTTCCGATATAACGTTTACTGTCGACAATGTTTTTTCCGCTCTTAAATCGTTAAAAAATACTTACTCTAATGGTCCAGATGACATATCCGCTCAATGCTTGTACAATTGTCGTTTTTCTATTGCTTATCCAATTTATTTACTATTCAGGCGTTCATTAGATTTAGGTATTTTTCCCAAGGTTTGGAAAATATCCTCTATAGCACCTGTTCTGAAATCTGGTGACGCTTCTGATATCCAAAACTACAGACCAATTTCTATAATACCACATATTGGTAAATTATTTGAATCAATTGTATACTCCAGAATAAAGCGTAGTCTTAATCACCTTATTATAAGTGAACAGCATGGTTTTAGATCTGGTGACGCTTCTGATATCCAAAACTACAGACCAATTTCTATAATACCACATATTGGTAAATTATTTGAATCAATTGTATACTCCAGAATAAAGCGTAGTCTTAATCACCTTATTATAAGTGAACAGCATGGTTTTAGATCGCATAAATCAACCGTTACAAATGGTGTTGCCTTCTCTTCTTATTTATCAGAAGTTATCGAACACAGAGGTCAGGTAGATGTAATCTTTACAGACTTCAATAAGGCATTTGACACAGTTGACCACGATTGCCTTATAATGGTGCTTAAGTCTTTAGGCATTGGGAATCCCCTACTATCTTGGTTGCACTCTTACATCACAGGTAGAAAACAATTCATAAAAATCAAAAATGCTGTTTCGGAGTTAGCTGAGATACCATCTGGAGTCCCTCAAGGAGGCCACCTTAGTTTTCTTTTATTTATTCTGTTTGTAAACTCGATAACCAAATGGATCACTAAGGCTAAACTCCTTCTTTTTGCTGATGACATAAAAATATTCCTTAAAATAGACAATCTTAATAAATGTCATAACCTTCAGTCTATACCACACCCTACGCATGACTTTTCCTCAATTCGTAGTTCATTGGGAATACCAATGCTGTCAACTCGTCGACAAGATGCTGATGAGCTCTTTATAACCTCGCTCCTTGGTGGCACCATAGATGCACCCGATCTCCTCTCTAAAATATGTCTTCGTATCCCTTCCTTCTTCTCCAGAAATCACGCACTCTTCCAAGTTCCAACTCACAATTCATTATACGGACATAATCACCCCTTGCACAGAATGCTTCGTAATCTGAACAATCTTGATTTTGATTTTAATAAGTAGTTGGTTGGTATCATTGTTATAAATATGTTGTATCTTGGTTTTGTGTTACTACATTAAGGTATTACCATTTAGTTTATATTATGTTGTGTTTGTCCATATGTTCTAATTTTTGTGTGTATTTGTATTATTATATTATTGTTATATCTATTAATTTTAAACTTAATCTATTAATTTAAAATTGCCGTTTGGTGTTTATATATTATAAATAAATAAATAAATAAATGTTCATTAATAACAAGGTCATAACACTCATTATATAATCATAGTAGTTGTTGTGATTACTAATTTGAATAATCTATATTTTATGTATTTATATTTAAATTGCTTCTTATCGTTAAGATTTATTTCTTGGTTAATACTACCAATCCTATTTTGTACAAAAAATAACTGTATCAATTACTTATGTTATTACTTAAAAGTAGCTCATAACCCCTAAATGTGTGATATAATTGAAAATATATTTCAGATTAAATGCCAAAAACTAGTATTAAACATGTGATTTTGAAAAAAAAAAATATTAAACCAGAATTCAAATTCTATGTAAACACTTTTAAAATTGTCACTGGTTTCAAGTCTTAAATTATAAGATAACTGTGCAATATATTACATTTAACTATGGCGATAATATGATTTTTTTCATACAATTTTCTTGTACTGTAAATTATATGTACGACTATAAAAGATATATTAATTTAATAAGCAATGTATATGTGATTTACGGTACCTATTATATAAAGTTAAATAATGAATTCAGCTAATTTGAATTGTTATTAACTTATTAACCTTAACCCTATACCTAATTGTTAATCATAAACAATTATCTTTAAATATAAAATAGAACTAATTAATTAATTTTTTCCTTTCAGGGTTACTTTGGTGCAATTGGATGTTTGTTATCATTTGATGAGCGGTATAAAGATTAATCTGTTGGATGACTTAACCATCCAACTCATTCCACGTTGCCAATCCATTATGATTTCAGTTGGTTGTGGGTAGTGTACTACGAATATATCAACATCGATATTCGTATTTACGCTGACCCGGATAGTAATTAATATTAATTTATTTTATATTTAAGACAGCACTGCAGTCAACAAATCACATTGATAATTCATTTTGGTGATGTGTTTATTATTAAGTTATGAGAAAGAAAGAATATAAATCTATTGGTATAACAAGTTACCTGTCCTAAAAATTTAATTATTGATTCTCGGAAAATGTGTTTTCGTTCTATTATTGTTTATGTTCAAATATATTTTTTCTTATATTATTTTATATATTTTAGTAACAAAATGATTATGTACAAATTCTACATGAAAATACAACAATACGTATGTGATAAATATCAAATAATTCTTTTTTTTTACATATACCTTTAATTTATATAATTTTTAATTGAATTACAATTTTGTATTATATTTTTACAAGTAAAGTTGTTTGTTAAAGAACATAATTATCAATCTGTTGTAATAAATGAATTTGATTTTATTATGTTTCCTATTATAAAATCTCATTTAATACATATTATGGTTTACTGTACCTACTATGGCCTATCATACTGGCGCTTTATGTATTTTATTACTTGTTTTTAAGTAGTTGACTAGTTATCTTAATTATCATATTTATTTATTTATTTGTTTTTAAATTTTACTAACTTTATCTATAACATTTCTCACGTTATCTGGAGTCGAATATGTCATATGCAAATAAATTTAATAATTTAATACATTACCGAAGTATGTTAAAAGCTAAATTATATTATTTAAAATGTTAATGAAGAAGATGTTAGTGAAATTGTGTTACGGTTTTATTAAAATAATACTATGGGCAAAGATTTTTCTTGAATATGAAATTGAACTGAACTTCATATATAGTTGTTTATACCAGGTATTTGATTCAGGTTCGTATATTTCTATATACTCTAGAAAAACTTTTATTGTGTATTTTTAATTTAATTTAATTGAAAGCTGTAAACATATTTTTGAATACATCTTATGTTTACTAATTTTTATTGTTCATTTCCCATCAACGTTTAAGTATTGTATGCAAAATATTCAATAAATATATTTTATAAATGTATTGCAAAATGAATCATATAGCTGACAAGAATGGACATTAACAAGACATACATATGAAAATAATTTTATTCAATATTCGATTTATTTCTATTCCATAAACCAATTTTATCCAAAAGTGATGCGAGTTATTTTTCTATTGAATCATTTTTCCTCGGTGTATAGTTATTTATTTTAATTGCTGACAAGTTACTTTTATTTTCCATGCGTTTAAAATGTTTTTTAAAATAAAATGAAAAACTCCTTTTAAATATGACGTTATATGTGAATTAGTTACTTAAAAGCTAATAATTATTTGTGAATTTAATTTTTTTACCATATTATTTATTAGTGAATTTCTTAATTATTAAATTCATTAGTTATAATTCACATTAACTTACGATTTACTATATACCAAGTTAAAATATACAATGAGGAGAGTGTGGCGCTTAATATGTTAAAATAATAAAATGGAGCTGATTTCAAATGTTTCTTACGATTTAGTAATTTAAAGTAACTACATCAGATAGACTCTGTTCCTGTCAGGACTGGATAATTTATTTTATATTGCGATTTAAATTTTGCATAATTTTTTTTTCAAATTATTGAAAAAAAATGTAAAGTTTATAGACAATACTATTTTGTCTATGAAGTAGTTGAATGATATTGTGAATAATTACTATTTTTTACGTCATAACATTTGTGTTAGGACTCTTTTCTCTCTATTCTTCTAGTTTTTGACAAGGAACTGTATGTGTGTGAAAAATGGATTAAAGAGAAATGTTCATCACGCAATTTATCCTCAAGTGATGTGGGAAAGTTTTTTAAAGACGCCATGTCCTTATAAAATTCCGGAGTTGATTAGTTGAGCTTATGGTAATGAATTATTCTGTTATGACTAAACATATTTATATTTGATCTAATTGATATGTTACTCTAAGTTCTCTCGTTGACACTGTTTTAACAAAGATAAGGTATTTCAAAATATATTTAAATTATAGTTATAAATATTATAAATGTTATTATAAATCGCTATGCCATGTATTCTATTCAAGTTTTGAAATATACTCGACTGCCGACTAGTAAGCAGTTGCATGACTTCACCACTAACTCGATGGTGGGTGACAGTTAAGGGAATCATCTGGCTGCCACAAATGAAAACTGGATGGAGTGCAAAATATGTTTCTTGACTTGAATAGAGTATTATATACTTATTAATAATTTAATCATTTGTAATTTGACATTGATTTTGTGAACTCTATGAAAATTATTTGCTTATGAAATAACTAATAAGTAAATATTAATTTTCAGTAAATCTAAGTGTACTCATGTATTATGTATATTAAGTAGTTTAAGAGCATTGTTAATATCAAGTCGAAAAACAATATTCTGACTATACATTTTGAAATCAATTATATGGCTATATTTGTAACTTGTTAAATAATATTAATTCAAAAAGCTTTCTAAATCTAAAAACATGACATAACAATTTTTCTTGTGGACATAAATGTTTATATATTTATATCTAATTGTGAAGTTATGTTATAATAAATTATTAATCACCCTACAAACCCATCATTGTGCATTATTATCTGCGTTGAAATTGAAATTAAGTTGACATTTCGTACCTTAAGGATGAATCTTCATTTTCAGTGTATCACAGAGATGAGTTGTATTTGATGGCATTGTTTTTGTCATTCTTGGTATACATTCTTAGGACCTTTGTGGTTCCACAATTAATGTCTTCTAAAATTGTATTATTAATTAAATATAGTTCCTTTTTTTTTCCTATTTTTAAACTAGTTCCTAACAGAGAGGCTGGGAAATTTCCCGTTTGGCTAATGGTCATTGTTTCCTGCTAAAAATTAAATAAAAAATAATTAATACGTATAAAATTGTGTAATATTGTCGGCTCGATTACAGCCCCATCAGGTGAATTGTGTGTCACATTGATTCAATTCGTGGTTAGTTGATCGTTCTTTAAACTTTAAAAGTTGTGTTGTATATTTTTAAGTACCTACCTATTCACAATTGAAAAATTAAAAAGAAAACATAAAGGAAATGCTGAGAAATTAAGAGAGAAATAAAAGAAATTGCTTAGCGTTGATGCATCTAAATGTAAGTTTTTAGATTTTATGTTTCAAAATCAATCTAAAAATAAAGACGTTGACCAAAATATTAATATCGAGTTGTAATAATGTAATTGAGAGTGCTCTAAAGTCTGATAAATCAATTAAATCTAATTCTTAAATTGATATAGTTTTCCCTGAAAAAAGTGTAAATATTTCCATGTCATCAACTTCTAGTAAAAGTATCGAATACAATTTTCAATCCAAAATTCAAAAAATAGAAAAACCAAACCAAAATTAAATTTTTTTTTTATCTCATCCGATTCACCAAAAATTTGACGACCTTAACTGTACGAAATTCTTTAAACGAAAAGATGGCATTAGTTAGTAATTACTAATTACATAACTACATAAATTAGTTAATAAGGAACAATTTGTCATTTAAGTTATATACGTAAATATAAAAGTGTTATTTTTAATATAGGTACCTTTTTGTATATAGAATATACATATTGTATATAGATGTGGCCACTCTAGTTCTAAATCCCGGTGACATTTTTAGTGTTTAGTCCCAGTCCGCCCCTGGTTTTATCAATTTAAATTACTAAACTGTAAAAATATGTCCTTCGATTGCCTATACGTAACGCCGTGTAATAGTATATATTTTGTGCTAAGCGTAGTGTGCAGGAAAGTAATATTCCCCGTCCGACCTACTCGCATCGAAAATTATACTTTCAGTGCACGCGTGGCAAAAAATATACTTCAGAGTTTGAACTGTGATTGTTCTAAGATTTAACGAGACAATAGTTAATTTTAAATTTCCCTGTTTTGTCATCATAATTGTATTTTTCCATTTCAGTGGTCGTTTGAAAAGTCACAAAAACGTTTTTGAAAACATTAACAAACAAACAACCTCGTATTTATAACATTGTACCTTATCAACGGTCAGATTATATTTTCTTCAGCGCTCCTGGATAGCATAGAAAGAGAATACCTGATTTACGTCCACCAGTAGGGTGTTACACTTTTCCAATAGTTAATTCATGTTTTTGCGTGTGCAACGGACCGTACCGGACGTACCGGTTCAGGAACTTACGTCCCGGGGCCCCGACAAAGTTTCTCGGGACATCGTTTTGTACAGGTTTTGAAATTTGGCACAGCAACGTCCCGGGATTAAAAAAATGTTTATTTTTATGATAGTTCGTAAACCTATATTCGGTTATAATGGTTATCTGGGTTGGTTTCATTTCGTAGAAAACCTAATCGCAAATATTATAACAATATTCGACGACGAACGATATCGCTTTCAAAATTTAGTCAACCTATTTAGCCTCTATCTTCTGCTCACATTTTAAGCTGGAAAAACTCCCTGTTACGATTTTTAGAATGTTCAGATCACATAAGTTTATATATTACAAATTGCAATTTATATACACGTCTCTGGTCCAGGACTACGATTACAAAAGATAATATAATATAATATACTTCATTAATCACTGATCAGACATCGAAGCACGTATTTGTTTGCCGAAGAGATACGCGAGTTCGAAATCTATACAATGTTCGTATACGCGTCTTCAGTATTTCAGTGTTGTATTTCCCATTTATTAAACAATTTCTGACGATTTCAACGTACCAAGTACCAACTGCCATGAAGCATTTTCGGTAAGTCATGGTGGACGGTCGGACCTAAACGATAATTTCAAAACGTAAAAACTTAAGCAGCCTAATCATCACTTCAAAGTTTTCCAAGTCCTACATTTATCCACGCACATAGGCATTTCCGCGGTAAACTCGCTTTTTTCGCTTTTATTTTTTTTTAGAGAAAATATTACATTTTTTACCACCTACTACGCCTACAGTTGGCATGTATACCCGTACCGATAACGAAGGAGCTGCGCGATGTACACATCAGTTTTACGCTTTCATGAAAAGCGACACGGGACAGCTAATTGGCGTTAACTGAATCTGATACGCTCGAATGGGGATCATTAATGAATGAATGTGTGTGCAAACTGTAATGTGACCCCTATTCGGCTATGCAAATTGTCTGTTACGGTGTGTATCCGTAAACACCTACTCCTACATTAATACATACTCATTTATGTGTGTATACCGAGGAGAAAAAAGAGAGAGAAAGAGAGAGGGAGGGAGAGATAATGATAAGAGAGAAGGAGCGATGAAGGAGAGAGAGAAAGAGAGTTGACACGGCCTGCGCATACATGTACTGCGTTGTTCGATTCGTATAGAATATAGATATGTACCAGTAAACAAAATTACGAACGATAATAATTGGTTATCATTAATCACCAATCAGTCCATCTGGTCGCGTTTAATATGTTTACGGGGAGCTTGGGAAACTGGGAAATTTTACTATACACAATTATACCCACTCAAACAGCCAAATATATATTTCCGAGAATTGAAATTGCTATTATTCTGAAATGCGAAAACGATTGAAAACCAATTTATTTGAAGATGATTAGCGACGTCGAAGTCTCCTGTACTACTGCAGCAGTCCTTCGCATTTATTATACCGAACCAAATACGTTCTGACGTCGCGAGTATACTCGTATTTAGTACGATGTTAGCGATTTACTTTGATACGTTCGGATTCCTAAAACGTATGCGTCCATATTATTGTTACACGTTCCAGTGTAACGTACGGATACGCAAAGTAAGAATATAATTAACATCTACCTGACCTGACTATGATAGATGAACAACTGTTCGACAAACCGTTCTGGCCATTTGTTCAAATAAATTACAGAAAAGTTACCAATCGGATGAACACACTCGAACAACATCGGTTGAACGGTATTTCTAGTGTTCTGTACTCGAGTAAAAAATATACGTAATAACTATATCGTTTAAAAAACGCAACAGAATTATTTTTTAGAAGCACAAAATGAAACGACTATCATCACTATTTCTAAACGATTTTGCAATCTGCTAATTCTTAAGCGCTTTGTGAGAGATTCCACTATAGGTTTTATCGAACTATAAAAACTTGAGCGTTTTGTGTGTTAAAGTCGCGTAGAATAATAATTGTGCAAATCATCCATGCAAACCACAAGAAGTTTAGCATTTTCTTCTTATGATTTCGATTTGGAAGAGTTTTCGTTTATTTGATGTGATTATTTATACTACCCCCACGCGGATAGGACAAATGTAAATGAGCAACGTATCCGTGTAATAAATCTAAGCCTACGCGTCTGTTCGCACATTTTTTACGCAAATTTTTTTTTTAGGCAAAGTAGAAACTAGAATTAATTAGATGCCGGTGAGTTTGCTGTAATTCAGATGGTGTATGTATATATTTTATGTACTTATGTGCTCGCGCGCGCGCGCGCGCGTGTGTGACTGTGTGTGCACGTGACCATCGTATAAGTTATTTATTCTGCGAGAAATTTAACTAGCCGCAGTCATTAAGAGATTATTCAATTGTTTAATGTTACATTTTAGTAGTATACGTGTTACGGTAAAAGTACGAATACCGGTGAAACTCAGGATTTACCGATTGATATGGGTAAGACCTAGGATATATACACAATTGTTGGGTCAAACCCTGAATGATTTTAGTAGTTCAGACTTTTAAAAGCTAGCTTTGGTAAATCTTAGGATTAACAACCAGTTTTTTGTAAAAGTCCGAAGTTACATTTTTTCCTATTCTGTGATGATTTTTACCTTGCTGTACACTCGTGTATTTTACGTATATGGTGCATTATATTGCCACACGACAGTAGTGTTGATATCAACATTTTTCAGCATTGTTATGTTGGGTATTGATTCAATGAGTTTTGAGCCTCGATTTTCAATCAAAAACACAGACTTGAAATTTTTTGATTTATTTTATTTTTTTATTTCCGTTCAATAACTATGGAAAAAGTAATTTCGGAGTTGCTATTAATTATCCGAGCTTAATTTAAAATTGATTCTAATTTTAATATTATAATAGGCCAACTGCAGTTTAACGTTCAAGAAGTTTGCATTTTATTTTAAGAACAGAGCAGTTGGATTGCCAATAGGAGGACATATTTCGGTAGCCGATACTTACTCGAATTCACCCTGGTTTAAGAAGAACTTTTTCTCATAGTAGTTAATTGCGTAAGAAAATCTTTCGTTACTTGTTACAATCTAACATGTTTCGTATTTTAACGTAATTTGAATTTTTATGTATGCATAATAGTTAATAACTTTTATTATTAATACTATTTTCGTACGCAAATAATTTCATCAGTCATCTGGTTCTGAGCGTAAATAGTTTAATAAATTCACGTGAGAGTAATTACTTCGCTTTTCTGACCAATTGTTGACCCATTTCGAACGCTTTGACATTTTTCGTTCACATTTCAATTTTGTGTAGCTGCAGATAGCGCGCAATAGCAGTCGCAGTTAATAAACATAAATCGCGTTGGTATGCTTTCAACAGAAGTCACCGCAAACCCAACTGACGGAAAATGCGAAAGGTGTGCTGTCAGTCTCTCACTCCGAGTTACCCTAAATACATATACGCCTTCAGTTAAGTGTAAGCTGAAGACTGAACGTGTACAGGCATGAAAAAAGAAATGTATGGAAAACATATATAGGTCTGATGACTTAAGATAACTTGAACATTCAATGAAAACAAAAAAAAATCTCAATTTAAGCATTTTTACGGCCAAAAAAAGGGAATGAGAATGGTCAAAATATAAACAGGTATTATCCAGCGATGAAAGACGACAACCGTATGCTGTATTGCTAATATTGTTTCCCGTCATGTTTTCATAAAATATAAGACCTGTAAAATACATTTTTAATCATTCGAGTTTTTTTCGTTAGTTTTGTGCGGAACGGTTTTGAATTTCGATACATCGACAAAATAGCTAGACAGTAAACAACATTTTTATAGTCACAAGATCAACGGTTTTGTAAAATTAAAACGATTGCGAAATGAACTGAGGTGGACGTTTCTGAATAACTCCTGCACAGTTTAAATAACCGAATGATCTTGAGCGAGCTACACTTAACTTATTCAAACTACTTCATTTTCGTTTACGACAATATAAAGCTACAGGCTATATTATTTATGTAGTCTAGACTTGTTCTACATTTACCTGATTTTCACCAGTTACCAGTATTACTACGGTTCTCGTCCGGACCAGTGGGCAATAAACAAGACGAATTGGTGCGTTGAAACAAAAAGGGAAAAATCAAATGCTTGTTCTTGCAGTATAATTTTTCAAACATACGACTTTAATATCGCGTATACATCTATAGTAGTGTAGCGATATAGCTTTTTGTTCGGAAGAGTATTGGTATATGATGATTGAGTTTCGTCCGGACAAGGAAATTTTTTTTACTATTTTTTCTTTTGAGTAAAACAGTTGAAAAAATCACATCCAATTAGTATTTCATTGATATCGGTGTTCACAGATTGGATCGGAGAAAAGGCGTTCCGTTAGCTGTGTATTATTGGTACCTAGTATTCCCGAAGAAACGTGCGACATGACGTGGAGATATACATTAAATCTAATGCCAAACGTTAAAACCATTGGTCTGCGTGATTGTTCGATAAGTAACAATAATTGTTGCGAGTAGAAAGTTCGTTTAGTCACAGTCCTTATGGTTTCTTACAGAGCTACTTATTTCGTCTGTTTGCAGCCTGGTGGAATTTTCCCGTCAAGTACATTGTATATACGCGTCGTGCGTTTTGCCACCTGCGTTCGGTTTAATGTTTTTTTCTTCTTCTGCAAATCCATGACAACAATATATAGCTACGACCGTGGTAGAGTACCGTAACAGTATATATTGGCATCTGCGAACGCTATCGGTGCGACGGATCTGAACAAATGTTTGCAGCTTCAGCAGTTCAGCGACAACTGCAGCGCAGATATATAAAATGTCCGATCGCTCGTTCTGCGATTCAATTCGTTAGAACATTATTTTGTATATATATATATATATATATATATATATATATATATATATATATATTATAATTATGTTACAGCTGTACAGACTTACGGCTAGAGTCCGAAATCGGCTAATGTGCGCGCATTAGCCGATTTCGTACTTAAGCCATCAAAACTATTTTGAAGCGTGCGGATAATGTAATCGTTATCCGACTAGAGCGCAATAGCTTTAACCCCCGTGCTATTGTAATATAATATTTTTCATAAACTCATTGTTTATTTATTTCAATAAAATTAATAGAAATTAATAATAAGAAAAAAAAATGGTAAAAACATTTTTTTTTTTATAATTTTTATTGGAAAAACGGAAAAAATGGCCTGAAAAGTAAAAAATAAACTTCTTTTTATAAAAATAATTAATGGTATCACACAAAACATAAAAAAATGTGCTGAAAAGTAAAATTTTTTTATTGAATGTAATAAAACAATTACCTAAGCTTAAACATTTTTGAAAACAATTTATTAATATATTTAATAAATGTATTTTAAGCAATAAACCGTTTTGTACAGATTTTTACAATGTGAGCAGGTATTTAATATTATTAATTTATATTAGTCATTGTGTTGTTTAACGCATTGCTTCGTATTTACTATACTACGATATCGTTCAGATTAGTGAGATTTGGCTGTCCCGATTAGTTTACATTGAATTCATCTTTCAAGTCGTTAACGCTATTAAAATGCTATTAATTAGACCAAGTAATTGTTGTATTGAAATTTGAAATGTCCAGTGACATTATGGTCGACAAACAGACCGACGATGTATATTGTATATCGTATATAATATACAGTAGATATATACAGTGTGATTTTTTAACGCTCCTTCCTTTTTTGGCCGTAAAAATGCTTAAATTTGGACTTTTTTTGAAAATGTTCAAGTTTTCATAAAATCTATGTTTTTAATAACTTTTTTTTCATGGCACCTCAAAGGTGTCCTGTACTCCTGTGGCTATACAAACTTTGTTTTTTCCACATTTTTTACGCGAAATATTATTCAGTTATTTTTTATGGAATTTTTGATGTAACGTACCTAGCCAAAATTCGGACCAATACTTTCGAAGTTAATCAAATTTAAAATTGCGTATGCAAAGTGTAAATTCGACTTATTTCGAATTAGTAGCAATTATCGATTACATGTCATTAAAAATTATACCATAATATAAAAATAATAATAATAATAATTTTACATAGTTATATGAACATGCAAATAAAATAAAAATAAAACAATTAAATTAAGACTTTTTGAGAATCATATACGTTCTTTCGAATAAGTATTTTTAAGTAACGTTTTACGTTTTGAACTTTACGTTTTACAATGCGCATTGAAAAATATGTCAGCTCTTGAGAATTTAAAATTAATAAATATTATAAATACATATTTAAACTAGGAAAAGTTTAAAACCGAAAAAACAAACTTTCATACATATTAAGTCTTAATAATCGTTAAGAACGTTAAAGAATGCGTTTTTTTGTGGAACCCAAGTATAAAATAGTGTACGCTATATGCTGCGTTAACGTTGGGACCCAATTAGTATAATATTTTGATCGGAGAACCCGATTCGGGTACTGTTTGTATGCACAATGACTGTAAACAAACTAGGTACATCATAATATTTGCTTTGCTATTGCCTTTTATGCCTGTGTAACTTAAACAGCGTGGAAATGGAGGGGTCCATTTAGCATTTTTTTCCCCCGGAGGGGATATAACAACAATTAATTGTTACGCTCCGTTTGAAATTAAAATTATTTTTAAACCCCATGAACGTCACTGTTTATACGAGTATTATAATCGCGCGATAAATAAACACGGCTGCGGGTAAACTTTTAATTCAACTTATAAGTACGATTTATAATTTTGGATAATCGATGTAGAACATTTTAAGATAATCAACATTTCCGATTATAATTGCCAGTGTATATATGCCAAAACATACTAAATATAACGCGAGGAAGGAGATGAAAAATTCCTTTTTTATTTCCGTAAACACACGCCACTGTACCGCGTGACACTCCATACGCTGCTAACTCGGTGTTTTGTTCACATTTTATAAACGTGTTTCGGTGAACACGTTGTGGTACCTATTTTAATGTGTTGTATAAGAGTGTTTTCGGGATTTTTTAGACCGTTTAATTCAAACATAATATGTGGAACTATATTCGTCAGAGTTTGGTTTTGAACAATTTATATTAGAAAATAGACCAAAAGTTTTTCAACTATTTTCTGCACGACGATCGCTCGATAATTAGTAGTACTAATAGTAAACAGACTCCACGAACCATAATCGTTATCTAATTTAATTGGCATAATTAATATTCGTTTTGGTCACAGATGAATGACACCGCACCACCGTTCCATATTATCTATTTGCTCCAAAGCGACGTGGAAATATTATTGTTTGTTGAGAAGATACCACGTTTATAATATTCTGTTGGCCTTTGAAGTCCGTATAATATTTTGGTTTTGTGACAATGGGAACCGTGATGATGACGACCACTGGTGTACATATTTGACGTGTTCAGAACAGATGGTCAGTGAATGTATATTATAGTGTAAGGAGATTTTTAGCAATATTCGTACTCTGGGAAATGCTCGCTGAGAGGTTTCTGGGTCACGCACACTATTGCCATAGCACTCCGTAAGTATAATTTGTTTATAATCAATGTATTTATGAAAATGGGCCTGATAATATTATAATAGTTATAATAGTTTTATTACAATGGTTGAATAAATTGTTCGATCAATATTTATATTAGTTAGTCAAGTTTATGAGTATTTTTGTTTGTCTGCTGGATATTTGTGCATTATTATATTGTACTGTTATTCGAGATCCATTAAATAGTTGTGTTACACTGTTACATAGATGAAAATTCGTCAATATTGAGGTTACATTTAATTTAAACGCAATTCTTTTATGTCTGACGATGAGTGCTCGGAATATTTTTGGATAATGAGCCGTGAAATTATTAGTCTGATAGATCCGTTTTCTAAAGCATTAAGTTGATATAGCTTTGAGACGTTCACGTTTGTTTTAATTTTTACTAACGTAAACGGTATTTACATAACTTCAGATCATAGTGCGGTACACTTTTTAGACATATTTTTTAGTTAAAATAAATGTTTAAAAATAAAATAAATGATCTTCGATGCGGTAAAGTGGCAAGACGGTTTTTTTTTTCATTCAAACCGTAAACGTTTTTCTATTCGTGTCTCGTAACAATAAACCGACTATAGAGCCACCATAATAATTGATCATTGTACAATCAACAATATTATAATATAAAATATATATAATGCAAGATCTGTCGGAGGGGGTCATAGCGTGTATATGCCTACGTCCAGTGTTTAAAATGCAGACCAGGAAAGTAAGGTGCGTTAGGTTTTTGCAGGTCGATCGAAAAAATGGGATACATAGCCAGTGGTGTATTTACAAAATTTTTTTGGAGGTAGTGTAATCATAATGAAAATATTTTATAAATCAGTATAAAATGCTAAAAATTTAATTTTAATCTGTTACAGTAACTTATTATTTAAAAATTGAAATTCAAGAATTAAAAATTGTTCGATAAACTTTAGCTTTCTTCTTTTATTTGCAAATTCGTCAATTACTCCATCGGTCGAAATATTTAAGTCTCGATGAAAAATAAACGACATAATAAATAGAAGTAGTGATAAAGATAAAGATACAATCGTCGTTAAACTATCTTCATAGTTAGTTGTAAACAATATTTTTCCACAAAGTTCAGCAACCCTCTCAATAGTCTGTGTTCCGACTTGCACAGTCGAAAACACCAATACTATCGTACCCGGGATTTTATTGGACGTTTATAAAAATATAGTCGTATAAAATTAATAACATTTGTATAATTAAAATCATGAAATCGAACTTCGTAATAAATAATTTTTGCTCCGTTCGATAAAAAACAAAGTTCAATTTTATCGACGTCTTTTGATTTCGATGACTTTGAAAGTTCTCTGGGTGGGGCGAGGAAACCACCCCCCCCCATAAATACGCCACAGTATTCAGTTGTCTACACGTTCAAGACAATCCGTATTTTAATCCGGAGCAACGACATTGAATACGGGGACTAAAGATTACTACCTATTGTTTTTTTTTCCACGCGATTACATAAGCACTTTAAATGGTTTTTTTTCCCTAATTTTCTCGATTTTTGTATTTTTATTTTCTACTGCATTATTTCGCGGTCACCGCCGCCGCCGCCGTGTCAAATCCGTTTATGGTAAAATGTGTGTCAAAATTCGGATTTCCCTTGCGGAGTTCATGCGATCACGTACATACACTACGCAGCAGTGATCTGCGAACCGTGGGAACTGTCGCCGCCGATTTTTCTGGTGCTCGTAGCCACTCGCGGTTTCGGACGCAACAGGTCGGAAACGGTTTTAATGAAAATAATAAATACGATATAATATTACATTGCGCACAACAGCACCTTTTTGTCGTCTCCCCCGGCAGTCTGTCGCACATATAAATAAACATATATATATACGTAGGTTTACCTATTATATTACATTAGGCGCATTGTACGCGTATTTTTTTCGCTCCCCGAAAGTACGGGCGAACGCGAACGATTTACGGTCGGAAAGCAATAATAATACGTTTTATTCGGTCCGGTTGATGTTCGTCGGCGGTGAACGATGTGCTACTATAATACATTATAATATTTTACACCGCGGGCGCACGTACGTGATCGTGTCCACTCCGGCGGACGCTCTTAAACATTTCTATATTTCTATATTATAATATGTATAATATGTATTAGGTACACTGAAATGGTTTCGATGAAAATCGTGTCTATCAGATTATTATCCGTTCACTACTGCAGTAGGTATATTTTAATAACCGAACACCCAGCTGCTCGTCATTTACATCTGGTTATTATTGGGGAGCGGATGTTCATGCAATTTTCATGTATTTTTTTTTATAAAATCAAAATTAATGCGGAACAGGGGGGAAATGTGTTTCATTACTTGAAGTATTCAATTAACCAATTCAATTTTGCATATTCTTGCATATATGTTAGATTTTTACTTGTTTGATCATATTCTTATATTCACCATGCTTTTAGTGCATATTTGAGGTAATTCGTAAAATATTACGTCAAATATCCGATAAATATCAAATAGTCCAAACCGATAATGCATGGTGATTGTCATTGCAAAATGGGAATAACCTTAAGACATAATAGTGTCTACTAATTGGATTGATAGGTACCATGAATAACATATTGTTACGATATCGTAATGTCACATCGTATTTCAAAGGAATTGCGTAAATATTTTTAAAAGTTGATCAGTTAATTGCTAAAGGTAAAAAGTATTTTTAAAGTCTCCATCAAGAATATATTCTTTTCAACCTATTGCTCCTGTGATTTTTTTACCACCTCACCCAGTATTTACTCGTTGAGGTACACGGTTGGACGCAGCGGCTTATTATTGCGATCATTTTGATTTATTTTGTAGAGTGATTCAAAAATGTGATGAAGGTGAATAGATAAAATCATAAATAAACAACTATACATACTTTTCGTTAATTTTTATAAATGAATATTTTGAATACATTCTAGCATATTTTCATACTTTATACCGTATAAATTCATACATATTTTTCGACTTTTTAGAGCACAAACATCAACTCCCTAGAGTTATACACGATTACGACTTCGAAACAACATTTTACTACGGGTCCTTTACACTCGTTTTTGAAAAGTAAACACACCAATAGGCATGTAAAAGTTTACGTGTAAACTGTTTAACGAAGAAACCGAATATAAAATAATAATAAACCTTTTGTTCACTGTTTACTTCAGTTATATACTGTATAAATGATTCTCGTAGTCTTATTATCCTTATTTTAGTAGGCTTCCATATCCTTTCTCATATCGTTATAGCTATTATTTAAAGTACAATAAACTATTATTTGGGTTGATATAATATATTCTCATCCGTACCCTATAGTCACCGATTATTTCTTAGTTATATTTTTAATAATCAGTTTTGTAACGGTATGAAAAAGTATTCTTCTGACGCATTTACAGTATGTAAATAGTTTTATGTAATGTATTTTATACTTTACACAAAAATCCATTGTAAGTATGAACAAACCATTATACAATTGACGTCATTCCTTCAAATGGGCCCAAAAAATCAAGATTTGATCTTTGAAAAAGACCCTCCGACCAAGATTTAACATTATTTTAGGATGGATATCACTTATCATTATGCGAAATAACTTCCTAAACATTTTCGTTTTTTTTGTCATGATTTAAATTTCCAGGTCAATACCCGACCATCATATAAAATGATCGAGCTGCATTTTTTATTTGGACTGTGCCCATGTGTGTGCTATAATTCTACCAGTAATTCAGTTCGACACTTTGGTGGAACAACTTATCTAAATCCCCATAACAAACAACCATGCTCCATGGAAAGTTTCCCTCTACGGTTAAAGTAAGGTTTCTCATCTGCATTGACCTCTCTAAAGTCCTTCTGACCGTTGCCTGAAGTCCATCCAGACTTCCGATGAAAACGGTATGACCTTTGGTCGGCAAAATTATGGTTTTTGTTAAGGTATTAAATTTCAACTAAATGTTTAAGATTTGTAACATCATAACACTACAAAAAAAATATTCATGGGTTATGACTTATGGACATATTTCTTCATTGTTTTTATTTATTTATTCCTATGGTTTATAATGCAAAGACTAAAGAAATATAATATTAATACATATTTCAAGTGAAGAAGAACAGTAGAATTAAGGTGTTAAAGTAGAGATATCAGATAACATATAGATAACATATATTACTTACAAAATAATCATAGATTGCAAAGGCTAATAAAGTAATAATCATTAGTTGTTGAAGCCTTTTTTCTTTCCAATAAAAAAAAAAAAATCATAGATTGATATCTAGTTTTATTATCTATACGATAGCGTTTGGAGTTGTGTTATAGGAGCCTGAAGGCGTTTCGTTGAATTTGTTATTTGAGCACTCGCTTATGATATGTGGAATAGTCTGGTTATATATGGTCACTTCTATACTCAGATATATACAGGGTGTCCCACCGGGATTTACTCAGAACGATATATCCTGTGTTAATACAGATAGTCAAATTGTGTTTTGTTTACTAGCATCACTGGGCAAAGGCAATTTTGTTGAAAATACTTTGGTAAATACAAATGGATTGTTAAAGAAGTTAAAAAATTTACTTTTTATTTTATAACTTTTATAAATTTCGAAGATAGCCATTTTATAGGGCTAATTTTTCTGAAAAGGCTGATGGTTCAACTTTAAATCTTAATAAAATTCTTGATTTTTAATCATTTTTTTAGCTTACAAGACAATATAGTGTACTATTTACAAAATTTTAAATAATTATAATATTATCACCAAACGTTTTCGGAAAAATGACGAGGTGATAATAATTTACATTATTTCTTTGTGAACTAAACAAATTATTAAAAATCATGAATCCAATGAAAACCGAAAGTTGAACCTTCGAAATTTTCGCAAAATGAAGCCTTACAAAATGGCTTCCTTCGAATTTCACACAAAAATTATAAAAGTTAATTTTTTACATTCTTTAGTAATACACTTATATTTACCAAACTATTTTGACGACATTTTCTTTGCTCGGAAGAATGCTCGTATAAGAAATAAAAAACAGAATTTGATTAACTCTATAAACACGGGAGACATCGGTGTGTGTAAATCCCGGTTGGACACACTGTGTATCTTCGTTATTAATCTGCAAAGAAAGAGCCAGGATCTTTCACGTTCTACGATTAGCGCACAGTCTTATTTCTAAACTACATACAAGTTTAGTCTTAGTATTGGTTCTCTCCTCCGTTATTAAACCTTAACTTTTAAAAACCGATTGGAATAACTATTGAACCTGTACAACCTATTAGTTAAATACCACTTGGACACTGTTATTGTGTACCCAACGCACACAACAAAGGAAAAAACAAAAAACAAATGATAATAGTTTTTGTCATATTTACGCGTATAGTCACTTATTTTTCACGAAAACAACGGTATTCTTGTTTTCGATGTAGATACGTAAGTAGTACTGAATGCAGTCTAGTTTATACCGTAGTTTATAGTTTATTTATTTATTAAAGTAAATTGAATTGATCTGATCCGCTTATAATATATGCTCAGACTAATTGCGATAATACTATAGTCGAGAATGTAAGATACCTATATTGTTTCGTATGACTTTTTTTACAGTTACAACACAATTAGCTGACTTCTAATCATATTTTTGTTTCGTGTTTTAACAAAATGGTCTATTACTGTAAGTATATTTGTATTACAGTTGTTTTAACGGTATAAACTATTAAGTCGAAAAACGGATAAAACTAAAACTGGGTGTTGGGTACTTATCTCGCTTCGTTCACTTCGGTGCCAAACAATGTGTTACAATTATTATAAATTTGGAAACAATGATAAACCATCGCACACGAAAACGATTCTGAGCAGAAATGAGTTTGCTCTGTAGCGTTTATGATGAGTTTCTGAATATAATCCATAAAATTAAGGAAAAATAAATAAATAAGATATTCAGAGAGTATAGTAATTACTAATTAAGTATTAGTTTTATAGTTTTCAGTCGTATAAAAATAATATTCCAAAAGTAGTTGAAAAAATGTACTTTAATAGACACAGCTCTATGAAAAAGTATTATAAAAATAAATAGTGTTTAAGATTTTAAAATAATATTTTTCTGAAACCAATACATACTTTTATTGATATATTGTTTAAGACTACGGATTTCTCATATTTTAACTATTTATCCTTTGTTCTGTAATTTTTCTTGTTTTTATTAGAGACCCGAAGAAAAATGTTACTTTGTTGATCTGGTATAAATTGTGAAAGCTATTTAATCTTGAATAATAATAATACATGTGTTTTATAAAGTCTTTAAAGGTATAGCTATATAATTGTATAATCGTGCGATTGTAAGTTTTACATCGTGGGTTCCCCGAGTTTTTGACTCGGTACGTACATCGTTTTCTATTGAAACATTTATTTTTTACCGTGCATATATTTTACATTCCTATTGCATTTATACAGTTTACGTGCGCAGCTCAAGGATAGTTATTATGTCCGTGCGACTATACTGGAAAGAGTTAGCAACGACTTTAGACGTTGACGAAAACCCAGAGGTTTTGTTTGGTGTTTTCGCGCGTTACATTTTTATTTCGGTTTCGGTTAAAAATTGTTAATACCGTCGCCGTTGGATTAATAATTTACTGTCAAAGAACGGCATTCTTGGACTAGGATTTTTTAATTCCATGGTAGGTATATATCGACCACGACACGGTCGACCGACTGATGATAGATTTCGGAAAACTTCGCTGTCCCTGCAGCAAACTCTTCTGACGCGCTAATACGTTTATACAACGATGTAGCTTATAATCTAATCAACGGCGCAGTCGTAAAGAGTTAGCTCCACCGAAACAATGGAACGAGTGACAGTTCCAGTCGCAGCGTTTAATACCACGACCTCTTCCCCATTGTACTGCCATCCATCGAGGAGGTCTCACAACACTTGCCGCATTAAGTCTTACACAATTAAAAGTTGTAAATTAAAATTTTTTCAACGATTCCTCGTCGTTGTTTTGTGTTTATGTAAATATTTTCAGTATGTAATTGATATTTGGTTACATACCTTAATTCTTGGACTCTGAGCGTAGCGAAGAATATATTATTATTACAACGATGTATTTTTATTTACGTTATGTATCTATTTGATATATTTGATATATTTATACAATACTATAATGATGCTTAATTTATTGTAGTGCGGTGATTCGAAATAATGATCTTTCGGGTTTTTCGTTAATTTACAAAAATATGATTTTCAATTAATTTAGTTTATTTATGATAATATGTGATTGTCTTAGAACTGGCGTTCTCAATATTTGATCAATTTTGTAATTTGCTAGCTATAAAAAATATTTTATCCGTCGTGGGAAACAAAATGGAACAATGTACCATCTGGGTCCAATTTCCGACTTTTTGAGTAGATTTAACACACGAAAAATTGTTAACCGAACAATACGTATATGAAAGATAAGT
This sequence comes from Periphyllus acericola, assembly GCA_949715065.1. Classification (NCBI taxonomy): domain Eukaryota; kingdom Metazoa; phylum Arthropoda; class Insecta; order Hemiptera; family Aphididae; genus Periphyllus; species Periphyllus acericola. The sequence continues at coordinate 8,739,982 of OX454270.1, read as the reverse complement.
ACCATGTTCTTGTATTTGAATATAATAACCAGTATATTTTGTACGAGAAATTTAAACGTTTATTGTTTTCAAAATGACTATATACTTAAAAGTAAAAACATATTTAGCATTTTCAGGATATTCACAATGATGCGCTAATATTTATATTACGAGTTTTATTATTATTATTTCTTGCTGACACTGTTTTATACCACATTTCCGACATTATTTACACTTTCAAGTTCTCACCATTCGTCTATTTAAATTGATTACAATTTTATTTTACGGCAGAGAAAGTTTTGGGGTTTCGATTAATTTGCGGGCATGCATTTAAATGAGTTGAACGTCACCTGATTCGATTATAACAACGTCTCATCGTAGATTTGAATGAAAAAAAAATTGGGTTTCTATAATTTAAGCACGTTGAGATAACTCAGTTATTGCATATTGTGATGATTCACTAAAACACTCGTTGAAAATGCCTAGAAGTGATGTTGAATTAAAAATATATTTAACCGATTCGGAACATTGTCTTACTATTTAAATGTATGCATTATTAGGATAATCGTACAAAAAGATTAAGCTAAGGCGTTGCAATGGAACTTATTTCGTTGTCTTCGTCGTACGTTCTAAAAGTTAAAATTATTCAAATCTCTGTATACTTTGATGTATACACGATAAATGTTTGATTAAGTCAACGTTCAGTGCTGTTTGTTACACGCGAACATTATTAAAATATTTAGGAAAAATATGCAGCAATAGTACACGCATAGTATAATACAATAATATTGTGTTTTGTCGACGCAATTGTATGGCACAAGACCAACAACGCACGCTGTGCTACAAATCGTCGGAAGACCGATAGTTCATTCGCATTATTCGGAGTAAAAACCTAACGCGGTTCGCCCGCAACGCCGGCGGGGAAAAATTAACCATTGTAATTACATGTTACATGTATATTGTTAAAAGTAACATCGGAATCGCTACGTAATAACGTGCATATCCCGCGTAGGAAACGAACGATTAATCGATATCGGAAGAAAGTGATTGTAAATGATTTTTGGTTTGGAAGCTGGCCAAGCGAAAAATCGTTTAGGCAGTTGAAATATTTAGGTCAATTTTTTTTTTCTTCCCCGTCCCTCCAATTTATCGGGCACGAGTTAATTGCACGGGTAATTTATCGTTTAAATGACATTTAAAAAAAAAAATGTCTTTATCCATTAGAAGCGAACGTCCCGATGAATTCGGAGTATCGAGACAATAATTATTAATAATGTAGATCAAGAGTGGGGTAATGACGTGGGCAACGTGCGCTCGCGATCACTACCGTTTCGATCGAGATATGGTCAAAAGATGGAACGCGGGACGACGAGAAAGTATCATCGCGGCCATTGTTTTCACGGTTTGTTCGCGTCTCGCGCGCGCGTATTTGTTTTGCGCAATAATCGCGTGCACTTGGGCTGTGCGCGGCTCAATCCCATTGTAAAAGAACCACTCGCAAACATACCCGGTGCGTACGTATTACGCGGCGATGCTCACAATAGGCGGAGAAAGTGATTCTGCAGCCGCTTTTCATATATTATTCTTTTTTTTTTTTTTTTTTCTCTTCCCCTCCTTATGTTATCACGCCGCTGATAATTGCGCTCGCGTTCATTTCGTCGACTCATCGGCCACCACCACCACCTACGATGCGGTCGTAACGTGTACATACGAATGTAGGTACGTTCAATACGTATTGTTTTTGTAAAACCCGTACCGAAAACGACGTGCGTTCAATCGCGGTGGTCATCACGTCCCGTGCAGCAGACGATGTTTTATATTTTCCCGATGAAATGTAATAAATCGATTATTTTGTGCATACGTGATAATGTAGTCCAGTGGTTCTCAACGGGGGCGATATCACCCCCAGTGGGCGGTAGGGGGGTGGTGAACTAGGTTTGGGCGGTAGGGGGCGGCGAGGGTGTTCACGCAAAAACGTTGTACATGGTGCGACCTAAAAATAATACATACTTGATAATCCATATAATAGCTATTTATCACTATAAAAAATAATAGGTACTATCAATGGTACTATGTTGAACAATGCACAATAACTTATCTTTGATCTTTTTCTAATTTATTATCTTTATTATTTTGGCGATTATATTTTACTACACCGTATGATCTTAAATTTTAGAATTCTCACATAGGGGATCGTTAAAAAATTGATTGCTGCTCATGGGTCAAAAGTTTGACAGACAAATAGCAACACGACGACGTTTCAACGTTATTATAGTCGTTGTTCAGCGAAATCAAAACTTTATACGTACAGATCATCCTACACTTATTTCAAACGTATTGTTTCAAACAGTTATTCAATTCAGGTACGAGATAAAAAAAAAAAACGCGTAGATACGTTGAAAACTGTTTGTGTTGTATTTTCATCTGTACACATAGGCACGGGCGAGATACACGCAGAGTTCAGAATTCGTTTCGCCTTATCCGCTATAGCGTGTAGGACAATAGTATTACCATGATGTTGTACTGGTGAGACGATTCTTACAGTCCTACAAGCGATTTTTGCAGTAATTCAACGCTGTTGGTGCACGTATAGATGTACAATTATGCGTGTATAGATTGTTGAAACTAGATTGGAATATTTTGCGATCAAAGTTTTGTTTTTGATGTTCAAATACTTTATATATATGAGGTACTTCATACTTTTTCAGCAAACATTTTACTAAATAAAAAAATTGATCCAATAATTGTTGCAATATAAATCCAAGTAGATCTCGCCGTCGATTTACAATCAAACGATAATATACCTATATACATACATGTTACGAACAAAATTTAGAGTTTCTTTACCCGTCACAAAATTGTTTTTACACAATAAAGTGATTTCGATACGTACTTAGAATATCGCATTTCGGTTGTGGTTTATTAGTAGAATACTAAGCGGATCATATATTTATTTACTTTTGGCTTCAAACATGCTAAAAGCAAAAACATACACATTTAGTGAATTATTGCCTTGTGGAACAGTTCAGTTACGAGTTATGACTATTATAAGCTAGTATTTGAAACTAATATTTGAAATTGGGATTTAATGGTGACTACTTAATGATTGTGTTGAATAGATTTGCAAGAGAAAATCACTATTTAGTCATCAAATTCCGTATTGTATAATATAATATCTATTTATAATCAATTTTAAAAATTCTTTTAAGAAAACATAAGGTGTTATTGCGAATTCATTACTATGTGACACAAGATTAACAGCATTGAAAGAGAAAATCCGAGTCTCACTGCGCGTTCGTAAATATAAGACATAATATACATAATATTAAAATCATTTGCCTTGTCGAGCTAAACAATTTGCGCGGAGAAGTTTTCTATTAAATATATATTGTACACGCACGCGTATGTGTGTGTGTGTATTATAGTAGATAAAATATACATCTAGATAACGTTAGTCGTCGTCGCGTAGAGTATTTCACGTCCAGAAAAAGTTCCGACCATGTATATTCTGACCGAACGTTTTTCGCGGTTGAATTTTTTAAAATATATTGTATACTATCCTTTATGCAGGTATTTAGATTATATATATTATGCATGGAGTGCATAGAATTCATCGCAGTATGAATTAATCTCGCATGTGCGCTGTTGTCATAGAACGTGATAATTAATCTTGTGCTTTCAATAATTAAATTCAAATATCTTGAAAGCGATTGATGATGGAAAAGTGTTTCGACGAGTTTTCAAGGTACTTATTTCGTGAATGTAATTTATAAGTCATGTATGCACACCGTATTGATACCGGGTACACTGATGTAGTACTTAGTCATGTGATACGGTCGCACATTGGCTCCGATAGTGATAAAAAATTGGAAATCGTATCGACGACGTGATTATAATATATTGGCCACGATAGTGTTACTAATTTATCGATCGCTAAAAGTGTTACAATTAGCACCGCGGCGATGACTGCGATCTTACCCGGTGATTATTATAACCTTTAGAAATATCTCCTAGGTACGTGTTGGACTATATATTTTACCGGTCGATTTACCGGCAACGGCTTTTTTTTTTTTTACTACATATCCATACCGTTTAAACATCAGGATTGTAATATATAGACATTTCGTTTTCGATATCTTCTTGATATTATTTTAACATGTTTCGCGGACTTATAATGTGTACAACACGCGCATGTATTTAAATACTCATTTAAACAAGTGCAAGATCGATAACGTAATACGTATAATGTGTCATTGTTATAAAGGATCCACCGACACGATTTTTACTCAATAGCTCGTCAAAACGATCGATCAATGTTTAATGCGCATAATATTTCGTGCTTACTGCATAATACGATCGACATGGTTGTAAACTTGTATATTATATTCAAATGTAGAATAAAAGATAGCTGATTTATGTGTATTATTCGGTGACTCTTGATCCGTTTAACCCGACGATCCCATCGACGTGCCCCGCACTGCGCTTAATTAACTTATGTCCGTCGTAGTGTTGTGTAAACGTTATATTATAGTTATAGTTATAGTGATTACTTTGCCGGGTGCAATTAAAAACGCGCTGAAGTAATTGATTTCATGCAACACATTTATTAATAAATATTTGAGGCAGTTACGTACATAGGCATTGAGTGTTTTGTTTAGTGCTAGGGATTATTTTCGTGACAAATAAAAAAAATTCACTCAATAACGAGTAAGTTTTACGGACTGTAAACACGTAGAATTATCCGCTTACTCGAATTAGTTTTCAGTTTAAAAATTATGTATTTTAGTAGGCGCTAAAACAACACTTGAACCGTACCATTAACATGATATGATGTACTTAGGTAGTGGAAAACTTTTATTGATTTTTATTGAAACGCGAGAGACGTGGATATTTATTTATTTTGTATGTACCATATAATCAACCATACAATGAATCGTGTTGTCATAAACATTACGTATTAATATACATAAGTCTATTTTTTTTTTTTGCGAGTATTCGGGTTCTTGAAAGATACATTTTGATTCAATATTAACGGGTATGTTCATACTTATATAAGAATTTGCATTCTTATTATTTTCAAGTAACTACTATATTATGACCTACAGGTATATTTTTCAATACTTTAAGTATAAATAATATACATGTGTACAGAAATTATTATTTTGTATTCGTGAAACCTCAGTTCTCTACTTTATTCAAAACGAATGAATTAATATCCCTCGAGAGAGGTATGTGAATACTTCCCCAGCTTCTTTATGTTATATTTTACTTGATGCACGGCGTCGACCTGGCACTTAAGGGCTAAAGGTTTCCGGATATGCTTTTCTTTTCTTCAGATAGGCAACAAAACATGTTGATCTCTCCTCTAATGGTACGCAAGGAAACTGAAATATTTTTTAAATGTATATTTTCAGATTAATATGTTACTATTTTTAGTATTCATCCAATGAATAAAAGAATTATTACTATTCATGTTTTTTTTTTCAATGCTTCGGCACAATATTATTATAGCTCACATCTAAATAATTCATCTAAAACCGTAACCTACGCAAAACGTAATGAATTAGTCACATCTTTCTCTCAGTATAAAATTTACATGTGAAATGTTGTTTACAAATAAGTAATATATACTTTTATCATAAACGAAAACAACATTATTCAAATCGTGTGTTTAATGTAACATTTGCATTGCATTTATTCATGAAATCGGTTTCTCATAAAATTTAATTGAATAATTACTTGTTTTCATTTCATTTTTGCATATATTACAAGTCATGTTTATTTCGGATTCCCATTTAACTCAAACAGCAATCTAATTAATCTACATGGGTGTTATAAGAAATGTATAAAAATGAAAAAGTATGCAAGAAATATTGTCGTACAATAAGTAAGTCGGTTGTATAGTTACCAAGTTTAATTTTATAGTTTATACTGCTGTAGCTGTACTATAAACATAACCGCTTTGATTTTATTATTTTTACTATAAGTTTAACTAAAAAAGCCGAACACAAATAGTAATTTGAATAGAACGCAATACAAAATGATGAGAATGAAAATTTTCAAACGAAATAAGCAATTTAATTTATTCAAATAACAACTACTTAAAAAAACCACGATTCTTACGTATTTATATGTTATATACGACATAGATATACCATTTTATTTTCTTGTATATCATTATGATAACGTTAGTAATTTGCATAAAAAACGAGGAATAAATAGCTAAACGTGGCCCATGATGCTAGTGGGAGGAGGGGGGGGGTTGGACCTTTTTTTTCAGCAAATACATCACTGAATATTGTACTAAGAATTACGTTATTACTAACATTTTTCAAATTCTCTCTAAAATATAGGATATCAATGAACAATTATAAATAAGAAAGAACGGATTGGATATAAATCATTGAAAAAAAACGACTATTTAGTTTGAGAGTGACATACGTAAAATATATGGAATTTTAATAGCTAATTTAAAACATATAAAAAATGAATTATAATGATAGACCTGAGCTATTACTTTTTGTGATGAATGTTTAGAATTTCGTGGTAAGAAAAAAATAATGCGAAGTACCAAATTGCAAACCGAATTAAAATGTTTTTACTTTAATAATCGAACAAATACGTTGAGGTCTCTATAAAAATATAAATGTCATAGAAAATTGTATTAATTTAACTTGTATCGATTGTTATAATAATAATTTCAATAAGCCTCAACGCTTTGTCGGCTACTTAAAGGCTAGTTTTAATGTTCATTATTTAGATTGTGATTTACAACAATATGATGCGTTTGCGTGCGCTCAGAAGTAATTATTTATAAGTATTTTAGGTAAAAAGACGTATTATTATGATATCCAGTCTCCGCTTGAATATAATGTTGTACACAATGTACAAGTTCGCATAGGAAATATGTATAATAATATAACTATAATATAAAATATATTATAATATAATATAATTTTATAATATAAATACGAATAAAAAGTAAAAACGTTTATGAATAAACACAGCACGGCCTGCAATGCGTTAAATTACATTTTAATCGTTTCTGCCGCACAATTTTAAGGGAAAACAGTGACCGTTTCACATGGTCATCCGACGGTGGGTAATGTCCAATATCCTGCGTGCGTCTGTGCATTATTCGCTCGACTTTCCCCATCCGGCCCGTACGAATCAGGTCGAGGAAATTGTTAACCGTCGGTTTATCATCGTCGCGAGGTTTTTTCTTCTTCTTTCTATCTCTCCTATTTCTTATTTTTTCTTTCTTTTTCCCCCGTATTAAAAACAATGGTTGGATGACGCGTGTGATGACGACGATGATGATCTACTTGTGTGACAGCAAAAACCGTTTCATCATCGGAAACACGGTGGCAGTGGCAATGGCAGTGGCAGTGGTGGCGGCGGCAGGACTTTCTCCCCGCCACCAGAAAACGCCGCGGCCGAGCCGGTTGCTGCAGGTCTCGTTTCGGCGCGCGCCATCCGACCAACGTTATTCCGTCTTCCGCTATCGACCCGGCCGGTGTTGCGATCGTCGCATTGTTCATTATTTATTTTCGTACCGTTCAGTTTCCGTCGTCGGCGCGATGTTTTACGAAATGCGCGACAAGCGATACGATTCCGGGTCCTCGTGCCTGGGTCGGTGCTGGGTGCTGGTCGCCATGTGCGGGCTGCTCATCACCGTCTCCTTCATCGGCATGACCCTGTGGCTGGGCATGAACAGCCGACCGGACGTGCCGGCCCCCACGGCGTACCAGCCGCCCGCGCACGTGGTGCCGAACGTGCACAGGCAGCACCACTACGAGTTGACCACGGCCAAGTCGACGTTCCCGACGGCCGACTACGACGCGATGCCCACCACGAGCATAAAGAACAAAAAAGGCCGGATCGAAATAGTCGAGCACGAGAAAATGGCGAAGATCGAACCGACCACGCCGATCACGAGGGCGCTGCAGGAGACGAACGGGCCGCAGCAGCTGGGCGACGGGGTGAGCCCGATGGAGGAGGAGGAGGAGACGGCCGTCGAGTCGTCCCGAGTGAACGGGGTGAGGAAGAAGAGCGAGGTGGTCTACCCGAACTGGTCGTCGGGCCTGGAAGGCAAGGTGGCCGGGGACCGGGACGAGGCGGCCGAGGAGCAGCCGCAAGAGTTTCAGCCGTACTACGTGAGCGAGCAGCCGGACGCGCAAAAGTTCAACCCCATACCCGCGTTCTCGTACCTCAAGGAGCACCCCGTCCGGCTGTCCGAGAAGGACATCCGGCCACCGGGCACGGGCGAGAGCGAGGAGTACCCGTATTTCTATCCCCAGTTCGAGGACGTCACGCCGGACGAGAAAGCCGCCAACAATCCCGTGTTCACGTTCCTGCGCAAGAGGTTGCAGGACGTGCGCGACTGGTTGGCCCAGTCGGGCGTCCGGAAGAACCAGAGCCAGTGGATTCAGGTGGTGGACGCGGTCAATCAGTCGCTGTTCACGAAGAACTCCACCATCGTGCTGTCCAAGCTCCGGGAAATGTACGCCAACACCAGTGACGTGGCCGCCGACACGCCCGTGGCCAGCCTCATTTATCCGGCCGCCGCCAACGACTCCGCCGCCAGTCTCGTGTCCTTCGGTCTGCTGGCCATCGATCTCTTCCTGCTGCATAACGTCCAGCAAATCGCCCTGAACGAAGACGCCGAGGCGGGCCAGCAAATGCTCAACGACCCGGACGTGGTGGCCCTGAACGCGCTCTTCTTGCCCCCGGATCGCGTCAAGCAACTGCGGTCGGCCAATTCGCGCGTGCTGTCCGACGACCGCCGGGACAGGAATCCGAAAGGGTTCATAACCGAGCTGATGGAGTTCGTCAACGGCGGCTTGAGAGCCGTGCTCAACCTGAGCCGGGCGTACAGGAGTAGCTCCCGGGCCGCAAAGGCCGAAGGAAAAAGCGTTGGTGATAACCCTGCAACTACTACGAGCGGATCATCGTTGGACTGCATTTGGACGTTGTACTGTCGCAATTTAGACAAGACTGCTAAACTGGACGGCCCTTACGGATTTCTGGCAAAGATGAACAGGTAACTTTCGGAATAAATACGTTATAGCCTAAATGAACATTATATACGTAAATAGGCACTCAAAATATTATCTACATTTATGTATGATGTGTGTAGTAATTTGCATTGCGTGGTAATTATTTAATAAATTGATTTTGGTACTATATTAAACAATATACTGGTAATAATTGAATCGGATTTGATGTTGAGGTACCAATAGTTTTGGTATCTAGAATAACGTAAGAATTACGAAAAACATGTTTAGTTTACAAACGTTTAAAAATAAAACAGTAAACTCTTGCACTGGGCATTTGAAATAAGTAATACATATTATATACCACTACAATATTTATTTAAAATTCTGAAATAAATTACGTTATTTTTTTTTTTATGAACGTGTACCCTGGTGTATTTCATAAAATGTAGGTAGTTACCTATTAAATTAAACATCAATTCTTTTAAGATAAATACTTAATATTTTCTGAAAATGTTATTGTATTTTGTTGAATTAATTGAGTTTTTTATATTAAATATTATAATGGACTTACATTCAATTAGTTCTTGCACAAGTCGAATAATTAAACACTAATACTCGATTCATTTAAAAAATGCCATTTGATTTCGAAATTGTTGAATAGATGTTACTAATAGGATAATATATTGTAATATTATAGTATTACATGACTTTATTTCCAAGAATTGTACATTGGGTATAGAGGTTAACATTAAATCACTCGATCGTAAAAAAATACAACCAGTAAAAATTATTGTAATATCATATACTTTATGGTGATTTAACAAAAAAAGTAGTTTACTTAACACCTAGTAACATTTAGAGCTATTACGAATAATACGTGAATATTAAACATAATGGAAGTATGTAATAAAGAATTGATAAGAACGTTTGAGAAAGTACACATTAAAATATTACATGCCGTTCGTTTTATTTATTCAGACGTCAAACTCGTTCCGTAAATTTACAGGTCAATAATTTTACTAATAATTTGAATAATATTAACATATTTTCTGTTATGTTTGAGATGTTCCCGTTTATTTCACACGATATCTTCTTAGAAAATAAAAATTCAATCAAGTAATCATTGAGTTTGAAAAACAAAACTAGCGATTATTACTAATTAGTATATTAAGTTTCTATTCAATCGTAATCTATCCGTAATTTGTTATGGAAATACATTCATAGATTTAAAAAAAAATTTAAGGACTATTAAATGCCTGAAGTATTATACTCAAACTCATTCTTCAAACTGATTTTTAATAATATCACTATACTTAACTCACGATAATAGAAACGATCCGGATTTAGAAAAAAAGCAATTGATATCCTTGACACGCGTGTCGTGGTGGTTATAATGGTTATATATTTGTTTGATTTAAAACAGTTATAGGCGTACACTGCTATACAATCTACCGTAGAAGTCGAATTCAATGTTTTTTGTACGAGATTTGTTAAACATATTATTTTATAAGAATTAAGAACGAAAAGACGCGTCGATTTGTCACAGCGGATAAGATCTCGTGATTTTGACAACCGTCCGTTGAAAAAATGCTCGAGCGTAGTAAAGTAGTGCACGTATATTTTAGTTTGTACTTGTTTCGGTGTGTTTAATGATACAACGATAACAATATTACGAGTCAATGGACCATTTTAAGTCGCTAAGAAAGATGAGCCCATTCGTACATCTTAAGATATTATCTCCGGAATCTCATGAATATTTATACTTGACGTTGTCCTCGGACAATGGAACTTTCACAGAACTCGGTAATATTTTAATAAGCGCCGGACGTCCTATGCATAGACATCCGGGTTTATCATCTGCCCACGGCGCGGGAGTAAGCATAAATACACAATGAAATAAAAAATGCGCTCGAATATACCATTTGTGCTAAATGCGTGTTTGAACTATATTTTACATCGCATTCTGTCTCCAGTGTTTAATTTTTACTACCGTGATGGAAAAAAAAAAAAAACCGAGCACGTGTGAACCATGTAAAATGCATTCCGTTGGGACAATGGCAAAACAGCATCATCGCTCTATGACGGTGTTTAACGGAGAATTATGCACGTTCATTAGCATTGTAAAGAAACTAGTGGTGGTCAATCAGGTGTGAAACTTTATGGCATTTCCAAACATATCTTATTGTTTACATTGATACGACAACGTCGACGTGTTAAGATCCGAGAAATAACAATGACTGCAGTATTACAGCCAGTAGGTATTTTTCACGAAATCCATTAGTTTACTTCACCTTTTCGGCTGTAAATATCATAGAAACGCACAAAATATTTGCCTACACGTGTAATAAACCCGTTCCGTACAAAATGTTAAGCCATTCGTTCGTACAGTGATCACCACGTGTATAGTTGACTAATAGATTTTACTCGGAGAAATTGTACGTAAGAGTATTTAATAGTTTTTTTATTCGTCGCATTTTAGACTTTGGGTGGAGTAAGAAGATACGTTTGGTTAAGGATTTATGGTTAATTTTTTTTCAATTAAAATACTCGGAACAGTTAAAGTAAAAAGTACAAATGTGTATAAAATACCTTTGAGTTTATTAAGAATTGGTCTATTGCACATTAGTAGGTAGTTAGAATTAAGTAATTAACTGCTTATTGTAAGTAAAATCCATTGAATCGGATCATAAGTAAATTAATACAAGCCACTATAAAATATATACTTATATCAGCTTGTTTTTTCTACGATAACATTACATGTTTAGTAAATGGACATTTTTATGAACACATCAAGTTTGAAAATAAACGCATTGGATAATAATATACACTCAAAATTAGGTTGATCTTATCCCAACGAAGTTAATTTAGTGCCCATCTATATTATACCCACGGAAGATTAATCTACTATGATTAGTGATTACATCTTTATAGATTTGAAAGATGTCAGAGATATTATTTTTGACTTTATAAGTTACTAAATACACAATATATTACAAAAATTAGTTTGAGTCATTACAATTATAAATATAAAAGTAAATTTAAGGAATCCAACTGTTAAAATTGTTCAAATACAATTAATTTATTTGGTCGCTAAATGGTCATATTAATGAATAAACAATTCAAATTATGCAATTAGTGAACTATAATAAAATAATGACAATAAAAACGGTTACAGCGGTAAATAGTTATTTTTTTTTTTTAAATTATCTTAATATTGCTCAATATATTCTATGAGCAACGACGCGAGGAAAGTTGCAATTTAATAATAATTTTATTTTAATACTTATACCTTCTATTGATGTCAATATTTACCAGTACACAAAGTGTACGAATAAATATCTATGTATTTATTCTAAAAGCTCAACGTTTAATACTGTATTCATATATTATCTTAATTTATTTTAAAGATATTGTACAAAACTGAATTTATTTCAACGTTACATATCGGCCTGCATTGGGTATATATATAGTTAAGCAGTTGATTTTTTTTTTTTAGTATTATTGGATTGGTTCTGATGAAATTAATTTGTAGCTTGATGCCAGTTACATACAAACATAAAATGTTTTTTGGAAACATAAAAGTGAGGGGTGATTTTTCCAATAAAAAACGTATAAACGATTTGGAGTCACTAGATTGTTTTCTTGGATACGTAAGCCTCGACAGAAGGGTTGGAAATGGTTGCTTTGTTTGTGAATGATTACGGTCATTCTATAAAATTGGATTTTGACCACACTCGGGTCGTTAAGTATTTTTCTTGGACTGCGATGAAAATGGTTTATTGTCTTTCGGAAGTGGTGGACTGAATTAAGTATCCCGAAGCATACCCGATTTCCTTTTTTCTTTTAACACTTTGCGGTTGCTTTATAAATAATTTTAATTGACAGTTGGGTTTCAAAAAAAAAAAAACACTAGAAGTCACTTGTTTTATAAAATTATTTGAATTTTGGTTAATACAAATACACGTAATTGAGTAATTGAGTTTGATCGAAACTGTAATCTGAATGATAATAATAATACTGTGTTTTAAACGACGGGAGGCTTGAAATCGTTTTATATCGCGAACCTACTTTTATTATTATAATGTATAACTATATTCGTATATTATATAAATCTAAATATTGAATAATAATTATAGTGCTTAGGCTTATAAATATTGATTATATAATACTGTTACGGGTATTAATGGTATAATAACCAACTATAGAGATAAATGCTGTATTATTGACTTTTATAGAAACTGGTTATGGCTATAGGATCGTGGAGTAGGTAATTGTGGAGGCTTGATTTGTGGTTTGAACTGATAATTACCACAAAGATACATCTGAAAATACTGGGTTGTAAATGAAGAGTTAAAAAGACAACATTGTTGGAATAATCGTAATAACTATTGAGATACAAGAGATCATTTAATGTATTGTACACAAATTTAATAGAGTAACCGGCCAGAGTTAAGTTACTTAAAACATATTTATATACATAACTGTGTATAAATACTCATATTTTTTATGAAACTTAATTTTACTGGAGGTGAATGTATTGGATTCCGTTTTTAAATGAGTTTACTTTGTTTGGTCGTATAATTTAATAAAATAGGTAATTAGATAAAGTTGTAAATATTCGTCTTGCGTTATTCTCTTAAAATATCGTACTATAAAATAAATATAAACGCAATGCGTTAATTTTTTTCTGTTGAGAAATAATTTTTCAATGTTAGAGTCGAAAATCTGCGTTTCATTAATCATTAATCTATTTCTTTACAATTGAATACTTCGATTTCAAAAAATCTTCTTACAAAACTAGTCTCGAAATACAAATAGAATACGTGTCGAACAAAATATGCAGAAGTAATCATAGCAAGTGCTTTTATTCTAAAGCGTTTTTATGCGACTATTGGAGTAGAGTTTTGTCTTCGTAGTATGTACTCTAAAAAAAAAAACTTTCTTTCATTTGTTCAACTGTTGTTTTGAATGTTGATACATGATGATAAAGTTATAAGAAAACATTTTAAGCGCGTGACAAAGTATACGTTTCCATTTCACGTAATAGTCCGTCGTAAGCGTGCATTATGAAAGTATTGACGTCGATAATAAGGGAATACTAGTTTTTTGCCATTCGACGAAGCTCGTGCTTGGTAACCGTCGTCGACCGCATGATCACAATTAGTACTGATGTAATACGGGCTTACGTAATAAATTATATTATTTTATGACTTCATCTTTGATCATCTGATCGACAAAGAACATTTTCGTAGAAAATAAGTGCCATTTGAAATGGCGTGTGTTCCCGCCGAGTGGCCGAGGAAATGGACGTTCCGCGACAAAACGGAATAAGTTCACACTAATTATACCTACGTAGTGTCGTTTTTTTCAATATCCGTTATGCACATGTAAAATGTTGACCGTTACAGCGGTTAGCTGGTTATTTGCGTGATCGTGTGACGTGTGATGACGGTAAATAGGTATATATATAGCTGTTGGTAAAAAAAACAAGTAAATAAACGGAAAAAAACAGTATACATATTATATACCAACTGAGTATAATATATATACGTATTGTTGTTGTGCGTGTGTACTTCACGGTTTTTTGACTCCAAAGACAATTTACGTCCGCGCAGGGTTTCGCTGTATTAAATTGGACATCATTATCCTGTACACCATATAAAGACGTTCAGCGAGTTGAAAATAACGGGTTCCTGTGGAAAATCGTGCTTTAAAACGGTCGTGTTTATTTTTATCAGTTATATTATTATATATTATGTGTACAACACGCCTTCGTGCGCGCGCACACATCAGCTCTATCGCACACAACAGTTGTACAACGGCAAACTTTGTGTGCAAACAATAATACTTACAAAAATTACGGTGTTTTATTTTTTCGTTTGTAATAATAATAATAATAGTGGAAAAAAAAACGTTTGGGTCGGATGGACACGTCATAATAATAATATAAGCATATCTTTCAGTCATCTGCCGAGCATCGTGCAGTCACGACTGGTCCTTAGACGACATATTATTATTATTATGTATCTAGTATTCTACTGTACAGAAGGCAAGAAGACGCGCGAGAGGGCAAATTTTAGTGCGTGTATTAAACGTGTCGATAAGAATGTTTTCTATGTATTTTTTCACTTCGATATTACTATAATAGAATCAGCTATACAGGGTGTCCTGCTGGGGTTTTCACAGAGCGATATCTTCCACGTTAATAAAGATAATCAAATTTTATTTTTTATGAGCATCCCTGGGCAAACGTAATTTTGTTGACAACATCTTGGTAAATACATTAATTTGGTAATTATTTTTTTATTAATTTTTTAGTTTACAAAGTAATTATGTAAGCTATTATCACCTCGTCATTTTTCCGATAAGGTTTTTATTACTTAAAATTGTGTAAATAGTGCGCTTTTTTCTTGTAAACTAGAAAGATGACTAAAAATCAAGAAGTTAATGAAAACTGAAAGCTTAACCGTCGAATTTTATTAGAAAAGGAAGCCCTATGAAATGGTTATCTTTGAAATTGATAAGAGTTATAAAATAAAAATGTATTCTTGTCACTTCTTTCATAATTCATTTGTATGCTTACCAAACCGTCGTCAACAAAATTGCCTTCGCTCAGGGATACTCGTGAAAAAAATGTACCAGGATTCGATCGTCTCTATCAATATGGGAGGTAACGCTCTGTGCAAGCCACTACGGCTGGTCACCCTGCATACTCTAATATAGTATATCGCGACGTTCCGGCCGTCATCTCGATTCATCTGGCACGATCACGGCGTGCACAACACTAATCGTGATAATAATATTATAGTTCACTTGTCCGCTGCAGATACCGGGTGTGAAATAAAACTAGCTTATTGCTCTCGCGCGCGGGGGTGGTCGTAATCAGCCGCGGTTCGCGTGTGCCGCAACAGACGACGGCGCCGAGCCCGCGCGGTGATGGGATTTATGCGCGCAAAAGACTCGGTGGCGTAAAAACGGAGGAAAAACAAAAAAAAAAAAAACAGCTCGCTGCGCGCACGTACCTATAAACCCGGTAATAAAATCTCCACCTCGTCGTCGACCGGAAGTAAAAGGGGCGTGGAAGGTGACTGAAAACCGTGTACACGCGAAAACACGTCGCTGGCAAACCGCCCGATGTGTGCGAATAACGGTGCCTCGAGAGGCGATCAATTCGCTTCTTGCAGCGGCGATGGGAGGCGAGGTTCGCGCTGACCGACCGACCGACCGCCCGCCTAGCAGCAATACGCGGTTTTCACCAGATACGATGGCGACCGCGGTAATTTTTTCGCAAACCAATTATCATTACCGTCGTACAGCCGTTTTCGTAAAACTATGTTTCCCTCCCCAGTAGCGCGCATCTATTGTTTATGGATGGAAAAAAGTGGCGAAAACGTTTCGGATTATCATCGTTTCGATCATGACGTCTTATGTTAACTGTTTGAACTCGAGCGCGGTCGAGTGCGTAATAATACTATACTATTTTGGTTGTAATATTATCGTCATCGAAATTTACGTGACTTTCTCGGATGGATTCCGTGTGACATGTTTTATTACGTGTGTTGATTTTACTTTAAAACGATTTCGTCGAGTACCTATTAAACTTTTATTCCGTCATCAGTTTTTGCCGGTATTTCTTACTTATTCAATAGTTTTTACTTGGACCATATAGATAAATATCTTCTATATACATCTATATATCTTTCAGCATCCCATTCCTTTTGTTCTCCCTAAAAAATACATATTAACAGTTAAAATCCCAAATTGGCTGTACGAATAATAGCTGTTTTTTCTTAAACCAAAGTGTTTTATATTTAATGAAATCTTTTACAACACCGAATTTCTTATTATTATTCCTTCTTATACAAATTAAAAATAAAAACAAGATCTTCAAATTGTAATCGTTTTGTATCAGTTTCTGAGTTTCATCTGACTCGTGTCGTAAATCATAACGGTCGGTCAATTTACAACATATTACACTATACGTTAAGGTTGCATTTTCCATGTTTTTAATTCATCCTATCAAAAAAATGAAACTTATAAATACGTAAAAGATATTTCATCATTCTAGGTACATGATTTCAGTTGTACTGAACCTTACTTTTTTATACAGTATATAATTAGTTTAGTATTATTTTCAATCAATCAGTATTTGATTTTTTGACGGGTGCCTACCCTCATTAAATAAGTTTTTTGACATAATGTGATGTTGTTAGAAATATTTTCGGGTCATTAATCATTACTTGATTTTCAAATGATATAGTGAATTCGGTAACATAGTTACGATACTAGAGATGATTCATTTGATTTTTTCCCAATATTGATCAAAATACGGTCACAAATTGGATAAAATATACAAAAACGTTAAATATTGTTATGAAAAAAATTTAACAAAATGTATATTATAATTTAACAAAAATGATTAAAAAATAAAGATTATTGTGACGATAATAGTTTTCTATAAACGGTTAAGTTTACGAAAACAGTGAATTATATGGTACGTCATCAATGAGTGCTAAAAGCTGATACAACATATGATGTGCAATATACATTCGAGAGTAATCGTAACAAATGTTTGTAACAGGAAAATTGAAAAATTAATTCATCAATAGTCGGCGCTTGTAAAGAAAATACTATCAATAATACTCTACAATTATTAGATAAGTAAAAGCAGTATAATATAATTAGTCTAGTATACTGTCATATAATACGTTTTCAAACAATGTCTCACGGGATAAATTCGAATATAATTTGATCCATAGCGATACGATCTTATTGGCTCAAAAACATAAATGAATACTTTAGACCAAAAGCAATAACATTGTTTACACATTCAATTTTTCAGATTTTTTTTTCGAAGTAGACAAAACATTAGCCAAACTTTTAAAAAAATTGAGATTTCTTCTTTATACATGTTCACAAAAAACGTAGAAATAACGGATATGCCAATCTCACTAACGACCGATCCGCCGAGCTTCTATAAAATTAGACGTAATTGGCAAATAATAAGTAATAAGTAAATGTAACGCAATAAGTAAATACCTCCCTTGCCTTCCCTTGAATACGCCACCTATTTCTGTAAAACACTAAAGCTGCTTTCCTCGGCACACAATTAATTTCGACTTGTCGTAAACGGTAGGTATACCACATATTGAATTTGCACATTGATGAAGTTATAAAAAGTCGAAAAGTTATGTATGTAAAATAGTTGACTTTGAATTTCACATAGTAGGTATAATAATCAGGTATATGGTTCTCTTTGATATGATATGATTGATTACAATATTAAAAAATCAGAACATTTTTAACACTATCGATTTGTAAAGAGTAATATTATTTATTTGGGAATTTAAATTTATCCACCACAGCTACACAGTTCGTTATATTGGTGCACTGATTAAATTTGTTTTGGGTTTCAAATAACTGCGTCGGGCTACCCTAAAGAGCTTGTCATCTGAAAACACAACACCTTCGAGGTAACTAGTTATTTTGATTTTGTGAAATTTTTATTCTGGATATAAACAAAATATGAACAAACGTTGAACATTTTTAAGTCGATAAAATTAATAATTGTTTTTGTAAAATAATAAACACTATAATATTTTCGATTTTTTAATGAAACTATTCTTGATAAAATCAGAAAACGTACCAATATTTAAATGCGATGTACCATGATGCATTTAATTAATGTGCAGGTTATTTTCATATTTTACTAACGGTTTTGTGTTACCGGTACCGAATATTTATTATATAAGTAAAAAATTTGCAACTTTCGGTGGTTTTTGTATTATTGTGGTCTCAGCAATTCGTCTAATATATAGTTACAGTGTATAGTGTATACGTATATCCGTATTGTTATATTGTTCTAAATTGTACAAAGTAAAACAAGAAACCGTAAGATTGTAAAACTGAATTGGTATACGTGTATGTTCCGGCACATTTTTATCGACTGAAGATTTAACGTAAAACATGTTTGCGCGGGAGAAAATATTCCGCGAAGAGAATTAATGGTAAAATTATTTGAATAACTTGTAGACTCGTTATAAATTATTGCGCTTGCGTATACGTACGATGCCTTGAACGTGCAACACTAAATCGTAAACGGCGTTCATTTAACGTCAAAGGTGATTAAAATCGGTTGTTGAACATTCCGAAATAAAGTGGAACATCGATAACTCAACCGTAGTCTCAAACGATTTCGGTGATTAAGAAAAAAATTTACAGAAAATAGTACTGCTTAAAACGTAACATTACGTGTGCACAGGGTGTCCCACCGAGGATTTACCCTTTGCAATATCTCCTGAGATAATAAAGATATTCGAATTCTGGTTTTTTTTTTTTTGTAAGACTCGCGGGGAAAAGAACAACAAATATTTCATACTTTAATTGAATTCAATGTTTTGGTAAAAAAGTTTGAAATATAATTTTTTATTTTATTTTTTTTTTTAAAAACATTCTATTGTAGCCATTTTATAGAGTTCATATTTCTGAAAATTTTGACATTTCAACATTTTATTTTCATTTGCCTCTTGATTTTTAATAATTTTATAAGTTTTCAAAAAAAAATAGTGTATTATTTAACAATTTTATGATTTGATATTACCTTTTCTCGTTTTCTGATAAATTTTGTTCAATACGCAATTTTACAAAAACTAAAAAAATACTTAAAAATCATGAGGTTAATGAAAATAAAATATTGAAACGTCAAAACGTTCAGAAGAACAAACACTATAAAATATGGCTATTTTCAAAACGAAATTTTTTTAGCAAAACATTTCAGTTAAAATACAAAATATCCTTTTAGTCCTAGTAGCCGCGAGTCTTCGAAAAAAAAAAAATAGGATTTGATCATCCTCATTACCTCAGGAGATATTACAAAGGGTAAATACTCGGCTGGACACCATGCGGTACATAAAACATAGGTACATATTCTACATTTTCCCCCAGTGTCTTTCGAGACATTCCGAACTGTAATTCCGTTCAAATGTTATAGATACTTGATTGAATATTACGCTTCGTTACGCGCAACTACCTACGGCGAAAATGAGCCGGCAGCTCGCGCGTGTGGTGTTCTGGTATACACGGTTGATGGTATATGCGGTACCGTTATCGATGTTGATGACGATGTTGACTAGCAGCTGCTACATTATATTACACGACCAACGTTGGGCGTGCAGTGGGCGAGCGCTGGAGCCAAAAATTATGTAAAAAAAAAAACTTAAACGTAAACAAACAAAAATGCAATAACGATGATAATAAGTGAATGAAAAAGAATAATATCACGCCGAGTGCCGGGCGTTTTTTATTATTTTTTAATCGGAACCGTGTGCCCATTGTGTGCCGTGTGTAAGATGGGAAATATAGCACGCTCATATTATAATGTGTTTATATTATACGTATATATTTTAATATTATATTATATCGAAAGAATACTTTGCTCCGAACCCGTCGTCGCCACTGCTAATGGACCGCAGCCAAACGGAGCGCAAACAATGGCCAGGTGATTTTTTTTTTTTTTCGATTTTTTTTCCCAATCGGCAATTTTCGTTACCCATTAGTTGGCGGCGGCGGCGGCGACTACGGTCAATTATGCATAACCATCGCCGTGCATTTTGCGCAGTATTACCGTGTTATGTCGTCGTCGTCGTGAGTTATTACATTTTAAACGAATGCACTGCGCGATGTATTGTACACACTCGTACGGTATAACATCGTATTCGTATAGCGGTGTTGATAAACCGTAAGTCCGGTACGCACACGCGTATTATCCTTGGCGACTGTGACAAAATATTAATTTTTTCTCGTTTCCGCACGTCGGGACCGAAACAATTTTACGGGACACTAATAATCATCGTTTTCGGATAATATGCGCGGATTATTATTATATAATAATTGTTTTTAGCGCGACGAGATTACCAACAGCGAACGCGATGTCTCAGCTGTACAGCCCGCAAGTACCTTGTCGTACTCGTATGTTCGTACGAATTGTTTCGGCGGTGAAAAATTAAACGATTCGTAACAGTGTACCTAGGTTTTTCGTAACATCCGATCGCGTTGACCACGGCTGTAGTATACGTATGCTATTAATAAAGTCATGTCCGTTTATGTTTCTAAATTCTTACTTCGTTTCGCTTGTCCGCGATTCGTAAGTATATATTTTTTTTATTCAACGCGGTACGTATACACCGAAAACGAATTACACAGTGTGTTCAATAACATTAATTCAAAACAACAGACTTCGAACGGATACCTTTACATTTTATTTCGTTCCCCATTTTTACTTCGTTCCCCACAGATAAGACTCAAAAGAAACTTACATAATTCGAGTAGAATTAATTATGAGCCCTTTTTACCCGCACACAAATTAAAAAATATAAACAATATTTTGTTTTTTTATAATTAGAATCTTTTTTTGAAACCAGATTCGTATACACGAAAAACAACAAAGAATACAATAAAGGTCATGAAAATAACAATAAACGATCATCATGTTTTCCAAAATAACTATGCGGACCGTATACAAATATGCACTCCTGTGTATAGTACTTGTGTGAGAAATTTAAATAAGATAACTGTACTCCGTTTGATGATAGTTGAGTACACATCAGTGATGTGACCATGTATAGACCTGGAGCATAAATCGTGATGAGATGCGACTTGAACGTGTTCAAAGCCGTTTAGGATGATGCATTCTCAGTGCATGAATATGGCACGATTTTAAACTGGTATTAAGGGCACTTAATATATTCCCACGTCCCATCACCACAGAAAGAGATCACTTCTACTAAATAAAGCTTAGTTTTTAGGCGGAATTATAGCGCACTCGATGTAGATGCGTGAAAGGATTTATGAGATCTAAATGGGTTCCGATGCTGAACTGGGATTCTCGGCCATGATGGTGACTCAATCCGAACGATCGAAAAGCTTAGCGTGAATCATTTTGTCCGGAGATATAGTATTATTTTTATGTGACCGTAATCGTCTTCAGGAGTGTAATTCGTCGATAACCGCACTATACAAACAGTTATTGAGAACTTAAATAATACATTGTTGGATATAAATCAAGTTGTTGATGTATTTTTATGTACTAACAGATCTATAAGACGTATAAATAAATACTCAATCGATAAAGCGAGCAGTATAATGATGAAGTAGCCATAAACCAAGTTATCATAAATGGTATTTTTTGTTTTAATGACTATATGTCACTTTAGAGATACTGATTATAAACATGTATGCAGTAACCACTGCATCTTCTTTGTCGGTTAAAAAGTACCTAATTATGTACTATGTACATGTCTAATTACAATAGTAATTTCATAATAAACGGGCTAAACGTTTAAACTATTGTCTGTTATGCACTCAATTTTATTGTGGTTTGAAAGCCCCAAGACGTTTATATTGTTTAATTATGTAAATTAGAAAAAGAAAATAGTTGTTGCTCATTTCGATTTAAATATTTTAAAGAAGACGTGTACTTTTTACATTTTAAAATCACAATTTTTTCTGTACGAATGTATACTCAAGATATGAATATATTTTGGATTGTAATATACGTAGTTTGCAGATCATCGTTTTCATATAACATATTTCCTTACCTTGAGTGATGGACATATTTTGCTCATATAATGGTTATTATTTTGCAGCTTGGGTTTACGATTAATGATGGGAGAGTTTCCTGTCGAGAGAGCCCTGGAGCACTTGATCAAGGAATCGACTCATGGATGGCGGCGATTGAATTGTGATCGGCTTTTCCCCAGGTAAAATTAGCAATTAAGTTTAATGTGCTTTTGTAATGTTTATATTATTTCCATTGATTTTTAAATATTTATTTTGTAATTATTATTTATACATTTATAATGTTAAGTAAACCATTTCAATGGCTTAATTTACCTAATATTAGATTTATTATTACAAAGAACTAAATTTTTAGAATGTATAGGTTCACTATTGTCATAACTCATAAGCCGTTGCTGTCGCTAGATAATGATTTGGGCTTATAAAAATAGTTTAAGTATTCACTGAAACATATGAAGTCAGGATATTAAAACTATTACAATTACATGGACTTACGGTAGAACTATGGAATATTAAATTCAAATTTAGCTGAAAAATGATTTACGACAAAACCGATTCGTATGCACACAATGTTTTATTAAGATAACAAATTTAGTCTGGAGAGTATCGTTAGTATAACACAAATAAAAAGTATTGGAACCGATGGCGAAAAAAAATTTTAAAAAAAATAAGGTTTTGATAATAAAAAAAATATAGTGTAACCGGCTTAAAAGATTTATTGAATTGCATAAACAGTATAACAGTATTTAGACGCTATAGTTTTTAAACTGTGAGAACAATTTGATGGAATATATTTTATCTCCGGGTGACCATCAATATTATATTATATAAAATATGTTTAAGCAATGAAAATATTTATAATGACATTTTCTATTCAATTGGAGTATATCGTAAAACTTGCTCATTAAAAAAAACAAACAATGACAATTAAAAAGCTAGAGAAATAAATGTATACTATTATTCGTATAGTTAATCATCTATTATGTCATAATAAAAAATGTACATACATTATTCATTCAAAAATATTTTTCTATTAGGTAATTGCAGAATACTGTTACCCATTACTTATTACTTATTAGTTATTGGTATTTTACATATTTCAAATAGTATGTTTTTTTTTATGAAAATTACGCGTGTTCAGGGCTGATATCTAATTTTACGCCGGGTTCATTATTCTTAAGCTATAAGATGAGAATATAATTTTCTTAAGACATTTTTACGACATTACGACAGTAATATTATCTAATAGATTCTATTTGAACATAATTTCAAGGAGTAAAAAGAGAAAATTCGTATACGGTATCTAAGAAAAACAATTTAAAAATATTATTAGTTTTTAATATATAGCGCACGTGATGTGTCATGTGACAAACAAGCCAATCTCACTTTATCCCATTCAACAGTAAGCCGTTTCCTCCACAATCGTGAAATTTGAAATTGAAACTCGCGTTTATTTTGGGTTTTTTCATTTTATTGGACTGTCAGTACGGTTTATCTATTGTGTTTCATTAGACGTTTCATTAAATTTACAATAATAACAACGTATCGAGGGTAAAACAAAAATCCCGTGTTAAACTATTAGATACAAGGTACTATAAAACAATTACATTTATTTGCTTGTTTTATATACTTGTAATTAACGAGCTTGGTGTGTATATACTTAACTATTTTTTTACGATTAATTATATAACCTTAATTATTTTCTGTTCGAGT
The DNA here is from genome assembly GCA_949715065.1 of Periphyllus acericola. Lineage (NCBI taxonomy): Eukaryota > Metazoa > Arthropoda > Insecta > Hemiptera > Aphididae > Periphyllus > Periphyllus acericola. Next base: position 8,715,716 of record OX454270.1, on the reverse strand, counting down.
TCAAATATTTTTGGAATTTAATGTACAAGGAATTCGTTGACTATAATCATTGATTATAAATACAAATTATAAATAAATATTATAATCAATGCTATAATATACGAGTAGCTATAGATGTAAACTCTTTTGCAATTCTTTAAAATTTGTTATTTATTTATTTTTTTCAAATTGATTATACTTTTTGTTTTAAAACGTTGAACTTTGTATGGTTATAATGTTATGATTAATCATACATTAAAAAGTAGACAGTAAATATTTTAATATAATGTTTTATATGAACATTTAAATTCTGGAAACTTAATGTTGATAGAAACATTTGAACGACTTCACAGAATATTAATTTCCAAGTTGTTTCCAAATGTATAAAAATCATTTAACACTTCACTAAAGTGAATAAAGTAAAACAAACGCTCAGCATTATTAAATCAATGTGCCTAAAATTGTTTTATTATCTTATATTCAATTTTAAATTTAAACTGATTTAATATCACCAGGTTGAAATAAAAATAATTTGTTGGCTGTACTTTTTAAGAATTACCTCCTCGTTACCTGAAAATGTAAACAGAAAAACCATATTTTGTACTATACGTTTCGACGATAAGTAACCTTGTTGACTATATTGTTCTATTTCTGTTCGAACGTTCGTAAATTATATATATATATATTAAATCGTGTTCTTAACAGATTTGTTTCGTATTTTAGTGAAACACATAGGTACTTAACAGGAAGAGAAAAAAGTGTACGAACGAGAATCAAATTGAAAATAAAACGATGACAGTTGTAATAGTATCATTTTCAGGAGTTACATTTCCTCGAATACGACCTCGTCCAATGTCATTTTCCATTAGTGGTCCACCGCACTTTCACTTGGGCTCATTGATGACCATCTCTTGTTAGCGCATCAATTATCCGTCCTGATTCTAGTGGTCACGGAACCGTCTGTACTCGAGTGTGTGGTCGATTTGTATATGTATATATGTAAGCAAAACTAAAGCCTATAAAATGAACCGGAATAATAAGGCGATGCATTGATAATGTGGGCTAAACGTAAAAAAATAACTAAATAGAAAAATTAGTGATTGTTTACGTATTATAATATTTATAGTGGTTTCCTTTTAACGGAGAAAGCTGTCGGACCACTAAGCACGCGGCCGACAGCATTGAATTATTATAAAAGATTATTATTGTTATACGTATGGCCACTATATTATACTCGTACTAGTAAACATTTAAAACCTACCTATAACTGTTAAGTACGCTATAAAAATATTTTAAATCGTTTTATGCAGTAGAGTATATTGTATACACGTGTAATATACATATAAGGTACCTCCTACTCGTTCAATATTACCCAAATATGTTATTGTGCGAAACTGATAATAACCATTTTATCGAACACTTTACGGGGAACCACGTATAATGCAGCAATACCTGTCATTTTTTCAGACGATATTAACCATGGGTAATAATGGAGTCAATATATTATAGTTATTTTCAAAATGTTAATAAAAAATGCTTTCGCAGTTTCACAAGTGTACGTGAAAAATATGCTAGACGCCACTGACCACGATAGCACTACAATATGGAATTTATTTAAATAAAAAAAATATTTGATAGTATAATTTATAATTTAATTTACATACGCTAACGTTTTTCAACAAACTTTTTTCGATAGCCGTAATATTATACGAAACTGTCTACTGCTCATGTACGAAGATACTCAATATAGATAATATTTGTAGGTATTCTTATACTGATGTCAACATTATTCTCATTCTGTCGTGTTTTTACTCTGTTGTTAATTATTATCATTGTTTATGTTAAAAAGTATCTTTGTTGAAGGTGAAGTTTAAATCATAACGATTTTAAAATAAAAAAAATAAGTTTAGAAACTCAAATAGTCGAAATATATATATTATTTAAATGTAGTTGTTGGATTGTTGGATATTATGTCTGCTATTAAAACAATGTCTATATGTCATTTTTTTTTTTTAGTTGGCACATGATTTCTAATGTGTTCATTGTTGTCATTCGAATCAGAGTTTCAAATGTATACATATACATATATATTTTTTTATTAATAGCTTTGTTTTCATTTTAAGTACTGCTATCTGCCATTTGCACCGCCATTAGGTAATGAAATAATTGTACATTTCCGGAGATCAAAAGTGAAATCTCCTGAACCTTAATGATAAGCACACATTCAAAATGTTCCCGCATGTTGAATATTGTCCCTATCGCGTTGCATTTTCGTTTCAGAAACAAATGTAAATGCGTTTCGCTTTCTGCGTTTAATTATTACGTGTTTGAAATTAATTCAATATTTCGTAGAATACGACTGTGTATTGTAATACGGTTTATGGGCCAAGCGACACTGTAGTGTTCCCCGTGTACTTTGATGCGCAATAATAATAATAATAATAATAATAATAATAATAATAATAATAATAATAATAATAATAATAATAGTAATAATTATAATAATAATAATAATAATGATATAGCCGCGCTGACGGATTTAAACAGTTACTTGGTTGCGGGTGTTGTGTTGAATATTTATTTAAAAATTCGACGACCTTGCGAGATCAGTAGGACAACGTTTTGTTGTGCATTCTACAAGCGAACAGGTATACCTACTCAAGGTTGGTGTCCTCGGACTTGAATATTATTATGTCGTGGGAATTTCTGGTGTTTTTTTGATTATTTATTTATTTTTTTTTGTAGTACAACGTGTAATAACTGTTTCGTTTAGTACGTTCGCGTCCGCCGTAAACGTATACTATAATATACTCATGAAAAAAAAAAAAAACAAATACGAAATAATAACACATTTGGCAAATGACATACATCTAAATGAAAAATAAATAACGTTATTCAGTTAACTTCGAATCGATTGTACACTCTCCGCTGAAAATTACACAAAAGATAAAATCAGCCATTGTTGATAGGCAACGGTAATTACTTGCGATGAGTGACAAACGCGTACGATATTATGTGGCAAACCAACTATAAGGGAATAGCAGGTGTTGTTCATAGTTTCTCAGCAGCACGATATGTGACCAATATACAGACGAAATATTTTTCGGCGTCCACAGTCCAGTCGTTATAATATATTATATTATATAAATTTTTTATTGTACTCTTTCCGAATCATCACCGATCACGTCATGTAGTTACCTGGGAAACGCAGGGTAATGATGATCATTCGCGTGAACGTCACATAGCTGAAGAATACATACCAAGTTTGTAGCTCGAAACGAATATCCATCGGTTCAAGTTTAATGTCAACACTTGCTCTAATTACTAATTAGTGTGTTTACACTCCGCGCAGTTTGCCGAAAGAAACAAACGACAAAATCTGTATTTACGAACTACGTTCAACAGCGGAAAACCTTATACGTCAGAAGATCTTAAGCTTTACGCGAGGGAAAATAATATGAATGCACCGTCAAGTGTACGGTATACTCGTTCGATTTTATATTATTACTATCTGTTAAGGGTAAATCGGGATGATGATGAACACACTAGTTTCATCCCCTCGGAGTATTTTTTACGTTACAGACGTTTCCCTGAGGAATTTCGCATGTGCGGCTTAACATCAACACATATACATGTACCAAATGACTGGTCGAAAAAACGACCGATAAAATTACACGTGAATGCCTGCAGCGGTGAAAACGAGACGTGTTATTATACATTTCGATCGAAGCCAGAGCAGTTGGATTTGTTTCACGATTATGATGGAAAAAAAAATATATAATATAATAAAATGTGTATCCGACCGAGAATCGTACCTACATACTATACTGCGTGTCTCGCACAGTTCACATTGTTCACTAATTTATCGTTCCGGTCTCGGATGAATAAAATCCGACGTAATTGTCGTCACTCGCGTCGGCCATCAGCTCTATAGCAGAAGTCGGGGATCACAAGACCCGATAGACGTCGTCGTGCGAAACAACCGCTCGAGCTAAAAAATGTACATTTTTTCCCCTCTCGGGCCCATTGTTAGCCAACACATTATACACTTATTCATCGACGACCGCGGTGGAGCGCGTGGCGTATGCACACGCGATGTCGACAGTTCAGGACTGCAGGACACAGGTGATACGCACGTTTCGATTTTGCCGTTCGACCGTATAATTAATGTGCGAGATGAAGATGCGCGCGTGCAGTACGTGTATACTTACCGAATGTATGATAATAACATTTTTTTACGCTCCGGCGATAAGCGATAGAACACGACGCATAAACACGCGAGCCGTCTTGCGAACACGTGGTTTTAAGTACGTGCACGAGTATAATACAATATGTCACTATTACGGTGAACGAGTACGTATATTCACTTACATTGCTGCGGAGTCGGAGAGACAGTAAAACTCGCTTAAGAGGCTCTCTAGATAAGTCTTATGCGGGAGTGAAAAAATACATTTTAAGATTTAAACATTTATTGAAAAACACAATATTCATTAAACTTCATTTAACAGGTATTACATTTATACATTTTTTTCCTGTTGAATTTAATTTAAAGAGAAATACGTTTATACACATTTTAATAATAATTATTATTTTTTCTGTTTTATTCTTTTTAATTGTTATTGATAAAAGTATTTTTTTTTTGTTCGCTTGAGATTCTTAGCTTGTTGAAATCACTCGCTTAAAACATTTTCCGATTCTTCAAACTTCCCGTGTATCAATTTTTGTCGTTTGCTCCTGCCTAGGTAACAATTAGCTTTGTCTATTTTCCGACAAAGTTCTTAAAATGGAGGGAGGTAACCCAAGTTCATTAGCGATATCCTTATGTTTTTTTCTTGGTTAATTTTGCATCGTATTTCTTCAAAATGTTCAGTCTGTCAGAAATCGACAGCGCTTTACGGCTTAAACCACTAGAACTAGCCATAAAGAAATCACATAATGATACGATCGTACATACGCGACATGCCGACATGAAATATGAAATCACGATAAAATATAGATGGTGCTATAAAATAAAACGATAAATATGATGAGTACACGTAAAAAAGAGTAAAATTTTTATAATTTCACAACTAAAAACAAGAGCTTGGTATTCGATTAGATAGAGGAAAACCAAGTGCCTTAACAGGTGGTTTTTACACTGACTAGCGTAGAAAATGTCTAGGGACCGACTGAAAACAACGTGTTAAGCGGGAAAGTGTCTCAAGCGAGTTCTCCTGTACTTCCGATGGATATATAGAACAGTACGCGAAAAAAGTATAGGTAATTTGAAATACTCTTCCGGCGCATGACTTTGGAAATTCGCGACAACACGTCATTATAATAATATACGTACCAATAATAATAGAATATTGCGTCCATTACGCAGGTGCTCGCCGTTTATTTATATTTTAATATTCGAATACGAATCGGTTCAACCGCACGGCGGTGAACGTATATAAGTAGCACGCGCAGTGATGCTCCAAATCGTCGTATGATTCGATCATTATTATCATTATTATTTTTATTATTCAGTATGGGAATAACTATGTATACAACGATGAAAGTAAAACTCATGCTTCACGTCGTAAAATAATAGTACATCGCGGCCGTGACTTGGCGAGTATCGCAATGTGCACACAAACGACGACATACCATACAGATATCACATAATATTATATTATCTATTGTAACGTTTTTTTTCCCGTACAGTTTTCCCCGACCCATCTCGTGGAAACCTCGCGTGACAGCTAGGCCAACGCGAATACGTCATTATAATCGTCAACGATGTTTTCACGTACGCGGACTATGTGCGCTTGTAAATTGTAATACGCGCCTGACCGTTATAATACAATGTTACACGTGTTATATACAAGAGGCATAAGACGAGTCACTTGGAAACATAAGTACGATGTCTAGTACATCCCATATATGATCGTTACAAGACGACAAACGATTAAACTGATCACGCTTGATGGCAAGAATCGCTCAATCCATTTATCTTGTTGACGACGATTTGCATAGTTACAACCCCGTTTTGTTGTTATCTGCAGGGTAGTGTATGCTATTGTTTCCGGCGGCTCGTCGGCCTTATTTGATCTTACCGACCAATTTGCCCTTGATTGCATTTCCATTCCGTGTTTTTCACCAGTATACACGTTTGTCCGTTAGTACGTCGTAGACACGGAAATCGTTTTACAATACTATTTAAAATAACGTCCAACATATCAAAACAGTCGTAAAATCTAAAATCCCGACCGAAGATCTTTTAAAAAACACTATATTTTATTCATATACATCAATAGTCTAAAATGTAAAATATTTAGGCTTCACACGGATCTCGCTACTTGTGTATGCAGCCAAACTCCTATAACGCACCTTAGGATGATTTTTTATTCCATCTTTCGATATTCGTATTAAGTGTTTTCTGAACTTTGTTTAAAAGTAATTCGATATTTTGCAACTGGGGCTTTTGTTTTTCAACGCTAAATATCTTTACAGTACTACACATGGTACATACTTTTCTTAGCTCTTTCATTCGTTATTGTTCATAGACCATATACTACGTACCTCGGCTGTAGCCGCATTCAGTGTGGGTGTTGAATCAGCTGAAACTCAAGGTACCCTAAAATGTTGTTATTATTTAATATGGAGAATACAAAAAAAATAAAAAATCCTAGGAATGAATCTAAATTCCATACAGTGCAAATATTGTATATCATAATTTATTAAGTACAAAATTAAACATACAACTTGCTTAATACTATGTAGTGCTCCTTTATTTATTTTTTTAACGTACTAGCCACGATATACATAATAGTCTAAACCTGTGCATTGTGCTTTTTCTTTCGTTAATCACCCGTTTAAATCGAAATTTTTTCAACTAGGTCTGTTAATGCTACATTCTCATTTTCTATTGTGTCTATTTTTTTCGTTAAAATATAAGTTTACGGAAATCTTAATTTAGACTGGCAGCTCGGAACGGTGTGCGCAGTGCGCGTTTGGGTTTTTAAGTATTCATCGACTCGAAAAACCTTTTTCTATCGTGATTCCCTGGTAGGAGCTGATATTATTCATGTTGACGCGTTAATATCAACACCCGAATATTATTATTAACGCCTTGGAAAATATAACCCTCGTTTTGAATTTCAGTTTACGTTTTCTATCAACTCGATGGTAAACATGATTTTTTCGTTTGTCCCGCATACAAATTTTATTTTAGGCGTTTGCTCAGGAAATTCTTTAAGCCATAAATTGATTTTCTGCCTCAATGATTACACCACAGCGTCTTTTGTATTTGCTTCGAGCAATATTCAAACACAATCGCTTGGCTTGTTGAAATCATGTATATGCACTATGCAGTATAGGCACGTGTTAGATTTTAATCCTAACAAAGAGTAACAATATGCATAAATTATGCATAATGTTAGTTATATTCATGACGTATTTCCACCGTTCGTTCCATTGTGATGTAGTGTTTCTTAAGTGGTGTCGATTTCCTCTTCAGAACTTTAACACGTCACTCAAGCGTTTACAGTTGAAAATCGAGTAAAATGTTTTAAACGTTTATATATTTTACAAAACTTTTCAATAAAACACAGGGCCAAGTTTATCAAAAAGCTACAAACAAATAAGTAGTTTGTACATATTATACCTCCTACTTATTTTTAATTTTTGCTAGACCAACATCAATAGAACTTTGGAACGAAAAACCAACACAAACCATCATACTATATTATGCATAGGAAATTATTTTTTTACACTATGCAGTTTACATGGTAATGCATTAATTAATTTCAAGGCTTCGCCAAACATGTCACTTATCAAAAATCGTCGAAGTACAAATCTTATTAAGTACATTATATTTTCAAAGGGTACTATTTGTTTAATTTTTTCACCCAAAACTAAATGCTACTCATAAATGCAATGATAACTAAACTCTATATAGTGTACTTGGAAATCTACATAAAGAAAAAAAAAGTAAATTTGTATATTAAAAAATGTTTCATTTTACTGTAGTACTAGTGTGTTTAAGTTCTTACAAAGCAATTACTATTAATGGTCTCTAGGTGTTTTGTTAAGTCCATATGAGAGAGAGAGAGAGAGAGAGAGAGAGAAATAGAAAATCTTCTATATTAAAAATATATAGCATATTTTTATAATTTATGGATCAAACGTTTGTGCTTGATAACCGCGTTAACCCTTCCATTAAAATTATAAGACCCCGTTCTCTATAAATCAATGTGAATAATAATTATTTTTCAGATTTATATAGGTAATAACAATACGATTTAACGCGGCATATTCATTGCGCTAAATCATCAGTACTCGATGCACGTAACAACAGTATAACATGCGTTAAGCCGAAGACATCATTATTGTTGATGATGATGCGTTTAAAATATTTAATTCATACACACTGCCATTTCAAAACCAGCCATCGTCCCAGTTTGTTCGTACAAACATTCAATGGAAAATACAATAAGCCGTGTTTACCGACCTAATCGGATTTACGTGAATCTTTCCATACGACGATTTATTAAATCAATCGAACACGGCTTTTTCCGGGCGGGCTGTTCTTCATCGACTAACAAACGTAATTTTTGTTTTTTATTTTTTTCCACTCACAACTCTATTATCTGCAGGTTTTTATTTTTTATTTTTTCTCATTTAGGCGGAAAATATATTCGGACAATTCGTATCCAAATAAATTATCTCGATAATTACCTGTCAGCAGGGCTCCTCTAGTCGACTGATAGACCGCGGAAATAATAATTTTCCTAATTCGTTATTAATGGGCACTCAATCAGAGCGTTTCCGAAAATCCATAGTTTTCGGCCAATTTTCTTTTATAGCATTTCTGTCAACGGGGTCGTGTTCATTTTTTCGGATCGAGGTTAACGCGATTGACTGGGTTCAGTAAGGAAAATCGAAAGGAAATAGAGCAAATCGTTTTACTCTCTCCGTGATCCACAGTCGAAGTGCACTGATGCACCATGCTTAACTTGTCATGCATGTCCTTTCGGTGCCCGCGGACGTTTCATTACAATATATGCATTATTATCTGTTATTGTTTTAAGTAACGCTATAATTACGGGCGTTATTAATATCATATGCGGTATCGTTCATCTTCGGCACACCGTTAACGTCGTCCGAATGACAAGACGCGTGTTATTAACTCGTTAACGTATCACAACAGCATAATGTCCGTATAATATTGTAAACAAACGGCGCATTTTCAAAATTAAACATAAATACATAGTCACGAACCGTTGAATTAAATTATTCGAAGAAGTGGAGGAAATAATGAGAAAAATGAAAAGAAAACGACAATATAATCCTTCAATGATGGATTACAATTAAAAATAATAAAAACATAATGTTCATCAAATTTAGATAAGTTTCGAGTATGCACATTGCACATACGTTTCGACACGCGTTGTCGAACCCGTATAATCAAATCGTTACAAGTGATTGTACTTTTTTTCAAAACATTTAGTTACACACGAATTATTTTCAGTGTTTTCAATTCTTAAATTTATAAAGTAATAATAATATTATCACAATACTTATAAACAATGTATAAGCCCGAGAGAAACATTGATACTATTATGAATTGTAGCTTAGTAAATCAATGATTCGTTAAAACTATATATAAGTATTTTTATTTCCAAAGAAAATATTGTTGGAGTATTACCTATACACAATTTTTACGCAAACAATTATTATTATGGCCACGATTAAATAATTTTCATTAATACCTATAAATATTTGATGAGAACATAAATTAATATTTAAAATACATTCAACTTGGAGCTAGAAATCCATTTAATTATACTATATTGCACTAATAATAATTTAACAATAATGCTCATTACTTACTTCTAATATTCTATTTCAGAAAAAAATGTATAACATAGAAATTAAATAGGATAATATTTTTGGGCGGTGGTAAACTCTCCCGGGTCAATATTATCAGTGTTTGGTAAACTCTCCTGAATTTTTTCAACTAGTAAACTCTCCCAACGGTAAACTCTCCCGGGTCAACATTATATTTACTTGAAAATAATATGTAAACTTTTGTAGGGTTTTTGTATTAAAAGCTTACTAAACAATCAAATGAGCAATGTGTTTGATTTAAATACATATTTTTCAAGTACCTCATCCATCTCTATTTATATTTATTAATGCCCTTAACGATTTTTAAACTGCAGTTTACATCGAAATTCAAACTTACAACTTCCAATAAACAAGCTTAAATAAGTAAAATCTCTAATACCAAAAATCAAGAAAAAATCATGACACAAAAAGTAACGGAATTTCAACAACCAAAAAATAGATCTATCAAGTTTTTAAAAAACCGTATATTCACATAATTTTAAAAATTTGATTAAAATTTTGTTCACTTTTAAATTTTATTTCATTATTTATATTATTTATCATAATATTTATGTACTTGAATTTTTTATAATTTGTTTGTTCATTATACTATAAATTAATAAAAATTAAATTGTTATGGTTTTTAATTTTAACCATTGATTTTTAATTTTTTGAGGACCTATAGACTATTCTGTAGCTCGACAACTATAATGTAAGTACAGACAAAGTTATTACAGTTTCGGGAGAGCTCACATATTATAACCTCTGGTAGTACTAAAAAATATTCGAAAGAGCTTACATATAACCTCTTGGTAGTACTGAAAAAAACCGGGAGAGTACATATATAAGTTAAAACCATCAGGTAGTTATGAGGTTAACCCGAGACAATATACAATCGGGAGAGTTTACAGGTCATTAAAATCGGGAGAGTTAACAATCGCCCCTATTTTCACAATAACGTTTTTCAGCTATTTATTTTTATTGATAAACTGATATGAAATTGGTCTATATAAAAATCGATTTCTAATCGCCAGTAACTTTTTAGGACTTAAGCTATCGTCAAAAACACAAAAGGTTATTGGTCATTAAATATAATAGAATTAAATTAATTTTAATAACTCGTACGGGCTTTTAAGTTTTTTGGCTCAAACCGATTTATATAATCAAAATAAATTGTGAATAGGTATTTTGGAAGATTCATATTAAGGAAAGTTATAACAAGTTTATCAAAAAAAAAATAAAATAATATTGGTGTTTGTGCAGTATATAACAGAATAGCAATGTTTTTATTTTAGTCGTAGATTATAGACATTATAATATTTAATTTTTAAACCAATAAAAATACTATGGTTAAATAAATCGTATCTTCAAATAAAGAATTTTTTTTTAAATAATTCGTGTTATTATAATTGTATAGTGTTGTGATAAATTTGTTAAAAAAATATTGTTTTTAATTAGTAATTAGGTTTACCTTTGTATTTTTTATTTTTTATTCATATATGAAGTACTGAATTTAAAATGTATAATTATTATAACACGTTACTTTATAGTGTCATTAATTATTATGTCCTTGGAAGTTAAATGGTATTTATGATAATAAATAAATATTATATACTCGTATGAATATTTAAATTTTCGCTTGGGTGAGTTTCAGTATGAGAAACTGTAGGTAAATGTTCTGAAATTAGTGAAATGTTGGTCTGTGCAGGCAAATGTATTTTATATAAGTGTGTACTTATTTTATATGGGACGATTGACAAAAAAATAGTAGTACCCTAGTATAAATATTTTTTTTAAATGTGGTAGAAATATATGGTAGAATATAAAAATATTTTATTTAAATTGACTAATTTTCTCAAAATATGTAAATAAGTTTGTCCTAATTTAAATTTAAAACATTTAAATGAATAAGCTTTTGGTACTATTTCTAGAGCGTCATTGTGCAGTAAAAATACCTACAGGTTCGACCAGAATTAGTTTTCGAGTGTTATCGATTTTTATTTTTAAAAACAACAATATGTGTGTAATTTTCTGAATTTGAAAATTCAATACTCAAGTCTTTGAATGTAAACAGTTACTATAAAGGCGTTTTTTTGTACAAGTGTGTGAATATAATAATTCTTTTTGTGGGAATAAATAGGTACCTAATAATTAATTTGTAAAAACAATTAATTTCTGCGAATGCATTGTAGTACTGTTATTATGACTGAGTTGACAATTATATTTTTTGTTATAAGCACCACGTCGTAAAATACGTTTTTAATTTACACGTTTGTACGTTACACATTTAACTTCTTTTAATGCCGTGAAGGATATTTTAACTCTTTCTTTCCCACAGCACGTTGTTGCACTACATCACCTCCAATATAATATGTTTACGTTCATTGTGTGCTCGTAAGTTTCACGATTAATTAATGTATTTGTAAGGCGGATGCTATTGCCATAATTTTTTTTTGTCCGAATCTGTTTTCACTATTGCTCCACAGCAGGGGATTGTTCGTAGGTCAAGATTAATTACACAATTTAACTTTTCCGCGTCAAAAATAAGGTGTATAATTAAGTTTGAGATTAGCCGGAAAGGGGTTGAAACGTTTCTTGTCCTCCCATATTTCTCTTGAGTAAACTACCCTTTAACGATAAGAAGTCAAGTAAATAGTAACATGCAGCAAATTAAGACTGAGCAATTCGCGAATAAATTCAATTGCTGCACTCATTGCAATATGTTACAAATTTACAATCTACAAAGAACTCCGTTGTGTTTAATTAAACTAAATTGTTTTAACATGCAAATTTCACGAATCAAAACGAGCGGAGTGAAAATAGTATTCATCACACGTTTGGTATAGGTTATTGTCAATTATTATATTTATGAACTGGTGTGGGTTATTGTCCATTTGCATTCGTAATACTTTATTTATGTTTAAGTGAATGTCATCTCAGTACGAAAGATGATTTTGGACAGAGCATAGTTTATTTACAGTATATTTATGCCATTTTTAAAAGTAACTATTTCAATAAAACGGTTTTTTCTAATAATTGTAGGTGCCTACTCTGAAATATTGTTGATTAATTCAACTATATTTGTCATGAAGAATATGAAAAATGTACATCGCATCGAAACGAAATTCCAAGTCCAAGTGACTATAAGTATCAACGGTTAAAAATGTCGCTTACGTTACATATGAATACATTTCGTTTTCCTGGTTATTTTATTTTTCTCGAATGTTTTGAAAAATGCGCTGCTTCATATATTTCAGTAAATTATTAAGCTGCCAAGTAACACTAAAACGATATGTCACGTGAATCGCTTTTGCTTCAAAAAAGATTTTCAGTATTGTAAATTTGTACAGCGATGACATCAAACGTTCGTGATTACAATACGTCATACGATCAGGCCGCTGTGATCGTCGGAAACCGGACGTAAAGTGTCTCTTTATTCGTTGACTGAAAGTGAATTTTTTGACGAAATGGGTATCCGCATTTGAATTAAAACAAACATCAAGTTATATCGTTTTTCCACATGACGTCAGAACTGTTTCCCAAACTATCAACAGTAGTATCAATTGAACCGTATACGATAATAACCTAGCTAGGTATATTAGAAGTTAGCGGTTGTTGTTGTTGTTGTAGTTGTGATTTTTGATGTTGTTGTTGTTGTTGTTGTTGTTGTTTCTATTATAATTATTGTTTGTTTTTTTTTCCAGGTGTAACGGAGAAGAAGCGAAGCAGGTGGTCATCGACACGGCGCTCGGCCAAAACGCTTCTAGTGACTCCGAATCGTCGTAGTCGTTCACATGCTTATAACCACGTTTACTTCACTATATTTCACCGCTAGCGTCGAGTTTGCTGGGGGACAAGGTGCATAATGTCAGTATTTTTTTCGTGTACCCAATACACGCGTGTTGTACCACGTCTTACAGGCCTAAAGTGTACAGTGCACTGATCCCGTTGCAGTCTTTCAGCAATCTCTGCTTAGCCACCATGTCCGACTCGCACGGTCTGTGATATGAAAATATAGTGACGTAAACTCGTCAAGCAATGAAATGCTTATTTATATATATATATACACGTGTACATCGCAATTATTTATATGTAACAGTATCCGTCGTTATTGAAAAATTAGTTCCTCCGATAAATATTAATGTGCGTGTAACGCGCGTACCTATCTCTAATATTCTCTACGTGTGTAAGGAAATGTAATGAAACTTATTACTTAGGTAAAGAAAAAAGTGTAGGTAGTTTGTAACGGAAAAGGAGTACCTGCAGTACACAATATTCCCCACCTAATCAAGCCGATAAAAATATATATATATATATATATACTTTATGTATTAGTATCGATGCGATCAGTAATTTCCTAAATCGCTATCATCGTGAACTGTAAATTATTGTCAACCGTTATTTCGCGGGCGAACAACAGGGGATTTATCGTTATTTCGCTGTTTCGTTTGTTGTTACACTTTCAATTTTTATTTCTCCCCTATACATCTCGAAACTACACGAGGAACACCCGTTGATAACTTATCAATCGTGACGAACCGTCCAACCGTAATTTCGTGTTTACGCCTTACGGTAACCTGAACTATACCTACGTGATATAGTTCGATTTAAGAACCACATTTCCTCGCGTTTACTGCTATGACTTCGATTACTTGGCAAATAAAACGCACTTAAAAAAAAAAATGTTCAAATCATCAAAACGCGTGAGAACCCACGGTATACTACAGGCTCGTCGAATCCCAAACATACACATATATATATATTTATATACACTTTTATCGCCTCGATATTATTATTATACAAATCTCAACTGTTATGTGTTTTTAAACCATTTATTTTTATTTTTATTCTCGTGATTTTGTGTAAATCTTGCATTTATCACAAACGTATTTTCATGAATACTGTCGAGTACAAATTATTATTCTCAATTCATACTCCATTGAAGGGTTATGTATAATGTCGTGCTACAGCGCGTAAGGTTTTTTTATTGTTGTATTATTAATTAAGGTATATATTCTCTCATAGTGAACCCTTAAGAATATTTATACGTTATTTTAGATAATTTATTCATGTATTTTGTAATTACATTGATTTAGGTTTTAGTAATTTATTTGTTTGTAATAAAATATTTTATACAATAAAACACTTTTTATTTATTTAAATTTTGTGTCTATGCGTGTAGTACTCCTCTATACTTATTATTATATACTTAATACTATAAGTATTACTAATTAATACTTATATTATATGTAATATATTATATTCATCCCATCCTATAAATATGTTTTAATTCATTTTCATGAGTGCATTCAAAACAATTTGATTAGCACATGACATTTTAGGTGAACTGTGAGAGCATACAGATTTTATGAAATATCGATAAATATTTTAGTATTATACCATATTGATCATGTTTTTATTTTCAAATGTAATTTCAATTATTTATCTATATTAAACTAATTTTTTCTAATCAATATAGTTTATTTTTTTTAACTTTATAAATGTTAATTATGTACTATTTGTTCAGTATACAAGCTATATTACGTACGTATAAATAGAAATATATAGTAAAAGTGTAGAACATCGTTTACACGTTCCGGTAAATAACACGCGTTTACGCAATAATTAGTGTATAATTTACTAATTGGTACCTAATTTACTAATTGGCTTATTTTTTCTCGTCAGCTACGTCAATCGTATTATTTGTCAGAATCTTGGATTTAATTTTACTATATTTCTCTTTGAAACCTCGTATAGACCGGCACTATAGGATATCATTTATACCGATCTCTTTCTCTAATAAACTTTGTGATTACTTAGATGTCAATGAATTAGTCTTTGGTTCAAATAATCCTCGATCCTTATAAGGTAAGTAAGGTATATTTAAAAGTAATTAGTGTTATGTTTGTATACAATTAATAATACATTTATAAGATTTTCTTAAAACTCTTTAGCCTGAGCAATTACTGATATCCAATGTTCTTCTCGATACTGTCCTATAACTAACTATAAATATGATTTCCATTCAACTTTTTCCATGGATTATAAATAAAATTTTAATTTTGAGATCAAATGAACATATCATTTTATCTTTTATTCCAATCTAGTCTGATAAACAAATCACGTTATGTCAAAAATAATGAAAAAGATGCGGACGACACGGGAATACAGTAGGTATATGATTAGTATAACTATTTCATTGTAAAATGCACCTTTATGCGAAACGGTATATAGTGTATTAGAATGAGTATTTAAGATATTATTTTGCCGATACATTATTTGAATAAAATAAAATAATTTACGTTGAAAAAATATCTTGCCCATTTTAATTATTGCAAAATTGAAAAATTACCAACTATTGATAGATCGATATTAACACTTCGGTTTAAGGAAGAATACACAAGGCTATTATTTCGATATGGTTATGTTATATTGTGATTTTTATTTGTTCGTTACTATACCCATAAATTTGAAAAAATCAGTTTAGTCGCTGTTCGAGCAACGTGAAGTAAATTTTCACCGGTCCAGATAGCTAGCGTCATCTAACGGTCGATGGCGTGAACAAACATTCACCTGTAACGAGAAAACTGTAAATATTGTAGGTTTAGCTAATTCCAATTTACTATTGTTTAATTGATTGATTTGTGCGACGGCTTACCATGACAATATTTCAATAATGTTCAGCAGGTTGAATACGAGCAGTATACTTTTAATTAAATTTCAGGTACACGTTCACCAACTTGCTCCATCCCATGTTGTCCGCGACACCATATTTTTTTTTCTTGGCCAACAATATTGAACGCAGCTTATAAAATATAATGCGTCACTTAGGAAAAAAATAATAAAAAAATTTCAGATTTTCCTCGTTGATAAGTTCCCACACAACGTCAGTTTATGGTAAAATAAAAAACAAAAATTTTATATTCGACCATCCTTTCTACTTAATATGTTAAAAATTAGGGGCTTACGTATCTTTGTTTCATCGTGGTTCTGACGCTACCTGGTCACTAATTGTGTGTACTCGTATTTAATACTCGTTTTTCAGTAAAAACTTCATGCGTCAGTCTTGGTTCAAGTTTATAATGGTTTTTTTATAACCTTAATCATAGATACAAAAATAGAGATACCGTGTTGTACATTACATCATATACCTATATGTTTGATTCGATGACATATAATATATAATCATTGTCTAAACTCAAATCGGCCATAATTAATATCTTTACATATTTTAGAAATACATATGTATATTAAACGAAATCACATTTATATCTAATTTTACGCTATAAATACGCCAATATCATTGGTATTGATTTGTATAATACGAGTAAAGTGGTCTGTGAGACTAACACCGTTGAAAGTATCTCGTAGGACGTTTGACCATGTTTATGTGTAGAAAATACAATTGACGTTCTCGATTGAAATGCTGTTTGACGTAATAAGCTTGAAATAAACGTCCATAGAAAATAATTGGATAAATGGCATTTTAAATAGTACACCGCGCAAATCGTTTCATTTACGTTATAACGCGGCTACGATTTCTAAATTAGTTAATAAGATTTGTTACTAAGCGAAAGTGTGAAAATATCTATTGTTTTATTTCATTGTTTGTAATTTGTACCTTCTTAATCTCGACTAATATGACATTTAAAATTAATGACGTTAAATATGTGTTTGCGTTTGTCAGGGGTGGATCCACGGTTAAGGGTCAGGCTATTTCGAGACGCCACTTTTATGCTCATGATACTGGATAAAAAATCTATACCTTGCACCAAAATAACACGATACGATCATATGTTATGTACATACCTACTTGTTAGAATTTTAATGTAATTCAAAATTGTTTCTGTTATCTATTATAAACATAATATTATCACGTACACGTTTTTCACAAAAAAATTTTCACCCGTTTATAATGAATAAATATACAATATACATTAGGTACATTTTTGAAATGTATTCAAAACTATCATTGAATACTAGATTAAAAACATTAATATTTTTTTACTTCATAATGATTACAATTTTAAACATTTAAAAACTTTTTCTACAATAATTTTATTATAATAGTTTTCTTCTTTCTTTTCATACGCGCAAAGGTTTCAGTAACCAGTCAAAATTAATTTTAATTAATTTTATGAAAACAATTTTTTGTTTTTCGTTTTGTTGTACATCAAAATTTGTTGCACCATCAAATTTTTGATACAACTCAATCGCATTTTTTTTGTATTTTAAAAAAAATGTTCGGTTGATCTCATGGATTAATTATTTTTTGAACAAGCTATGGTCATATTGAATAGGCAATTGATAAATAAATTGAATTTGATATTTATTTAAATATATAATTTTATCAGCGCAGCGAACGCACGGGTACCTACGCCGTTCACAATGAAATAATTATAATGCACTCAACTTTCTTCTAAAATGGTATGAATATATAAAAGAAAATTAAAATTATAACCAATGAATTATAAAAATGAATGAAATATAGGTATACATGACATTCATTTTCCAAGTAAATACGAGTGTCCAAGTGGCAAGTGCCCAAGGTCTGAAAGAGGCAAAGTCGCCAAGAGGCCAATTTTGTCATAAAATATTAATTGTGGGTCAGTTGACCTCCTGACACCCCCCTCTCCCCCCTCCCTATTATATCCACCACTAGAGCTTGTAACGAATATCACATAACTACAAAGGGGTTTTTCTCAACTGATGTTACTATGTCCATCATTAGTTGTTTTCGTTTTGACGTGAGTGCTATCTAGACGACAATTTTACTGAAAAACGATAAAAAGTATCAAATAAATAATAAAATTATATACCATAGAGTATAATTGATGTGCACACGAATATACGATATACATATATCTACAATAGTAAAATAAATTAATTGCGAATAATATCCATCCCTGGAACGAATGTATGATTGTGGCACGCGAAGCAAACTCGTACCTGTCCGTGGAACCAAAAACATCAACATTTTATAATTAATTCATAATTTCCTTCGCGTACTTGTTCCAAAGCGCTCCTGGTAATTGTGTTGTATTTTTTCTGTTCAGGAAACAACAACAAATATGGCAAATATGCGACACGCGTTGCACCGATATAATTTATCCGTAACCCAGGAGTTAGCGATTATGTTAACAATAGTTTGGTAAATATAAGTGTATTATTAAAGTAGTTATAAAATTAACTTTTCATCAAATAGCTTCTATAAATTTCGAAGATTGCCATTTTATAGGGCTTATTTTTCTGAAAACGTTGAATGTTCAACTTTTAAATTTTCATTAACTTTTGATTTTCAATAGCTTGTCCAGTTTACAAAATTTGAAATAGTGATCAGCAAACCTTATCGGACAAAATTCAAGGTAATAATAGTTTATATTATTTCTTTGAGAACTGAAAAAAATTATTAAAAGTCATGAAACCAATGAAAACCTAAAGTTTTTCTGAGAAACCCTATGTAAAGGGACACCCTGTACATACGTGATTCGTGCGATTCGTCGAGCAATATTTTTGTTTTTTTTTCCCCCCATAAATTGTATTATAATATTACGACGACGACGACGACGACGACGAGACGGACGCGATGCGCGCATACCTGATGAAAACATAATAATAATAATAATAATATGACGTCGACGATGAAAAACGATAATTTTCAGTTTGGGAAAAAATTTCAAATATTTCGCCGCGACTGCAGTGCAACACACCCGCGGACGCCGCCGCCGCCGCCGCCGCCGAGGGTTTATTAGCGACATAATACGCGTCCCAAACGTGCGCGGCCGAACGAAGGGAAGACGACGTGTTCGCTCGGCAGTAGCGTGACGACGCACCGCCGAGTCGGATGTTGAAGCTCGCCGTTCTCGGGCCGGAAGACGTTCTCGCGTTTCGTGGCGCGCCGCGTGTGCACAATACGACATCGCAATCGCATTCCTCCGCCATCAGTTCGCGCCATCAGTCCGGCAGGCGCTGCGACAGGACGATCGTCCGTCTCCCAGGGATCGCGGGTAAGTGCAGTGGCGCGTAAACACTGGCGGGGGCGCTAGGCCGATGGGGGTAGGTTTTTTTCGGGCACGACCCGTTTGGGGTAGTTTTTTTCCGAAATACGTCCCGTCCGGGCTAGTGGACGTTACTCTTACGCAGACCGTCCGGGCCAGCTTTTCCCTTCACATTTTAACAGGATTACCGCTGTCCTTGGCACAGTTAAAAATGCTGCTACTTTTTTTTTTATCAACACAAGTGTTTTTTTTTTGTACTCGTTGTCTGTAAAATTATTACCTCATCTCGAACGTGAAAATATTGAAAAACATGTAGAGTTGTTTTGTTTTTTAAATTGATTTATATTAGTTATGACGAGCAACTTGAAACCTTTGACCAATTATCTTTAAGCACGTCAAAAATTGACTATATATCTGACCATTTTTGTGTTGTATCCAATTTTTTTTTAAGTTTTTCGTGTTTTTCTACCGTATCATATCCTTGTCAGAAAAATTATATGTGTTATAGGTACGAATATATAAATATTATACTTCGAAGGCTCAAAGTTTGAAAATACACACAATATTATAACACCTTGACACACGGACATCTATTGTATCTATATTGACTGTTATCACAGAATAGTATGTATATATTATGTTGAATAACCGAGGGTTTTCGGTATGTTTTAAAATATAATGCATTTATTTTTCACGAATATAAAATTGGACCAAACGGGTGGATAAGATCCTGGGCCAAATGGGTTGCAGTTTTATTTGTTGCCCAAACGTTCCTGGTTTAAACGTCTTTCCCCCGTTTTTTTTTAAGGTGCCTCCGGCCGTGAGTGCAGGTAGATTTAGCGGCACAAAAAATGTTTACGTTTATACTTTAAATCATAAAAACTAGGGCTGCGGGAACGTAATACCCTATCAAACCCAAATAACGCCGTGAAAAAAAAATGCTCTTATGCTCTAGAAAAATGGTGTTAAATTATTTTCATTTTTAATTATTTTGGTATATACATTTTAAATTATGTTCGATAAAATGTATTAAATTAAAAAAAAAATGTCACAGTCAAAATTGCAGGACTCTTATGAAAAACTGTTTTTTCTTACACGTAGAAGGTTTTTCACACAAATTGGCAACTTTATTAGACACGATGTCTATAGTGATTCTAAACATGTACCTATACGGCTATACTACAATACGTTAAATCTGTTCTAGACCACACCACTCGCTATCTAGGTTTTTATATTACTATTGTCTGATAATATAGTAGAAGTAAGCCTTTATACTTTGTTATTTTTGTACAAAAATCACAATTGTGGAAAAATATGATCAACAAATTAAAAAAATGCAAAATTAAATTTCATTTTTCATTCAGAAGTACATGAATGGTTGTGCGACCATACGAGCATCGCTATACCAGCCCTAATTATAGCAATTTAACCCACCGAAAACATTTTTTACTTTCAAATATTCAATAATGACTCAACAAATTGTTCATCAATGTTAAACAAATCAGTAAAATTGTTCATTGATATATTATTATTTAATTTGAACATATTTGTATTGAAGAAATAGATAATATTTATATCAATCGATTTTTTTTTTTTAAGTAGTTTGTGATAAGTAGTTGCATCGTAAATTGCTTTCGAGACTTTCGGCACTGCGCGTTTCCCGTAACAATTATAAGTGTTATCGTCACCGGACACCACACTCATAGATGAGTTACTCGAACGAATGAAGTCGTGGTGTTGAAAAAAAAATAACATTTATAATATTTGTTTTTTTTTCGAGAAGGTAAACAGTTATCGTTTTGAAGTTATCATTGTTGTTTTTTCATACACCGGTACCTACTTGTAATGGCTTTTCCATTACACGTGCTCTTGACGAGAATCATCTCTAGGAAAATGCGCGTATGATTTTTACGATAGATAATCAAAATAATAACGTTAGTTTATTTGAACGCTGCTGGAAGTATAGAATTTCAAAAAGGAAAATGTCCGCAAAAATAAAATGAAAAAATAACTGAAAGCTTGGAGGAACGGGCAGAATATAGACTTTTGTTACAATTATAGGGTTGTAGTGATAAACGGAAACAACTACAACTACTTTAAATTAATGCTTTTATATCTTATTAACGTTATTGCACTATACTCTCTTGTAATAATTATGGTAAGATGTGCGCGTTATTGAAAAAAGTGAAGTATGTGCTTATCATTTTATAATAGAATTTATTATGCGTTTCGAATACGCGCGTTATGTAACAATATTTCTGTCGTGTTCGTCCGCGCGCTTTGATTTTCGTAGTAATTGTAAGCACTATCATTATTCGATTAAATCAAATATTTGACGAAAAAATAAGCGAGTACCATTTACAGTTCTTTTGTAATAATATTATAAAATAAATAGTTACAGTGTCCAGAACTGACAGAATTGTTACTAAACATTGTACGCAGTTGTCGATGTCCCGCCGATAATAGAAATGGAAATTATACAAAATAAAATTTTTACATTTATATTATATACGAAACTTACAAATACCTTTTGCGCTCGTCGGGTTTGAATTCTTAATCAAGCTATATTAACACGTTTATTTTTTACGCTTTATTTATATAAATACATACTGGAGGTGTACAAATATGAAAATTAGACGATAAATAGTTCATTTAAATATTTTGAATCATATGTATCTTCGTTAAAATATATTTTTAAGTTAGTTGGAGAAAAATATAAGTATCACTGAAATCCAAAATCATAACTATTTTATAGTATATTTACTCATATAATATGAAATAAATCAAAAAACAATTGTGTTAAAAAGTGAATTTTAAATGTGATATGTGAAGTTTAAAACATATATATACGATGTAATTCAGGATGTACATTTTTTTTCTCTACCGACGTTTTAAGTATAACATATATCTATCAAATTTATTGAACTTTTCAGGTTCAATGAGCAATTAGATAATAATAACTGCAATTAATATCGCATCATATTCAACATTTATCAAGGGATTTAGATTTTAAACTTTGAAAATTTATTTTCACGCATTTAAAAGTTAGAAGGAATGGAGAAATGGTTTTCGATTTGCTATCAAGACGTGTACTGCGTAGACGGTTACACAATTTACAAAACAAACACCAAAGTAGTGTAAAAAAAAAAAAAACGAGATAAAGTTTTTTTCTGATTTGTACGGTAAAACTGTCGCCGCTGGCTTATATAAATAAATAAAACGGTTAGGTGACAATGGTCATCTAGTAAAAAGTTAATTCGGCTACGGCGGTGATGTCTACGGTATATACTGCCGAGACGACGGCTAAATTTGTCATCGGTTTACGACGTAACACGAACGAAGTAAATTGTTGACATCCGTTGCGTTACAAAAAAGAAAAAATACTCCCGTTTCCGCGGAAGAACGGCTACAATATACGAGATTTAAATGTTCGAAAAAACTACAGTCGATCTTGATTTTATTTGTTCAGTTTTTCCGTAAAAAAAAATAAAAATAAAAAAATACGGTTCATTAGAAAAATTTCGATCCGATTAATTATGCGAAATTAAACGTATTAAACGAATTTTACGGGCACAGAACGGCGTGACGAAGAAGTTTTTTAAAACATCGTTCACAGCGGTAATGCTGAAGTACTTTAAAAGTTTAACAATAACTCCTATTAAAATATTTAATAGGTACAGCAAGAACGTTACAAATTTAACGAACTCGACGCGGTCAGACCGAGGGTTTCGACCCACCGAGAATTTCGATTTCTTATCTGTCCCCCATGATGCACCGACGGATCATTTGATATTTAATATTAATTTTTGATTCGTCAATTAGAATGTTAATAAATGTTAAGAATAAAATTAATTTTTTTTACAAATTAATTCAGTGCCCGAAATCTTCTTCATCACTCGACCGCTGTATCTGCGAGTCTGATGCAATCTATAAATTCCCCCGTCTCTTGATTATATCGAAAAGACGAAAAAAAAAAACAACTACCAGTCGTCAGGTAAGTTCCGAGGTTCAGTCCTCTTCAGTAGTCCTCTTTCGGTTTACTCAAGTCAGTGTTACTCAGATCTATAGTTCCTTTTTTTAGCCTACACGCTGCAGCTATGAAAACGCGAAGTATTATTTTTTTCACACTGTTCGTCGGTCAGGCGAAAAACATGATTGTACATTAAATATCGGTGTAGCCTAAATAGGTACCTACATGGTCTTCGTATACAGAATTATAATCGATACATGAGATATAATTTTTTCTTCCCCACCGTAGGAAAATCGGGTGGCCCCTCGGTGGCGCCGCCATAACAGCCGATTTCATTGGATATCGTTGTTCCTTTTTCTTTTTAGTATGCATGTAAAAATATTCCTTAAAGTCCACAGTGCAATCGGAGTCTTGCGATCTGACGTATTTATGAGGCTTGCATCTCGTTTATTACTGCTGTGCATGTGCAGTATCACACAAGTTTACGCCGCTGCAGCCGCACGATTTTATGCACGTAATAATATGGTCTACACAACGTATTATGTTATCCGCCGCGCAAACAGGGTTAATTTTATCTGCAGAGAACGAGCATTCCGCTATAATTTATATCAGACATGAAAAAGACGCATATAAATTTTATTTCGTCATTTTCGTCCATTTCGTTTGTTTCAGAACATCGATGTCGGTATGCTTAAGAAAAGCAGCTGCTATACTGTTATCGTGTACGTACCGGGCGCGGCGAGGTTTTTCACAACGTATGACCTAACCTAACGGTAGAGATATTATATTATTTTATACAATATTTTCGATTTGCCGGGTAACAGCAGGCCGCATACCGAGGGCGAAACACTCGAATAATATAATTGGCGCGTGTGGGTATTTTACGTTAGAATGAAAACTAAAGCTCGGAGCGAATTATTATTATTCCCTGCACCATCGCATGGTAGTAGCCGGCGTTTCGAATAAAATATTTAAGTACATTTTTCGCTTTGCCCTGCAGGATTAAAAAGTAAATGTTATACGGACAGGTCGTAATTCAGAGACCGAGGCGGTGAAGTACAGGTCATCTCGCCTTACTCGACCTCGTCCAACGCCAATAAGTTTATATTTATATTTAAAAACCGATTTTAATTTAACCTTTGACTCGAATAATTATCTCGACCGCAGTGCCGGGTCGAGGAAATCTGAAGCCCGGAGATGAAACAAAAAATTCTCACCCGTAGTTTTCCATCTTCCTTAATTTAAATTTTTCTATAATTGTGTAAAAACATAACAATGTGTTCAAAATTATTTAATATGATAATCAAAAAACATGTAACTACACAAAAATAATATCAAAAGGTTTTACTATTTATCGTTTACTATGAAAAAAAAGGAAAATGAAAAGGTTTATAAAATTAATCTAAAACTACCTATCCTAGTTTATTTCATATCGAAATTTTCGATCGTTTTTACTAAAAATTTTTATTGCAGTTTTAGGTCCTTAGAAGTTATTACGGATAAGCAATTTAGTCAAGTGTAATTTTTTTTTTGTTTTGATTGATTCAACTATAGTTTGCACTTGAAACCAGCTGTTTTGATTTTCGGAATTCTTCGATAGTAGTTTTCTGAAATCCATGAAAATCTAATGAAAAACGAATGAAGATCACGGCGTTTGTGTGTTAATATGATGTTCGTAAATACCTTTTTACTTAACGAATAGAAGCTTAAAAATATCAAAAACTTAACCGTAATATATTACTATAAATTGGTTTATTATACCGTTTTTAACCAAACGTGTACCTAACTCTTACGGTTAGGTTATTTCAACATTTTATTAAATACAATGATGACTGCAGGTAACTTATTCCTTATATAGCTCACGTCAGCAGTGATATACGAAACCCTTCGCAATCGCGTTTTCCGAACAGATTGGATAAAGTTCAGAGGCTGCAGATTCTTAGAATGTCCGCATGTCGTATACATTAGATTTGGCCGCGGCGATATGGTTCGAAAGGAGCGGCTGTAACAAATGTTCTTTGGGTCCTCCTTAGCTTCGAACCGTGTATATATGTACAACGACGTGGCTTTTATACGCATTATAAAATATAAGATGGACCGTTCGAAACTTGTTCATTATCGTGGAATACTATGTCAATGTTTCGGCATTTCAACGTACGGTCAAACACACTTTTCGAACCCTCCCGCAGGTACGTTTTCGACTTCACGCGTAACGACGTCTCCGATAATTCTTGCATCCGTAATCATAATTTTCCCCAGGATTAGTTGTATGAATTATTTTGATTGTACAAGCAGAATTATTTTCACAAGTGGACGAACATCAAAGTGCATTTTTGTTTCATACATTTTGTCGTTAACATATCAGTAAACGTGATAAAAATGTTATTTTTTTCTAAACCACTTGACACCCGGAGAGTTTATTTTATCAACATTTACGTGGACCTAGTGTAGAAATCCGTGGTAATGGAGGCGAAGAAACACGTGAATTTAAAATACATGAATGCAGTATTTATTTGGAAACGATGATTTATTGTAAAAGATTCTTTTGGAATCGCTTATTGCGATAAAAACATAATTATTAATTGACTAAGCGAGTATATTAGATGTGACAGGCGTATACAGTATAATTACGTTTGTTCGTATTTTGGTGTACTCGTAAATGTTGTTCAGTCCTAAAAAGACTCGTGTAATTAATGCTGTGTACCCCTATTTCATGTTTGCCCAAATAGTTTATAGAAACTGAAAATGCAATTTTTTATCGATCGGTAAAAATCTTAGTAAAAAAATGGTATAAATTAGTTTATTTTTTAAATAACCCAAAACGTTCCAAACCGACCAAGAAACCGAATACAACCATGTTAATCAAATCAATGTTTTGCAATTATGTATTATGTATCTTTTTCGAACGAAAACATGATAATAAGTTAGCAAAGTACCTACTCTCGAGAAGATGATCGAATATGAACTGATGTTTGACATTAGCAACCAGGTATACGTGGTAGGTGTCCAGGTTTGTTGGCTACCCTCGCCGAAACTGAAATACCGGTTGAACATCAACGGCGAACGCAGTATTTCCGGACTGGAAAAGCGTAGTCCGAGGTCGAAATATTATACGATTGCCGTAGAGGCCTCTAACACCACCGAACAACGGAAACGTGTGTACATGGCGGAACCGGAAGTCAGTTTTTATGAGTTACAATGTTTGGGGTTGCCAAGTGTATCATTGTGTTGGTAGAATCACAATTATTATTATTATTCATGTTTTTTCTTTTACGTTTTCGTATTTTTCCACATAATGTATAGTGTGATGTGTATAATTTGTGATATTTTTATGAAGATGTATCATAAACGCTCAACAATTATTTATTTCTATTACTATCTAATAATTACTAACCGTCGTACTTTTGAGTTATAAATCGCAGAACAATCAGAGTTCGCACAAAAATAATGTGTAGTATAACTATTATATGAAATGGCAAATTGATAAAATCACTCGAACTATACAGACGCTAATGGTGATTAAATGGTCATTGAAGTCTATCTTGGCGTCTAATGGACAATAGAAAGTACAACTTCTTTTTTAAAACCCAAAGATATTTTTTATTCATCTTGAGTCACGTTCTCCAATAGATTACGGTCATTTGAGAAGTAGAAAACATTTATAATCTTAAGTCATTTTCTTATTTTTTATTAAAAAAATTACAAACGAAACGAACTATTAAAAAAAAATATTACCACCGTCCAAAATCCACCCTTAATTATTAATCAATACATTGATATGGGCATAAGTAACTCTTTTTTTTATAATTAGGAATTCCAAATTATTTGTAAAAACGAAAAATACATTTTGTGATGTTACTGAAGTGCTATATTTTCAATAAGAAAGGCATTTTTTTTCGTATCAGTGTCATCTTGAAATATTATATTAATTACACGTACGTATAAAATAATATATTATACTAGAATACTAGGTGGGTCTACCTGGTCTACGTTATACTATTTTATAGTTTAATTATTATGCTTTTCATTTAATTTATTTAAAATAAATCAATATTTCCACTATGTAACTGACGTGATCTGTTAAAATGTTTTAAAATGCATAGTAAAAGTATATATTGCATTGAAATGTGGTCACACGCACGATACTCGGAATTAAATATTATTTTGTCTTTGTTTGACTAAAAAAATGATTAATAAAAACTCTCTTCATAAATCATACACACAAATCCCGTATCTTCCATGTGACTCAAACTTCAAAACAAATAACTATGTCGTACAAGTGGAGTTCAATTATCAAAATACAATTCAACTCGAATTCCCTATAAACTTCATACATTAATAAAACTTAAATTATACCATCATAACCAGATTCACACCGCACAACATGTTGGTTATTAAAAATGTACACTTTGTACTGTGGTTTAATTAATTGGAGTATCGAGGAATACACGAACCTGATCCCTAACACCAGACCTAGACCGCCCAGAAGCGCATCCAAGTATAGGATATTGGGTGTGGGAGGACCACCGTACTATTGTCTAAAGTCGGTTGCACTTACAAGGCCAGTTAATAGTTTTTTTCTCGAGCGATAGAGCTTATAGTGTTTACACTGATATTTTGTTTAACTATTTATTTATTGAGATCCTTTAAGTGCATCATCTACCGGAAAATGACTATTTGTAATACTACATAACTTGATTTTAATTCTAAGTGCATAAATAAGAATTGTGACGAAGAAGTAATAGGAAATAAAAATAAAAACGCTTGAATTTCTTATAATTGTAGTAGGTGTATATTTTATTCAATGCTTTTTCTTGCAAAATATCATAATTTAAATCATTCTACAATTGCGGAAAGGTACAAATAGTTTTATATTTTTAAGTGCAAATAAAGTGAATTATTATTAATGTACTTTAATATTCTTGGTGGAGCTGAGAGGGAGAGAGAGAAAGAGTAACAAACTTTTTTAACTAACTGTGCGATAAAAATTATTTTTTTATTTAATGAAAACAAATTATTTTTAGAAAAATTTCACGATGAAGGTATTTTATTAAATATAAGTTAATCATACGCTTCCAACACAAGTCATTAATAACGACTCTTAGCATACTTACTAGTTTTACGTTAAATACACATAAAAGCAAGCGGATTCAATAAGATAAAACCAAATTAGTGATTGATTCAATAAATATAACGTATAATTTACTTATCACAGACGATATTGATGATTTTGTGATAGACAAAGGTAAGTTATTTGGTTTAAAAATGAATTATTATTTTTATACGTATATTATACTATATTTCGTTCTACCGACGTGTTCAATATACTGCTGACGGAGCGTTAATCCACCAATGTCTCCAAACGGTAAAATAGCGGAATTAATTCTGATTGATTAGAAATCTAATTAAATACCGTCGTGGGCTCTAAAGGGGTCATGTTCCAAACAGCTTTTTCGTCGACTGCGTTGCCCACGCAATTCAATTCAAACACCTAAACAAGCTGTGAAAACTGAAAACATATTTGCAATGAAACACACCCGGGTGGTTGAAATACCAATATCTATATTATCCATAGAAGGATGCCTTTATTCATAAGTCATCAACGGAAGTAAATAAAATGTGAAATTTTTATTTTTAATTAAATATATTTACCATTTTAATACTTATTGATTAATGACAGTGTTAATTTTACAGTTTGAGTATGATTGATGACATTTCTGATTCCGAGAAATGTGAGGAAGCTATTTCTTCTTCGAGGAAGTTTATTTTGTCTCGATCGTTTTAAATAATTTCGAACCGAGTTTCGTGTATCTTTTCAAATGCTTCACTTAGCGAAATTGTTATTTCAACTCGAAAGCGATAAAATTGAAAACTGTTTAGTTATTATTCTGAATTGATATTGAATTACAGACTAAAATAATTTGTATGCCTTTTTTATATTATTAACTTCACCTCATTTAAAGTTTAGTATTTACTGGAGATACATAATGGCATTTATAATTTGAATTTTGGTTAGTTTATTTTATTTTTTTGTAGTTCCTAGACTTTTTCTTAATTTTGCATATATTCTAGTAGTTTTTCTGAGTTCGGTATTATTATTTAAATATTAATCAATTATTGTAATGTGTTAATCTGGAATGACCTGTTAATACAGAGTTCCAAAAAAGTAAGGACCCAGAATGTATTATGTTTTAAATGTTATTTAAAAATAAAAATTCATCGCTTGGACTCATTGTAAAAGGATACGTACGAGTATATACAGGTTATGCAGTTATTTTAAAAAAAAAATACAATTTAATGCAGGATTACTTCATGTGCTCATGTATTTATGTTTGTATTCATTTGGGGTACCCCAAGAGGATTTATTAATTTGATGCGGTGGAGCCACTTAAAATTAGTTGATTCTCGAGGGATCCCCGGCATAAAGTTATGTTTTGGTGAACATTCAAAGGTTAACTACGAAGATTCGTAAAAAATATAATAAACTAGAGCAGGTACTTTATCGACCTCGGTGTAATAAGCTACTGATGACTGATATTATGCAATAAACATAAAATGTTCGTTTTATCGTTACGATGATGAAAATAATATATTCATACCAATTGGTAATATTTACCGACAAGTAGGTAGTTATTTCAGATTTTCTCATCGTACAGCGAGTTAAATAAAATGTTCGTTGATACAACTGATATAGAAGCTAACATAATATTATTTTTAACTGTCGAGCTGTAATGGTTCACCACAAAAGCTCTTTAAATAAATAAATAACATAATATCAATATATATTAATATATCAGGGGTGGCCAGTTATAAGAGAGTCGCGAGACGCATAGTATAATGAAAAAGAAGATCTAAGAGCTAATTTTGAAAGTCAATTTTAAAAGACTTAAAATTATTTAGGCCGTCGTTTGGATTTTTAGAAAATTACTTACTGAAATGTTATCGGAAATGAATGCCCAACATTAAAACCCATTTCAATGAGTACAGGCAGCTTTAGAAATTTAACTCTTAGAACCGCTGGAAGATGAAGGACTGAAGCTGTTAAATTACATTTGTCATTCTGTGTTGGAATTTTGAAAACATGTTGCTGCTATGGAATATCCTAAAATGATACTTTGCACTCAAAAATTAAAATTAATTTTCGGAATAACATACAGTCTGTGTAGTACTCTAGGATGATGAAATTAATAAAATCTAAACATCGCTTGAATTGAACGGACAATCGTCCAACGGAATCGATAAGGGCTGCTCGAACGACACATAACCCAGAACTAAAAAACTTAGCAATGCACGATAGACGAACGCGCAAAGAATACGTCATAGGAGTTAGATGTAAATTAAAAATTTGAAAATTCGTTCGATTTTAATAAAATAATTTCGTATTTAAATATTATAGCAGAAACGCAGGATGAAATCAAAAACACTACATCGTTTTAAAACACCGTTGTTAGTAAAAGTGTTTTGCGTCTGACGACGGGACGCGAGCCGCAGCTTGGCTGCCCACCCCCCGATATAGTACGTACGTATGTTATACGCGTGTAAGAACAATTGGCTGCGAGAGAGACGCGAAAGAACATCACAAGTTAACGGTGTCTATAAGTCGCGTTGGTCGGAATATATGATTTATAAAGTCCTGGATGAAAATGGTGAGGGGGGAAAAAACACCGAGACGTGCACGTTGTAATTGGCGTAGCGTCATAGTGTGCGCTCGGCGAATTACCGCGGCGGACATTGAATTGTTTATAAGAAGGTGTCAACCGTCATTGTGTCCGCAAGTTCGTGAGTTCGTTACCGAAACATCCAGTGCGGATTCCCTGTCTTCGCGATTCGACCCGCGCTGACTATTGTATTCCGAGCAGGGATTACACACCGGGAACTCGTTTAGGGTGATTTTTTCAGACGTGCTCGCCGCCCCCCCCCCGCTTTGGCCGTAAAAATGCTTGGACTTGATATTTTTTATTCAACGTTCACGTTACCATGAACACTATATTATCCGATTTTTTAAATATTACCTACGGTGAATACAAGCTTTTGTTTTTCAAATGGGAACACAATATTTTTATCTCTACTTTTTCTGGGATTTTTGGTAGTCAAAATTCGGACCAATTGTACTTTCGGAGTTGTTCAAGTTTAAAATTGCGTATGAAAAGTGTAAATTCCACGTTTTCACGAGTTAGTAGATATTAGAAACTACAATATTAGGTATTTTATTGCTATTTTACTTAATACATAAATTAGAATAATTCAAAAACTACTCGTTCGAATTTTTATTTCGGTTCACAGAAAATTCACAGAAAAAATACACCAATGAAATGCCACAGTGAAGATGAGGTCTTCTAATTTAAAAAAAAAACTTTGTATCCCATAAGACGTACTAAAGATGGCATGAAAAAAAATGCAAAAAATTTAGTTTCTATGGTAACTTGGACATTGCAAAAAATTTAAATTAAAACCTTTTAACGGCCAAATAAGTGTGTGAGAACGTCTATAAAATCACCTTTTGTATATTATACATTATAATATTATCACGTTACAGAAAAGCGTTGGGATATGCAGCCACCTAATACCTAGAAATCGATGTTCACGTTAACCGTCCAGGATAGTGGCGCGACTAGAATTTCTGGGCCTCAGTGAAAAAGTAAATATGGCGCGCTAAACTTAATGATTATCCGGAACAAAAAAATATTTTGATCGAAAAAGGTGGTGGGGTGATTTATAAATAACACAAAAAAATTCTCTTTTCGGATCGAAATATATACATTATGAGTTAGGTACTTATCCAGTCTTTAAACTGTAGTATAAATATATCAAATACAATTGAATTAAATTAGCATTATACAATAATAAAACGGATAAAATGTTTTATTTTATTTTACACAGCAAATAAGTATGTTGGCACTATGAAAGTAATTTATTATAAAATATGTATTTTCTAGTCGTCATAAAAAAAATATTAAAAACAATTAAAAATGAAAACCATAAGAACCTTAGAAACATAAAAATATAAACGGATCCAACCGGCCGCTTTTACTCAGATTCGTTTTTCCGAGAGAAATACGCATTGCCTTCAAGTTTACAAGACCCATGTCAACTGACCTAGAATTTTCGTCCGTTTTTCATATATTTTTTTATATAAAAATCTGATTATTCTCGTTGCACAGTACAGGAAGCCTTTGGAGTCTTGGACATCATGGGAGGCGATCTCGATGGGGCGCCCTTTGAATCTCGGGGCCACGATGTTTGGAGTCGTCGCGTCCTCTGAGGTTGTTGCGCCACTGCGGCGCGGCAGGCGTACGATATGGTATTCCTCGTACTGGTTACCGTTTCACGAGAGATGATCGCTATTAGATTCGTGAAAACAATTTGTAAATGTTGCGTGAGCACAAAAAAAAAAAAATAAAAAAAATATGCATACGGAATATATTGAATCGATATAACAGCGTATTTAGTTCTGTGTACTTTTTAAGTAGCCGTACAGACCGGGAGTAATAAATATAAAAAATAAATATAAAAAGTACTTGCCCAACTATGTAATAATATTATTACGGGTCTACGAGCGTACGGTTGATTAAACTGTTTGACGACGGAGTAATTTATTTTTACTAATTAATTGAAATATAAAAAAAATAATCAAACCGATATACTGTTACAACGAGACGCGTAACTATATTGATCGTCAACAGTGACGTGAATAATAGTGTTGCTGCGATAGCTAAGTTCGCTCGCCGCCGCCACCGCAGGAAAAAGGTACATATTATCATTATATTATTATGAAAATACCACCCGCGTTTGTACACTTCTCGTGTTGACGTTCCGCCGGGGGGACGAAGACCAAAACCGAACGAATCGCATCGTGATGCCGCAGATGCACTACTGCATGCGGCGGTGCATCTCGTCATCATCTTCGTCGTCGTCATCGTTGTTGTTGTTATTGACCGGCACGCTTTTGTCGAGCTGGACGCACGCGTCGCAGGAAATCGACCTGGAACAAATACTTTTGAAATTCAAAGAGATCTACCTATCCGAGACGACCGCGGAGACGACCGCGGAGACGACCACGATGATTGCACCGAATCCCGTGGCGTCCTTGCGGTTGTCGGTCCACGAAAAAGCCGGTCGGCGACGGGATGACTCCGGGACGACCCTGCGCGCATCCACCGTGCATGTGGGCCGCAGCGAGCGGCCGGACGACACGCCTTGTCCGTCGGTTGAGGGTCTGTGGATGTCCGTGAACCTGGAAACGGTGTTCGAGGTGAGTGCCTCCGAGCAGGCTGGCCGACTAGACATGCGGGCCGTCGGTTCGGACTGGACAGGGACCATGGAGTCCTTGTTGGGCGAAGGTGGTCCTGTGTCCGCGTTCATCGGCCGACCCACGGGCTCCGCCGCCACGTTCGTCGGACACTGTCGCGTAGTCAGCCGCGTGGACTCCATTACAGGTACACACACACATATTTAGGCACGGTGGCGTATTCAGGAATTGTTCACGGCGAGCTCCAGTTAATTTTCCAAAAATCCAATTTAGATAGGGGCTTTAACCCTCCCCCCATGTAACACACTAATATATAGGTATTCAGTTCGTTACGATGCATTATAAACAAACACCGTTTTGATGTTGATAATTATTATTTATTTTTGATCACATAAAAACACGGAATTATTTCATAAGATTCTAATATACCATTCACAACCCAACATCTAATCTCCTAGGAATTAAAGCCAGTTCCTTTATGATTTCCACATCTTGGTGTAATTCCCGATGAATCCATTTAGCCTTATCTACACATAATAAAATTATATATGAAATACTTCCAAGATAATTGATAGATTACTTCATTCATTATTGATCTAAGGTATGTTTTCAACCTTATAGAAGACAATTATTACAGTTTTAACGGACTTTGGGTAGAATTCCTACAGAATAGGTGCAATTTCACATAGTTTGAGGTTGGTCTCCGATTCAAAAACAGTTTTTTACTATCTGTGCACCTATTCAATTTTAATTTTTAAAATTACAAAAAAAATTGAACTAGTTATAATAACTTAAAAAATTAAAAATTTAAATATGCAATAATAGATCCAATGGTGGGAGGGTGGGAGGTTAGGACACCTCCCCCCGTAAAATTCGTACGTACCTCACGAAGGTTACCGTCGAGAAAAAAATCGTAATATTAGTTGGAGCACAGCAAAATGATGACCGCAGAACCTATGACTTAACGAAATATGCCCGTTAAAACTGTTCATTATTTCGCCTAGAAAAAAATAAAATTGATCGTGAAATGCATCAAGTTATGGATATACTTGAATAGGACTGCCCGTTTAAGCGTTGATAGACGAATTACACAGATATGAACAATTATTATCACTGATATTCTCAAACCAATTACTCTCATAAGTTAAAATACTATGTTCCTTCGAACTTGCAATTTTTGCACTGAAACGCGGTACCTGTATAGTTTAGCTTTGATGCTTTGTCCGACATACGATTGTGACGTCAACAGGAATACGTACACCTACGATAATACTGTAATGTTATATATGCAGTCGAATTATTTTAAGAACTGACCGTGTTCACCAAAATTGAAAAGCTTCGTGTTCCGTCCGCCGCGGTCCTGTCTGATCGCTTAACTACTGAATGTTATTGTTACGCTATACGGACGACCGCGTGTTGTTATCACTAAGCCTTATTAGCCGCACATGTCAGCCATTGACCTCTTTAACGTCTTGTGTATCGGTTAAGTAGCGTAGAATAAACAAGGGAACACAATACGAGTAGAATAATGTAATAATCCGTGAAATGTAGATCAACGAAAAATTAGTGACTGTTATAATCTCATAAAACGAGAAGAAAAAAAAATAAATACTTTTTCTTTTTTAACGAATTTTCATCGCCCGCGCAAAAACCTAACAACTGTTGGAAAATATTATGATATTACTATACGGGATGTGATCGTACGGGAGCAATATCGTAACGAAAATGTTCTCGTTTTTATTATTGACTCTTTACTTACTTACTGACTTTTTTTTTTGAAATACGATCGGTATTTGATCAGACGTTACAAGTTTTAAATCTCAATCCTAGGTATATGGGTATTGGCGTCATCCGAAAAGTTGGACCGTCATTTGGCTGTGCAACCAATACCCGACACGTTACATAGGTTAAACGTCGAATGATATTCATAAGGTCATCCTAGAATTCAATTAATAAACGCACGACATAGTGTACTGCACGTGCAGTGGAATCGTAGAACGAGAAGGTTAATGTTGTTACGTTATAAATACGTTTACGAATAAAGTCAATTTTATTAAATCATTTAATGTTTGCAGATAATTAATGAGTCAATAAACAAACATTGCAGTTCATTTGAATACGATATGAACGTTCGTATCCGGACTACCATATTGTTCATACATGGTCGCGATCTGGTTCTCGAGAATTGAAAAACCGTCCTGGGCACTACAATAATATCATATATTGTTCTGGGTATATTATAATACTATCGAATGTCAGATGTGTAGACCGTTTTGTCTCTAGTATTATTCGTTTATTATTTCTAAATCGGAACTGATGTGTTGATTAATTAAATTTTCGAGCATTTCTATTGTACTAAAATTATTTATGGATTTCTGACCCGGACGGAGCATGAGCTATGTCCCTTTCATTCATCCCGTCATGGTTAATAATACATACATTTTATTTTTTTTCCGTTGGATTATGAACACAAATTATGAACACACATAGGGTAGAAAAAAAAATAATAATAATAAAAAAAAAATAATTACAAGGGACTTGTGTACGTGAATACTGAACGTGCGTTTAATTTATGCGTACATTACGTAGTTTTAACTGCCATCTGCATGATTACATCGATGTCGCTGATAAAACAGTATTTTCACGTTCAATTTATTAACTTTATTACGAAGATACAGAACACCAGTGATTGTTCATGATAATTGCTGTACTGGAATGGCATTTAAATTACGAAGACTGCATTTTATACGTCCTCTTTGTTATATAATAGCTGTACTCAAATTTATTTAAATTAGATACCTAAAGGCATTTATTTACATCCTCAGTAAATTTAATTCACTATTATCGGTATAATAGGCAACTTTCTTGTTAAATGGTATCATTCCTACTACCCTTAATATTGTATTTTTATGATTCTTTTGAAACGCACACATTTTGGAATTATTATTTTCTATTTTGTGTATATTATTTTATCACAATCAGCTTCGGTAACGTAGCTTTTAGTTCAAGAATTTTCAGTCACTTATTGTTACGATTTCAACAAAGATTTTTCGTAATTTTTTTCCATATTAAACTATTTAAAAAACCTAACGATATCGTCGGTATCTTATTCTCCTGGTGCTTAATCTTGTATTTTTTTTTATATCGAAAGGCAATTATATTTTAAATTTTAAAACTCAAAAACTATGGTTTTTTTGTTGATGGAAAATTTGTAATGATGAGTTTGTTTGAAATACATAGTCTTAATTAGTAACTTGTATTTAAAAATACTATTGTACGTACAACGAAATTATATTATATAATATTAAATGCAATTATTATTCGTCACTAAAATAAAATTTGTTTCTTTGCCTTAACTTCCATATTTTTGTCGGTTTATTAAAAGGTTGCTTTTAAATTGAACTTTTTTTAAGAACAATGGTACGTTTTTGTTTTATTTAAAATAAATTCGAACACCGGTTATTTATAAACAAATTTTTGTTATTCAGAGCCAATATTATTGAGAATTGCAGTTTTGCGTTTTCAACTGATACTTTCCTTGTACATTTAATAGAAACCAAATAAATGGTATCAGTTTTGTCAAAATACGATAAGAACGTTTTTTTTTGTGTACATTATTAAGAGAATAGTTGGCAATTAATTATTTTCAAAATACAACATTATGCCTAAATTAAAAAGTACTATACAAAGCATTTTTTAATGATTTATTTTATTTAATTAGTAATACTAATGTGTACGTTTCAGTTTAAAATAAATAATTAGAGTTGCTACTTGAAAGTAAAAACTGTAATTGTATTAAAATTATTAATTGAAAGTTATAATAAAAAAGGACAGAGACATTCTAATAAAAAAAAAAAAACATCTTTATTTTAATTAGACGGAATATTTTTAAAACAGTCATTATATTTTGTTCCTCCACAAATTAAATGTTATGCATTAAATAGTTTTTCTTAAATTTCGTAGTTTAGTTTTTGATATCTTTCTATTTTGTATGTTACGCGGCGTTAAATATAGGCCACATAAGCAACAGAAATGTACGTAGCTTCATTGACCGAATATTCAAGGTGGCAATAACTTGATCATTGTACATATTAGTTTTTAATTTAACAATCATACCACAGAAATCCATTTTCGAAAACAACTTTTTTTTATGTTCGAAAAGCTTATTTTCTTGTTTGTTATAAAGTTAAAATTCGATTATGCAATTTACGCGGGAAATACGAAAATAATAGAAATTTTAGTGCATATGGCATTTTCCATATTTTACGGTATCCTTTTGATCCTCGTGAAATGAAATAAAATATAATGTTTATCATTAGCAATCCTTTATAGGGTGAATTAAATCATATAGTTTTATACGAATCATACATTTTAAATAAATCAAATCACCTTTGTCGCTTTTAATTTTCTCTACAACTTTTTTTTGGCCTAGAAAAAAGGTTAAATATAGTCTTGACCGTGATTCAATATAATATGATGAAATAATAATGGTATCTACTGTACTGTATTTTATATAGGTATGGAGCTATAGATCTCTGGAAGGATCTGGATTTGTGTGACCTTATCAGTTGTCTCACTAGTTGTAAAAACATATAATGTATAATACATACACGTAGATGTTGAAAGTTTATATAACAGAAAGAGCGAGAACAACTTGGAACATTAATTATTTCAACTCGAACAGAGTGTCACTAAATATATTATAACATTTTTAGTGATTTCTCGTGATAGTTAGCTAATCGATTGAGTGCAACGGGAAAAAATATGATGACTATTTCTAGGGAAATTATAATTTCTTGTAGTGCTTATTACTCCAAGTTTATTAATACATCATTAAATAAACTTAAGTGTAGAGAATATAAACCACTGAAATCAACTTTTATATGAAACTTTGAAAGTATATTATTTTGTTTTAATGTTTTAAATGGTTACGATAAAAATTTTTTTTTAACTCATTTTCTCAAACACTCAGGATTTTTAATCATCTTCCAATAAAATATAATAATAATAAATGTACGAGTATAACCATGTCTTAATAATAGCAACTTTTAATTAACTTTATCTAACTTTTTAATAATATTATACTGTAGGTTAATGGGCAACAGAAAAATATCATAATATAATTTTTAAATTTGTTTTTTATTTAATTGCATGTATACGTACGTACATTTGTAAAAAAAAATAGATAGGTACAACATATAAATATTATGTCGTACAATAAAGTATATTTTAATCTCAACTAAAAATACTGTACGAGTTCGCTCGCTTATTTTAATTTTAAATTGTAGTTTTTCGAAAAACTTTTTTTTTCATTAAGTTCTATACAATTTTCATCGGGAATGATTTCTTGTTATCTTAAACAATTTTTTACTACAGAGAAAGGATATTTTAATATCACTTAATTTGTAAATGTTGTTGGTTCTTATGTACGTTCATCTTCGTTTTCGTCTATATCTATACCATCAGTGTCGGTAAAGGTGATACATAAATAGCATTATCTTCATAAGCTTTCAAATAATCTTGTATAGTAACGCCATTCTTATTAAACTATCTTTCTAACTCTCGTTGTACATTTAGAACTTCTACTTAGATACAAGAAGAGAAACATTTTTCCGTCGTTCATTTTAACCAATACTAATTTCAAAAATATTTTAAACAGTGGTCAGTACGCCTAAAAAGCCCCGAATCGTAATGGTTATTTTCTGTGAACCGCGTGGGAACGGGATGATGATCACCCCATAAATCCACCACTGCGCAACTTCGTTGAGATATTATTAAGATTTTTTGTGTTGAACATTCGTACATACTGCGTTGGGGATACTCCAATAGTTATACATTTTAAAATGATTTACCGCTCCCCAGGCCAGCTTAAACTCGTTGTGTTAAGACACGCAAGTGTCGAAACTCATCTCAACTCCGTAGACTGTGTACGGCGGAATGAGTTTATTGAAACGTTTCGTCAAACTCGTTTCGTTCCCGATACATCGAGTAACCGTACTTTTCGTACCGCGAACGATGTATTTATAATAATATTATTACCATTTATTATAAACGGTCGGACGCGCGTGGTTTTCGCTTTCGTTGGGCTGAACGACGCACGCGGCTCTAATACATTGCAACACTTCTGTCGGTTGCGCAACGCGTTTCGTCGTCGTCGTCGTTCAATATCCGATTTTGAACTTGCTCTACACGCGTTGTGCACGTATGAAATACGTACACAGACATGCGCTCGCGCACCCGTTGTGTTCCAGTTCTGTCACACTGCAGGCGCGTGTGGTGGGAAATGCAACAAAAAGTGAAAAAACAACATACGAGACCAGAGAGACGTGTGTGTGTGTGTGTGTGTGTGCATTTGCCTATGGGCTGTGTGTGTGCGCGCTAGTGTAAACGTGTAAAAAGAAGTTTACAAGTGACAATGTCGTTTATGGTCCGTATGCAGTTCGCGCACTGACGCAGCATACTAAACACCCGATCATTACCGTAATAATAATGATGTATTATCACATCGGCGGCGGTCGCGGAGTTGGTTACAGCCGAGTTGGGTTTATTAAATATTGTGATATCCAATACGGCGTGTGCACTAATAACATTCAGCCGCGTACAATATACGTATGTCTGTATTATAATTAGGTACGTACCTATGTGCGTGTACAGCGTACGAAATGTGTAATTTATCATTTTCAACAGTAATAAATTAAATAATAATAATCTCTTTGCGCGTAATAATTATTGCCATACGTGTCTTGTGTCCACGCATAAAGTTCCACAGGCGCGCACGGCACGGGCCAAAGGAAAAAAAAAAAAAAATCAGGTTTCGATTCGTTATGATTATAATGATAACTATAATGATATTGTTGGACCGATTCCAAAATTTCGGTTCGAACGACTTACGGGTTATTTTGTTTTACAATTAATTTCACTTTCCCCATTCGACGTATTATTATACCGCGGTAGCGGTATCGTATATAACTACAGATCGTGTCGGTTATTAGCCAAGTTGCCGATATAATAAAAACTGGAAACGTGACGCCGCGGTGCTTACCTACGTACCCTCTTAAGAACGTATATATAGTTTATGGGCTGCAGAGATGCGGCGGCGGCGGTGTTTCGTGCGCGCGATAAAGCGTAACGAAACTTATGGCCACTACGTATACCGAACATATATACACGTTTCCGGCGGCGGCCCAATTCCCCTCGCGGTTGGCTTGAAAAATAACAGACGAAAACTTTTGTTTCGTAAATTGAAGAAAACGCCTCAGCCACAGTGCGTGTGTAACGATATTATATTTATAATTTCAGACAAACATCTCGACGCGAACAGTACAATGTACGCGCGCACTCGCGAACCTAACCGAGAGATAACGCGCGCGCGAACACAAAACGCCCTGGTCCCACGTGTAACGTAACGGGGTAGGTCTACGGGTACTGGTATGATGATACGTACGCGGCGTGTTTCCGAACAAAAATCGTGATTTACGCGCACAAAATAATCAAGTTCCAAGTTCGCTATCGGTCGTGTTACTTTTTACGTGGGTACTCCGATTGGCTTCGGGTATTTCGGCACCCCTATGTTTATGCGCTCGAATCGCCTACCGTAGCGCCGAGCACAACGGCACAATCGATATCATTTCACGTCAAAGTCGATGTTGGAAATTAGTGTACGTTTTTTTTTTTTTTCCATCAATTATTAAGATTTACAAGACTGTTTAGACTGAATTGGACAACAAATTGGTTATTTATTGGTAGTTAATTAGTTTTTAATCTAAAAATGTTAACAATTATAGTTTTTTTGGTTCTCTTTAAGTCGCACAAATTATAAACACATTTTTAAACCATTTATAACACGCGTATTACCTTTATGTATTATGCACTATTCATTTATTTTAATTGATCAAATTTTCGGCACCTCGAATTTTTTTGTTTTTCCCTCATCTGGTATTTCGGATTTGCGAGTTATTGCACCGGTGTTACGAGTGTTATTTTTTTCATTTTATATATTCCGAGTTTATACAACAACTCTTAATTGCCAAAAAAATAAAACGTATTCACTGAATCGAAAAAAAAAATCGGTATCTACTCCTCATGTAACGAGTTCGTTACTTCATACATAATTTCATGAAAATAAAATACAATTTTTTTTAACTTTTTACCTATTACATAACGCATATCTTTAACAAGATGATTGTGTACTGCAGTGGATATTATTATTATTATTATAACCTCCTATTATTATTTGTTATAAAACTGTTCAATAACGTCGCGCGAAAAAAATTACAATATTAGCGAACAACAATGGCGACTTGCTTGTTGATAGGTCTTAAATATCGATACGCCGGTGGTGTAACGAATAAATTTACATTTTAATAATTATCGCAGTTCATAAACTCACACGTCGTGTAACATCGATTTCTTGATTTTTCTTGCTTTTAAAAAATGTCATCTATATTATATGACATTATATTATCGAACCAAATATAAAAAAATATTATCTTTAGAAATGTATTAGTGTATTCAGAATTCAGATTACTGATCATACGTGATTCAATAAGAAAACAAACAATTTATATGTTTCAAAAAGTATATGGCTAAGAATAACAAATATTAAAAAAAACGCATTCTTTTTATGAAAAATAAAAATAATAATACAAAACCTATACAATGCTCTATGTACGGCAAGGGCATATGGGAGGAAGAATTTACGCAATAATGACATGAATAATATGTAAAGGAGAAACCTGGTCATTGACGGTGCTATTCCCGATTTGAATTATTGCGTTACCATATTATAATGTACAAATGTATCTAAATCAGTATTATTATTAAGTCTTTAGTAGAGATTTTTAAAAAGGTCGTTGCCAGGATAAACGTATGTTTTGATATTTTTTAATCAGATTAATGCATTTAGGTTGGCGATTATCTTAAATTAGGTATAATATATAGATGTGTATTTATAAATCGATACTTTGTATATTCGGAGGAATAACCGCGGTAAGACTTGAAACATTTGTGCTTCGTCAATTTTTCTTATGAAAATGTAAAAAGTAATCACCGTATCGTTATTAAAATGAGCACTGACAAATGCGCGCTGCATACCAGCTCTTGATAACAGTTATTTATTTTTTGACCAGTCAGCATCTGAATACTTACTGAAAAATGCATTAAGTTATACACATTTGGTTTTTTTTTTTTTGTTTGTTTTTATTTCTAAACTAGACCGCAGTGAAAGAGCACCTATGGGTGTATCTACTTTTGATTAACAAAAAAATGATTTTAACTATTGCACCGGCTTTGTTGTCGGTTGGGTTGGATAGGACACGCGAACCAGAACCGGTCCTACGTCGTATCGCTCCATATTTCTAGTAGCCAGAGGCTTTTTTATTGTGACAATCCCATCGTTTTGGCGGTACGCTATTATGAAAAATAAAAATAAAATAATAATAATAATAATAGTAATAAATAAATACGGTTATACAAATATGCGTATAATATAAATACATCCATAAATATACTTATGTACATGTACCCATATAATACATAATCTACAAACACACACACACGGTACTATCACCCGAGGCTGCAGTTGCTGTGCACTGCAGCTGTCCACAATGTCGAAACCCCTTCGGAGCTTTCAAATTCGTATCAAAACGTTTCGTCACACCATTATAATATCCTTGTAATGACTGCGGTAGGCTGCTAAGTAAGTCGTACACTTTGAAATTTATTTATACCGCTGGAAACGAGCGGACAAATTTTGTTATTCATTTCTCGCGTTTATGTTGCGAAATTTCAAATTTTCATGCAGTTTATTTGTGTAAGTCGTGCGTCAACAATAGAAAGAAATTCTTAGTGAACAGTCCTGTTAGGTATGTCACAATAGACGTTGTAGGTTCGCGTAGAACATCGTCCAGACTAGACTTGCACCCAGAAAACTATTCACATAATATGCTTTATTATATTTTTTTTTGTTATTGATTCTTATATTAGTATACATGCTATTGTTTTCATTTGAAAACTAAATCAACTGGGTACTTTATTTCAGACCAAACGTTTTACAGCCTTATAAGGACCTACAAATATTATTTTTGCTTATCATACTTACTAATGGGTCTTGAAAATTAATAAATCTTACATCATTACTCGTGCCTACTTAATTAAATGTGATTTCAAACACGTTCGCTATTTTGGCTTTGTAAAAATAAGGCATAATC
Source organism: Periphyllus acericola (assembly GCA_949715065.1). Taxonomy (NCBI): domain Eukaryota; kingdom Metazoa; phylum Arthropoda; class Insecta; order Hemiptera; family Aphididae; genus Periphyllus; species Periphyllus acericola. The sequence goes on along the minus strand of OX454270.1, from coordinate 8,671,457 downwards.
TAAGTCAGACAAATATTTTCAAAACTTATCGAAAGCAAGTGTTTTAAATTTATATAAAATGGTTTTTGGAGTTCAATAAAAAAAATTGATATTTCCATAAATGTATTTTAAGAGTTCAATGTAACGTTCAATTAATTTTATTTTGAATTAGTAATTTTGAACGTATAGCACAAACCATTAGAATTATTATCTTAAAAATTATGAAATCAATACAAATCATACTAATTTAATTATTAGCTACAACTTAATTACCCATTAAAACGTAAGGTTGATTGAAATAAGCTTAATTTCATTTATTATAAAAATTCTACATGAAGATAATCATTTTCTGCGTTGCAAATTATACACATCCCAAAGGAGTGTTTTGCCGATAATTGAGTGTTGGAGTCTTGCGTTTCGTTAGTCCATAAAGCCTTGAAAATATATTATATTATTGCTAAGACGGACACTTCAGACAACTAGCGTTAGGAAAACATTTTAATGGTTTATTTAACTATCAGCATTTCTGAAATATTTATGAACTTAACATAAGATATTCGTTAATAATTTTACTCTGAAAATGATTTCGTATCGCATATCCAAAATATAAAAATAAAAATAGATGAAACTTTAAACTAGTTCCGTTCCGATTTCAATCCAAGTATTTATTTTTTTATAACATCTGTTATACACGTCATAAATGTGTACACAATAATATATACTATTGTACACGTTTATAAGCTCGGTAGTTAAATTAGTTAGTACGCACACTATATTAAGACTCGTCGAACGACATTGAAATAAATTCCATTGAAAATACCAACTAATCATAAACAAAGAAATATAAACACAAACGGGTTTTTAACAGTTTGAGGGGGGGGGAAATCATCTATTCTATTACTTTCTATCAGTGTTAAAACCGTGATAACGGTCAGTATAATAACATAATATGTACTGTAATGTATTTGTGTAATATAGTGCGTGTTAAAAACGGGTGTAACGCCAGTGCTTGTGACAATGACCCGGCGATTGTTTCCTTAATTATACGTAAGCGATACATAGGCGTAGTGTACAATATGAACCAGTTTTACAATAATTTTGCCGCACATTGTAAAATCTCGGTGCTATGGAAAAAAAAAAAAAATAGAAATAAAAAAAACGTAACACAACACATTCGAATAGGTAACGCGGGTCGCTACAAAAACTTGGGTGATCGTATATCACGCGCGGCGTCTCTCCTTGACCTATCAACCATGCGTGCGTACCACCGTACACGTATAGGTTTCGTCAAAGTAGGTATGCACGGTCAGCGCAGGTGTACGGGACTGGCCTGCGAGACGTTTTCATTCGGTTCGCGACAAACTTTGCAAACATTCCGTTCGGCAAAAGCGAACGAAAGACTACGAGCACCTACATTCGCGATTCAATACATCAAACACGCAATGTGTGTTTATTAGTAAAGGACGCCGGGCTAAGGTATTTCGAAAATATCCGAAAGTCTACGCGTAAAAGGTCGTAGATAAACGGACGTCGCGGGTCGTGCCGAAAACATAATAATACAATACGCGTAGTATTCGGTCAGCGATAGTATAATCGTCTGCGGTGAATTGAAAAAAAAAAGAAAAGTTAATACGATGAGCATACAGCAAAACATTATATCACCCAAGTAGAAAGAACCGCGCGTGAAGGACACGACATAGAAATTTTAGGAAAAACGAAAACTTTGCAGTCTACCTAATCGCTCTGCGGTCCTTATAAAAACCGGTGACGGTCGTGTTTCTTTTTAATTTTAATCCTATAAAATACGGGACGATCTCAAAGCTATAGGTATACCACAATCATGTACAGGTGAGCAAAACGTTTCCGTCAAGAACTTATAATATTCTGTTTGACGGCTTATTTCCAGCATCATTAGTGCTGCTCATATTATAGGTATTGAATAAAACGTGATGCGCACGTGGAAATATACGTAACTTTGAATTTGATCCGTGATAATAGTTCGGGAGAATGAAAGCTCGTGCAAATTTAAATTTGTTCCGACAGTCTTCTGTCAGCCAACTGGATTTGGGTTATCGGTCAGGTACTCCGAAACGTCGGTGCGGTGGACAACCAACCAAGTATTGTTCGGGTGATTAAACACGGTGCGTCGTGTATGTTGTGTACAGTGTGATCACGGTGTTAGGTGACACTAAATATGTCGGCCGGATGTGGTATACCGCGTGGACTTACAAGGGACGGCCGGATAAATATTTATATAGGCAAGACGTGGAAAACGCGGACGAGTGATAAAAGCAGGGTGGGTGTAGTATAGGTGTAGGTTGCTCTATACATACACGTATACGGCGTGTGCTCCGAACAGTCGATAAGCACGATTTTACGACGGTAATATACACGTAGATACACGAGCGATGCCGACGTACGCGTATAAGCGTGATAATAAACCGTGTGCACGGCGTTAAAATCGATTTTATGTAAATAACGCGATTGATACAGTACACGAGTTCCATATATTATATTATCATGCGGTGCGTCCGCGACGACGCATTGAGCATTATGTTTTTCATTGATTTGATTACTTCCACTGCGGTTTAAGTCCCCCGGAACTCGACGGGTGGATTGCAATAATATTAATAATAATAATAATAGTATACAATCAGTTGGCGAACGCTATTCGACCGCGAGGAGTAAAATATATTATTACCGTCGTCGCGGTCGTATATTATATTATATTGTACGTACAATATATTGTGTACCCGTATAAACGATTCCGGTCGAAAGACGTTGAGCGATCGGCCGCGGCCTTTTTTTTCGATTTTTTTTCCACCGTCGACCACGTGCTTCCCGTTTATGCACGCGACAACATTATAATATTATTGCGCATAAGATGCCGGAAAAAAAAACAAAAACGGACGAACCCGGGTCACAGCGTATATATAAAATGTACATGTTTTTACACGTACGTGGTAATTTAAACGGTTGTGCGACGGCAAACGAAATGTTTTCCGACCGAAACAGTTTTCGAAAATTCGTAGTAAAAGGTGGGAACGGGCTCGAAAGTAAATAATATTATAGGTTTCGATAGTTAGACGACGACGGTGCTCGGTCAGAAGATTTTGAACATATTTTATCGACTACGATGATAAATAGACGTTCGTTGAATTGTTGATGATAGTACATTTGTAATACGCTATGGCGTACGTTCTACACACGTGGTGATCTTAACCTGGTTCTTAACCTTTTCTGAGGACCCCGTTTAAGATGCAAAGTATAGCCAGTACCGGAGACCCCCTCACCCCTTCGAAAACGAAAACTTTTGATTTTAATAATTTTAAGTCAGTTTGTAGTCGTGCAACTATCATTGTACTTTTATGCACCTGTATATTTTCATTTCAATAATCAATAAAGTTCTTTATTGTTGTATGAACTGTATAATCATTAATGTTTAATAGTTTTTGTTCACTTTTTTTTGGCCCAAAAATTATCATAATCTATCCCACCCATCATTATGTTACTACTTACTAGTATAAATTACAGACCGTTTGTGGCTAAACAATAACTTGTAAAATATAATTTTCTCGTTTCTCGAATAAAAATTCCAGAACCACCTCTCGGTCCGTGGTCCACTTATTACGAAACCGTGGCCGTGACGAGTGACGACTACTAAGTCTGCCGCTCTTTTCGCGCATCATCCCCCTCGACGGTCAATCGGCTCGAACGCTGTACGACGATATTATTATTATTATTATTATTATCATCATTATCGTTATTATTATTGTTGTTGTTGACATCGTTGTGCGGTTTTCCGCGACATCTGCACTATACTCGTCGATGACGGTTCACGGGTTTTTTTTCCGTTCCGTTTTTTACTTCTCGTGTTCCCGCGTTCCCGTTGCTCGACAAGACTAAAGTTTTTCGGCGCCGTAATACTACACATTAGAATATTGCATAACAAACGACGTATGAACAGTAAACGCTGGCCGGCTCTTGCGTTGGCGCGACTGCTTGTCACACGAATATGAAGAAAAAACGAATACATGCATTCGATATTGTTAATATGTATCGAAAAGTTGAACCGAACAACTGGGTTGCACTGCGCGCATGTAACATGAATATTTGTGTCGAGCTAATCCTGCGTTCGGCTTTTGATTTTATTCCGTCCACACGTCGGTACGATGACGTTTTAAAGTAATACACGCGTCGTGTTTAATAGTATATCCTCGTCGAGCATAAAGACTGGCCTACGAGTGCAATAAAAGATCTAAAGTCCATCGGAAGTTCGGAAGTTTCTTTCTTTGTTATCAGATCACTGTTTACCTAAGACGCGATAAGAAACGAATTGAAATTCAAATTATAACTGTTAGGAAGTATAAAACGAATTCAACCGAAACAATTTTAATTAGTTACAATATGCATTGCTCGGGCTAAAGAAAGAAATAAACATATTCAATTTGTTCATCACAAAAGATGAATGTTTAAATGTTTACTCTGGAGTACGATTATGCCGAACACGTGTACCTACGTTATTTAAAACCATTGTGTACTGCAGCGTGTCCCGGTACAATGTGACCGGCATGTACTCGGTTGGGACTTTATGGATACTGCAAAGATGAATGACTCTAGATAAGAAAATTGCTTTGAAATATTATATTTTCGCAAAGTTTTGAATAGTTATTACCACTCCTACATTTTGCCTGTCAAACAATTTACTAAAGTTCATCTTCTTATAATCTTTGTCTCGTACACTTGCAGTGTCGGGCTTTTAGAGAAAATATTTTCAATTATTTGGTTTTAATAGCATAATAAATGTGTAGGTTTATCATTAATTTTGGCTAACATATTTTCTCTATTTAAATGAAAAAATCGCATTTATTTTTATTACATTGATGAATCGGATGTATGATAGATGTACTCTTGTTATTGGTATACCTACGCGTCATATTATTTCTACGAGTATTATGTTTTGAAATACTTTCGAAAACGTTCAGAGGTTTTATGAGGTTCTTCATCAAAACTTGAATGATCTTTAACTTAAAATCGCGCGTGAAAAGTATATTATACTCTGACAGAGACGATGTCGGAACAATGAATTATGTAGTAAAATATGGGTCACCTGGGTAGTATATCTTTGTCATTGGTCTAAACTTATTCAGCTATCCAGATATTACGAGTATTAACAAAGGATTAAACTTTATCATCTAACCCATTTTTAACGAATGTTCCTAAAATAGTAATTATCTTCTTCGCAGAGAAAGTACGGCACTTTAATGAAAATGGTGTATTTTTTTCGATAATTTTCAACATTGCGTGTCACCATCATACTCAAAAAACCATTACAAAATTTAATTTTAATAATATGAGATTAGAAATACCGGGCTGCAGTAGGGTTAGATTTTTTTCACGCCGTAGTTTTTATCTCCCGGTTACTGTTCCAAAGATGAATGATGTGCACCGTAAAAGTTATTCCAATCACGTTTTATTGAGTTTACTTTCAACGGGGGAAAAAATTATTACTCTTAACCAGGATGGTCATTGTACTTCGAACGGTTAATATCGTTTGGAGTCAAACAGAAAAAAATAATATCAAAATAAATTGCACTGTGAAAAAAAAAACGGTGTACATTTTTTGTTATATAAAATAATTAAAATTTGCAATTAAGTTATGTTAATTCAATTTTCATTATTTCCAGTTTGAATATTAATTATAGTGTCTAATTACTCAACAATAATGGTTTATTGTCCATAACGGTGGGTACTTCAGTGGGCAATTATGAATTAAGAGAAATGTTTGCAAAAAGATAACTAAAACTGCCTCGATTTTCTATTCTATAATCTATAATTAAATCACGAAAATCTAGATTATAGGAGAAAACGTAAAAATAAATAAGTTGAAATTATTATTATTACGATAATTTATTAAATAAATACAATTATGATACTTAAAACATTCGCTTAAACGTTTTGTTGAAAAACATGTATGCATGAACATTAAATATCGATTGAATTTTATAATATACACAGTGAGAACATTTAAATTTAATCTCTGATTCGACATTGGATAAGTTACAAAAAAATAAAATCAAAAATCCAATGCAAATTCCATTCATTGTTTTATTATCTGATTACGATTTATTTATATCTACGTTTCGTTTTAATTATATTGATGAGCTATACAACTGCAATGTTATGCGTTTGTTTTTGGGACAAAAGCAAAATATTAAAAAATTAAATGTTACTCATTGAATACTGATGATATGCCAATATGTTATTGCTAATTCTCAGTACAGCGCGCTCGTTGCTTTTTTTATTATTGATTTAAACAACCATCCATATATTTATAGAACTATTTTAGAATAAAATAAACTTTGATTCAAAAGTATACTTTAAAATTACCTGAATTAAAAAAAAAATCTGTTCCATCTAGTGATCCGCAAACTTTTTTATTTTTTACTCATCATTTCGGTTTCTTCTTCTTCGAACAATTTTATTTTGCTTGTGTGGATGGGCTTAGTTCTCCGACAGTCGATAGCAATATACGGTAAAAGTTACAAAGTAGCTTTTAAAATATCTCAATTATTGATTTATTACAATTTTACAGTTTAGCTACTGCATTTTATGGTAGCAATAGAGTACATCACGAATCATAGACCGTAATAATAGTTTAGTCGTACCGGGTTTATATCAGATTTCGATTGTGAAACATTGCAGCACTGCCCAAAACGTATAAGACGAGTTACACAAGTGTTATGATTCAAATACGACTGTATAACATTAACACATTGACGTGATTTCGATCGGACGCCTTGGTATGTTCGGTTCGAAACTTCGAACGTCATAAGATTATTATCAGCGAGCAGGTTTTTCAAACGCACAGCGGCGTATAACGACATGTTTACCATTTTCACGAAGACGCGAACGCACCTTATGCAATGAACGTAAAATAATTTCGGTTTTCCGTTTTTCCGGCGAGTACGTCGTGTTAAGCTGTAAACCATCAAGCTACAAACGTTCCTCCCGGGCGTATATCGGACGAGCAACATATGTAATAGAGCTAGTCAATAAATCTATCAATAAAGCTATCAATAAATGCGATTCAGTTGGAATTTCTCCGAATATCGTCATCGCCTTGCCGCCGTCGCGTACGCGTATAGTCGCGGTGCGTAACAACAACTCCGGACGGGCCTGCAGTTATCATCGTGACTATAAGAGTTATGCGATATGTATGTATAGGCACTGGGTCGCGAGGCGCAAAGTCACCGCATGGTTCGGTCATTAAATCAAGCACACGACGAATGAACAAGTAAAAAACAAATATTCGCGTTTTTCGGGCTCTGGAATACGTCTGTATGCAATATATTCAAGAGCGAACGCGAGTCTTTGGCTCTTTGCTCAATAAACTAAAACCATATTTTTCTCACCTTGACAAGTATAATGTTCCGTTATTTTTGGTTAGTTTTGTCCGGAGAAAAAAAAAATGGTTTGTATATGTATGGCTGGGCGAAAAAAAAGTTTTAAGGTGGGGATTATAAAAAAAATAAAAAATAAAACTGGATGGTCCAGAAGTCAACAAGAGAAGAAACAGTTTTTCGTCGTACGTTTCCTGCCATGATATTTGGTGCGTAAAAATGATTAATGTCCTTTGGTGTTACTTTATACCTTATACCTATGTGGTAACTGAAAAAAGCTCTTATAGTTAAGTACCGTTTTTACTAGGAAATATATATACAATGTGAGATATAGGTACTCACTGATATGAAAAAAAAAACATTTCGTCAGTTCGTTTCCAAACAATTAAGTAATTAATCGTACTGAAAAATTACTTTTTGAAAATTTCAAGTGAGTTCAAACATTCAAAGATTAGGTTATTATAAAGTTTTTAAATACTTGAAATTTAAATACACCAATTTCTTATACTGAGTTCTTTAAGTTCTCTTAATTCTGAGTGAAACGAAGAATGTAGGTATTGACGATTTTGACCGGAAGGAGTGCTCCAATACATACAATCAAGGTACTTTTTTGATAAGAAATTATATCTTGTTGGTACATTGAAGGAGTAATTTTTTTAATTTCTCAAAAGTTTTCCGAATAATTGAAAAATACAGAGAAGAAATTGCAAAAAAAGATTGCAAAAAAAATTAATAAAGTACAAAAGAAAAACCGAGAACCGTTAGAAAATGAAGTTTTTTTGAAATTTGGGGAAATCTGAACGAAATATGATTACATTATAATATAACATATACTCATAAACCTAAGATTTTCGTCCGTTTTTTTTAATTACATTGTAATTTATACATAAAACTTTATTCAAATGAGTATTGTTATTAGATACATGTACTATTAAATCTCATCGAAAACATGATGCAATGTTAATATAATATAATTTATGTACTAGTATCATTTTTTGTTGTTGTTGATATAATGATATAAATGAACCGCATGTGTTCGTAGAGTTCGTTTTGATATTTCATGCAGATTTTTATTATCTTGCAATAAAAAATATTTTAATTATCTACCGTACCATTAGGTGTTTTTAGTGATATCGTATTTCGTATAATTTTTTTTTTTTTAATGATAAATAATATATAAATGTATAAATATAATATACGTTCTTATTACGCTATACACTTTCCAGCTCTTATTTGGTAGTATGATTTATTTGTTCTGCGTTTGTACGTACATGTATGAAATAAATCCGACCGATTTATAATGTGAAGACGGGACCTGTCTAATGCGAAATAGGATGACATCTATTGGCCGCACGAGCTTCATGTTCTTTAATAAGAAGGACATATTTGTTTTTAAACATTTGTTTTTTTTTATAACCATGTTGGAGAGTAACTTTTATGACCGACAATATTTAAGTAATTGTTTATTTCAAATGCTATCAACATTCATGCGTGAGTCGATAACATGTACGGACACCATTTCGGCGAAATTCGGATGGACTGAAAACAATAAAATGAAATTAATTGAAGAAAGTGCAATATCGTAATAAAATATGAAGTGTAGACATATAAACCACAATATATTTGAAAGCGGAAAGTTTAATTCCAAAATGTATTTAAACTAAAACTGTACTTAGCATACATGTACCTATGATAATATAATTCCTATACAATTCCCATTCCAGGTGAAATTTGTATTAAATCTTAGTTATGCGGAAGTAATGTACTTATTTAATAAGATGTCATATTCTTTTTTATTAAGTCAACCGGAAATTTTTCTGAGGAATTTGTATATTTTTAAAATGTATTTACAACTTTCTAGAAGTTTTATCGCATTTTATATTCAACAAAAACTATTAAAATCTGTTCCGATTTGACAAATGCAAGTATAACCCAGAAGTAATTATTAAATAAGTCGGTACTTATACTTACTCACTAATTCACTGATTCTTCAATAATAAAATTTAATTGGAAATAATATAGTTTGGATTTAAAATTTGTCCGAATATGTACAGATTTAGTTCATAGAATGAGACTTTGTACGGATTGCTGTAGTATATTGAATAATATTGATGGGTGTTTGATATGTATTATGTATATACCGTGTGTTCAATTTTAAAGGTAACAGGAAATATTTCGATCGTGTGACCTTGAATTTGATTCGGGGTTTTTATACTGCATATAGGACTTATAAATACATATTATTTTAATAAATTCAAATTTTTAATTTTTTTTTATCAGCGCATGCGCAATAAAATAAAAATTTCTTAAATAGCAACCACTATTTTGGAGACCGGATTTCGATTTCTTTATTTTTTCTGAACAACTTTGATCTTTACAGTTTGTTGATATCTTCAAAATTGCCATTTTTATGACGGTCGAAAGTTTTAAAATAGTTAATTCGTAAATATCGCATTTTTCAACGCTCTATCTTAATTTATAGGTATTTATAGGTATTATTATAACAATTTATTTAATTAATTTTTTAATTTAATAAATTGTTATAAATTAAGATAGAGCGTTGAAAAATGCGATATTTACGAATTAACTATTTTAAAAATTTCGACCGTCATAAAAATGGCAATTTTGAAGATATAAACAAACTGTAAAGATCAAAGTTGTTCAGAAAAAATAAAGAAATCGAAAACTGGTCTCTAAACACGATGAAATAAAACGGAATGGAATAATAATAATATATTGTACAAATAATAAAAACCATAAGTCGTCCGCCAAATGATTAAACGTATTTACTGTGTACGTTGTTATATGGTTTTATGCAATTTATTCTAAAACGAGTAGACAGCACATGCTATCGTTAACAATATCTACTTAATCGACGCATTGTTGCGCATTTTCGGGTTGATATTTTTTGACGTAACGGACGAGTGCAACTGGTAATGAACTGCTACGGGTTTATCTAAAAGAAATATGTTCAAATATCGAGAGTAATAAATAATATAATCATAATATTATTCGTTACTTATTCTGTGCTCGAGGCGAACACCTGTCATTATATACGATTTCGGTGACCTTAGGTGGGCAGGGATTAAAGTGACGTAAGTACAGAGATAAGCATCTGATAACAAATCGACTTCTTATTAGTGTGCACACATAACATAATATTACAATACGCTATTGATAAAATTTGGGCTACTGCACGTTTAAAAGTAATTGTAAATCGTTACGAAACTCTAGGGCACGGCATTGGCGTAAGAATAAAACTGCGCAAAAAATATACTCTCGATACGCGTGCAGGTGATTAAAATATGTAAGACAACCACCGCCGTACGAATATATAGGCAAACAGAACTACGTTCATATTTTAACTCTGTGCTTATAAAGTTCGTATACGTTTACACCGCACATTTTGTCGTACTAGAGCAGCTATTTATAAAGTACGGCTCAGCGGACGTCTCATCGAGTCGAAACGTTTAGACTTTAGAGTATAAGTTGTTATTCGTATACAATTTTTAATATCACGCTTACGTACATGTCTGTATGAATAGTTTATTTTACCTAGACGCGTATACGTATGCGATTTATTTTTTCACTTGAAAATTGTTTTCCTTTAAGTGATATTTTTTTAAATTTTTTTTACGGAATATCTATTCGTAAACGTTTGATATGAATTTCGACTTTTTATTCGGTCGTACACAATTTGTGAAATCACCAAAAGAGCTTCCAAATTCTTTAAAATGCCAACAGTACGTGTTAAGATTTAATCGATGGAAAACTGTATTGATTTAACTGCTGCACGTTTAGAGGATCGTACCCAATGTTTATGATTCAATTATTTATTATTTATTCACCGTTTTTAACTCGTGTTATTCTATTAAAATGTAAAACAGTTAAGTGCACTTTGTCATCTAATAAAATACAAAACCGAAAATTGTTCAACGTTATTAATTTATCCCTCACGTGTTTCAAGTGTAACATTGAAACTTGTATATTTTGCAATTTACAAGAATAATATAGTGATTATTCAATGTTTACTATTATTTTAGAACATTATTTTTATTCGACAGGATTAGTATGCGGCATTATAAAACATGACTGTTATCATTTGTCTCTTGCGGGTACCTTGGATACCACAACTTTTAAATATATTTTTTAATACTGCACATGGACCTTATACGGTATAAGGTATACGGTAACACGGTCATGGTATTGCCATATAGTTTCCAATTACTATTGACGTCACAATAAAGTACGACTCATTCTTTGAAATCATTTTTTTGAAAGTTTTATGTATTTTGAATGTAGGTACAGTGTTGAAGCAGTAACTAATAGAATGCTGTGCTTTTAACAATCTTTATTATGAATTGATGGAATATTTTTTTATCCGGTAAAAAATATTAAGAACACCGTAGGTATCTTATAAATAATTCAAACTTTTTCCTCAAAGTATTATGATATATCATAAAAATATATGGTATATTTCAATTTGTTTAAAAACCAAGGCATGATTTAAAACTTGTCTTAGTTATATTTAAATCTATGATGCTTGTGGGTCTGATATTCCTTTAAGTTTTTTGATTTATAATTTAAGTTCAAAGTAATATTTAGAATAAAAATATATCAAAATCAAGTCTAAAGACTTCAGACAGTTTCTGTGTTTTTTTGTAAATAATTTATTAAAGTGTTGATTTTCGAATGTAATAATTTCTTGTATTCCAATCAAATAAACGAAATAAATTTTGTTCGACATTTTTTTTGATTTTTACTTGAAAACAATAAATTGAGAAACCCCGAGTATAACCTGTATCAAGTACCATATCGAATTTCAATCTATAAAGTATGCTGTAACATGCATTTTTGCAGTACTTATATTTCAAAATGTCTTAGGATCACGAACTATCGAAGAAAAAATATCATTGTTAAACCGAGAGGTGCTTCGTTTCGTAAGGAGTCTTAAAGTAAGTAATGGCTTTAATATTTTGATACCTTATTTAATTTATATATTTTTTATCGATGATATATAGATATTTGAAATTTGATAAAAGTTGGGTTTATAATTTTGTAATAGTTCACTCGAGTCACTTAAGCACTTTTGTAACCTCATTTACATGAAAAATAATTCGTTTTGATGCATGAATGATTAACACAGATAAATTTAAATCATTGGTAGCGTTAGAGCTTATCAGGTTAGTAATTATTGCATTTATTTTTTGTTTATAAGAATGCCATTACCAGCTCATGCTCCTTAATCTTTTTAAAATTCAATTAATTGGATACACTTTTAGTTTACCAAGTACAAACGAAAGATATGATGATACACATGCGTGCTTATTATTTATTGATATTATTCAAAAGATAAAAGGTACCCAAGGTAAGCCAATAACGCACTGCGCCAAATTGTATAAACGGTGTAAAACCGATTAAAATACTTTCAAAACCATTTAAAAAATTATTTTTATTTCTATGCGTTTTCGTACCTATTAGCCATCGTACGTTATATATTACATATTATTATATATTATAGGTAGTTTTTTATTTTTATTTACGGTTTATTTTAAGATTGAAATTTTAAACTCATTATTGCAATATAGTTATTCTATCATACTACTCTTTAGAAAAAAAATAATCAAAACTCTATGTAGGTTCACACTTTGGTACATTATGCGTTTAGAGATAATACTTTTAGAAGTTAATATGACATAATCTCGAATCATTACTGTAGCACATTAGGTACCTACTTTGATTTTATTGCGTTTTAGATTTGTACTTTTATATTTCTGAAACTCGTCGAGTTCTAATCGACCGCATACAAATATATGATTCAGTTTGACTGGAATTGCATAAGGTAAGAAAATATAACAAAACGTTTCAAAGCTGTGATTAAGTAAAACAAAATAACTTAATCGGACATTTTTATCCTAAATGTGTAACACAAATAAACTAGGTGAAAGATTTTGTATTCTTAGTCATAATAAATATACTTATTAATAACGCACAAGGAAACACACTTTGGTTGTTGCAGGACATTAGTCTTGTTTTACACAACCCTGCATAAGTCATTCAAGTTATTTTCATAATTATTTTTTTAAATCTAACTTACTCGCTTTTTTTTGAAAAAATTTCCTATTCTAAGTGACGTTCATACAGATTTAAATATTTGAAGATTTATAATATTGTGAAATTTATAGGAATTTTTCATGAATAATGTATATTAGGGGTGCAATTGTAAATAGTTATGGAACAAAATGTAATAAATATTTGTAATTATTTAACGGAGCGATGTGTTTTGAAAGTTAGTTTTTTTTTCTTCAAAAAGTATTCAAAAAAAAATTCAAGCTGCTAATATTTTTTTACAGTTAAAAATGATTCCGTGATAAAATGTAAAATAATTATCAAGACGTTATTTTGCATCCTAACAATACATTTTTAAACTTATCGCGAAATGTGATAAAAGTGTTAATATAGGAAATGAAAGATCATTAATTTATGTTTAAATGTAATTGGGTGCGTTACACACGCATGTACAAGTGCTCTATATTACTTGGCATTCTAATGAGTTCAATTGTGAATGTTTCAAAATCTCAAAATTATCTTATAACCCTTATTCCTTTCCCTTTTCAAAACATTATGTTGTTGTAGTTCGCCCGAAATCTAATTTCAAATTCGAAAATTAAATTTTTGAACCCCAATCGATTTACGTTAGGCCCGCACTGTCGTTCACGTGATTATTGTGATCGCTGTATTTTTTACTACGCAAATATTGGTGATGAACGGAATAATATACTTCCATGATGGATTTGCTTCGTCACGAACGGGATTAAATAAAATCTGAACTTAACTACGTGAAGCGCGCCGAAGGAAAATAAAACAAAAAAAAAACGTACCGCTTCTAGAACACATAGCAAGTTGTTGTTTACGGCGTGGTTTATAGCCGGTTTAAAGAGGTGTGCGTAGAACACTCGTTTTGTTTACTATCGACAAGTCGTCGGCTTTAAACTGTATGCACCCGTATAATATCCATTTTATTGCTGTCAGATTTTAATTTCATGTTCGCAATACGTACACTTACCTGCAGCACGCGTGCGAACAAAACGATATAACATAAAAATATACAAATACTCGTACGGTAAAGCTGTTGAACATTTTTATCGCCATCATACGGGCGTACGCGTGCGATTATTATTATAATATGACGGTTCGGCGAGCGTCCAGCGCAGCAGTTTTCGCCGGGGGTGCGCCGCCGCAGTTGATCGTAAATTAGAATATTTCAAATTTCGTCCGGGCGATCTGCGTGTAGCCGCCGGACCGAAAGTTATATAGTTGTTTCACGTAACACGGTTTGTTTTAATCCAGTTCCCCTCGGACTTATCGAACTTTTGTCGTCCGCCCACGACTTCTGCGCCGCAACTCGTAAAAAAATAAATAACCTATCCACTTCGCCGATACCCTCCGTCACGGTTCCATAGTGTTCTGCCACTGGTGGTTTTCCTGATGGGCATACGGGTTATGATTCACGTACGTATCGTTGAACGCGATGATGTAGGTACCTCTACGGTGGCACGTATAATATTATAATGACAACGTGTATTGCCCGTATCGGTTTACGCGCAAGAGAAAAACATTGCGCTTCGTTATGGTTCCGTTGACCGTCGGAGACACGCGTGTCGAGTTCAAACCTCTAAACGTAATATTGTCGTTCTTAGCAAATATACTATACGTTATTCGGACATTAACGTTTTGCTGTTGCGGTAAACGTATAATGACAACAAGTAATTTAATACTATTTGTGTGGTCTCGTTTTTCTCGTGTTTCGGAACACACGCGATTTGATTATTTTCAATTAAATACCAATGTAAAACAATCGACTTACGCATTTTTATGGGACCGTATAAACGACGTTAACGGTTGTATACGATGTGTTCACGCACAAAACGATAGCTGCGAAGATAAAATGATGAAAATCTGAAAACGCAGTGCTATGGCATACCCTTTAAGTTTATTTATTGGCAAAGAAAAAAACAAAATAGTAATAAACCAGTAAAATGTTGTTATCTGTAAGTGATCAGTCTTCACGCGAATTCGGTATAATACGGCTTACAGTGCTGCTGTATACGTACTTTTCGAACAATGAACCGTATGGTGCACACAGCCGCGTATTTTATTACAGCACATTTTAGCAACATTGTTAAGCACAGTGTATAATAATAAATAGGGTCCACAATATTATTTTTAACATACTTCGGACCGAGTATAATACCGTTTTATCTCGTATTCTCGAGTATCTAATTTGTTACTCCGTGAGTGCGCGCGTTACTTTTATAACGTTTTTAATCGAAAGCTATAACAATACGAGCAGTTCAAAACGTATTATATCAAGGAAAAATTTGAGCACGTAAGACTTGACTTGTCGCCTATTATTTTCAGACACGAGCATAGCGTCATTGTCGCGCGTATACGTTGATGTGCTACACTAAGATCTCGAGAAACTACTTATGTACTTGAACTAATAGCGTGGATAAATAAATACCGGCTGTGTTTGAGAAACCATATATGCATTTTTAAAATTAGCACGATTGTTTGAAACACCGTTTGCGTGTGTAGTGGCATACGATTTGTTAGGTTTTAAAAATCCTTGTTCATATGAAAGTGATATAACATTCACATGTCTCACGAGCAAGATCGACTTGGAGCGAACAAGAGTCGACAGGATTGAAAAACTGCAAGGACGAGAAAAAAGGCGTTAACATGGATTACGGCCGATAAGTTTTCTCTTAAAGTATTATCCTTAAATAATTCAACAAACATGTGTACCGTATTATAGTAGTTGAGTGCGTATTATAAAGGGTGTCCCGTGAAGATAGAACCATTGAGATGTCTCCTGAGACAATGAAGAATTATGTTACCAAATACGGCTCACAGGAAGAAGGAGTCGATTTTTAAAAATGTAGCTTTTTAATTTTAATATTATTAGTATTCAAACTGTTGAAAAGTATATAGGGTATTATTGAATGAAAATAGTCTGTTAAGAATAAAGAAAACAATAAAATGAAATTTTTTTAGTAAATGTTTTACTAAAACACGAAAATTCATTTGAAATGTAACTATTTATTGTCTCTCCACGTGTGAGTTAAATGAAAAAAATAAAATAAAAAGCATTAGACAACTGGTGGCAATAATGGTCGTATCTCCGTGGGACACCCTGTATTCGTGTTGCTATTGTGCCAGACGAGGCGTGGGCTTACGGTGTCCGGGGTCGGGCCGAGACCACGACGGGTCGAAAAGAAAAGTGCGTAAAAAGCGTTCACGCGCATAACTCCACGGGCGTCTCCGTCTCAACCGGTTCTTGGCGAGGGGGCCTCGAGCACCGAACGCGCCTGGGAGGGATGGTGCGACAAAATTTTTTACCATATAAATACCGAGCGTCCGGTCTGGACATTCATCAGTTCGTTTCTGCACCGCACAGCAGCCGATAACATTTTACCGAACGACGACCGACAGACAATAAACAACAAAAATGGCCGCTAAGGTAAGTTTAAGCCGTTTCCGTAGAAGCCCGCAAAGTTTTTTTCTCTAACGCTTTTACGTGACAACTCGAAAAGACCTTCGTCGGGGTCCGATCGAAAAACACTGCCTGCGTCGTTTTGTTGTTTGTAAACTGTTTAAAACACCATTTTTTTTTTCTTTTCCAACCCCGCAGATGATCATCTTCGCCGCTTGCGTGGCCTCAGCCCTCGCCCAGTACCCCGCACCCGCCTACAAGCCCGCTTACCCGGCACCGGCTTACCCGGCCCCGGCTTACGCCGCACCCGCTTACGCCGCACCGAAGGCCTACGCACCGGAACCCGCGTACGCACCGGCCCCGTACAACTTCGAGTACTCCGTCAACGACCCGACCACGTACGACGTCAAGAGCCAACAGGAGTACAGCGACGGCAACGGTTACGTGAAGGGATCCTACAGCCTGCTCGAAGCCGACGGTTCCACCCGCGTGGTCGAGTACACCGCCGACGACTACAACGGTTTCAACGCCGAGGTCAAGAAGATCGAAGGAGGATACAAGGCCCCGTACAGCGCACCCGCCTACAAGCCAGCTTACCCAGCACCGGCCTACAAGCCAGCCCCGTACAAGCCAGCCTACTAATTATTCGTCTCCGACACGTATATAAATTATATGTAATGACTATATGTATTCGTTAACGGCTTCAGGGTCGTTTACCCTTCCCTTCGCACTGTCCGTCTTTCAATACGGCTCGCTGCCGCACTGCACCTCCGCTATTTTTACTTCTCGTGGTGGCCGGCGACCGATTCGTTCTCATCCCTCACTTTGTCTTCGCCTCAAATGACTGTGTACATTATTGCATTACCGTGTAAATAAATCACTCATCGTATTCACCAGAATATTGTTTTGATCATTTTTTTTTCTCTCTCTTATACCCAGGTGCAATATAATATGATATAATATCATGACAGTCGATCCGTCGGTTTAATGACGATTAAAAACAAATCAAACCGAGTGTTGTGCATGCAATAGCTATAGGTATTTGGCACGTCGTCGCAAAAAATAATCGTAACGGAATGTAGTACGCTACGTCTGCAGGACAATAACATGTTTTATTTAAACATCTTATCGTAAATTATTATTCGTCTACACTCTACACTATATAACACAGTATCTTGTCAATTAAATGCTGCACTGGTCGTGCATTATTGTAATTTTAACTATTTAATAGTTGTAAATTGTGTAATGTTCAAATGTTATTGTAGTTTTTGGTTTTGAATCGTGCGAATGGTCAATATCTAATTAGCGTTGTCCGTACCTACTCGATGCGTACCTACTGCGTTTCTATGGTATCCTGCGCGTTATCTCGTAGACTTTTATCGGCACTACATAATAAGCTGAACTGGAGAGCTATGCATCATATGCGTAAATGCGTAATATATTAAGTGGACAACTCTGATGCAATATGCGGTCCGTGCGATTTTTTTTTTAGTAACATTTAATAGTTTAGGGGTTATAATAGTTTTCGTCCGCACCAAACTTGTCAAGAATCCGATAAAAAGCATCGAACAAGTTTTCTGTTATCCAGTCGAGAACAATGATATTGTACGCCTAATCAATAAGTGAAATATCCACAGTCATTAATCATTATAGTTTGACTAACAGTTGGACTACACGGAATTAAAGACGCCGAGAAAAAAAAACAAAAAAAATAAAAAAAAATGGAGTTAAATTTTTGTTTTTTCTTTTCTTTACATTTTTCTCTGCGAGGTTGATGAATCGACAATCTCTTCGAGTTTAGGTGTCCGCCATCGTTGGGGTTTTGTTCGGCGAAATGATGGATTATTTGAAAACGCGCAGCGCGCACGACAAAACAACACCTATACACAGAAGGATTAACGGTCATTTGGCACATTTGTCGTAATGGTGAATATCACACCGGTATAATGTTCCGTAAACAAACGTCCGTTTAAACGAATTGGGTTTACGTTCGTTTTTCAGTTGGGTACAGCTCGAATAAAGTTCTGTGTTCCGGTGTAAGGCCTTTGATCGCTTTGCTTTGATCATGACGACTAACAAGGGACTTTCGATTAGCCCACAGCAGAAATTCCGATTTATAATTGTACACCTTTGTCCATATAATGTAATTACTACGAGCCCAATGTACAATGGCATATTAAAAATTAAACGGTTTCGCCGGGACAACAGAACATATTTTACAGCACAATCATCGTAATATAATACACGCATTTACATTCATACAATGGAGATATTATTGTCCTTGATGGCTAAATTATTATTTTTTATTCTATCCGCTCAAAATGATGTATAAATAAATTATAACATGATATTTCTCCGGTTACCTCGAAAAATTGCTCAAAACAAATGTGTTTACCAGCCATATTCCCGACTAAAATTTGGTTTTAACTTTTGTGTTAGATCAATCATATTTTGTACGAACATTTTTAAAATCACACATCAAGTTAGGTATATGAATGTTTATTGAAAATCGTATGCACTATATATTGGAATAAATTTGTCGGCAGTAAAAAGTTAAAAACAAAAAACACCAACAGACAAGAAAACCTAGATACCGTCCAAATGTATTCACTTTACTCACTTGGGCAGAAAACGCGCTCATAATGTTATCATAAGTTTAAAAACAATGATATATCATCGCTCTCAACATATATAGATAGCTCTGCATAAAATCTGATCACTGAAGTGGATGAGTGTTTAATATTTTAAGTGCTCGCAAAAAAATATTTACGACAAAATGTTTTCAAAAGGCATATTATACACTTATACATACAATTATAATTCATATGATATAAATAATTTTGTATTTAATTTAAAACTAATTACCCAAAGTTAAAATATCATAATAACCGAAAACTTGAAAAAAAAATTTTGAATTTTGAATTTTGAATTACATACAGCTGCATAACATAATACAGCTGTTATCAGTTTTATACAACATTAAATGAATAATCATAACTACGTTTCGATTCCTTAAGATTATTAAAAAGCCGTAAAAATAATGTGAGAAAGTTTTCCTCAAATCTTTGGCCTTCCATGTGCCACTGTTATGAATCTACAGATTTTTGGCAGTTCTTCGGAACTTTCTGAGAATGACTACTCTTATAAGTATCATTTATGTCGAATTTCTAAGCTATAAAAGGACTGTATAAAACTTTTGGAGTGTTGGTGTTTTGTTTCTAGCGGGAAAATGATTACTACAAACATGCTTCGTAAATAACTAAAAAAAAATTTTTTTCTCTACAAAACCAATATTAAAAACATAATAACATGTGCCATAGTATTATTTTTCCGTTTTATATGGGGTTATTGATTTAATACAACTTGATAGTATACTGGGTGTCCCCCCGGCGATTTACACATTATCTCCTGAGGTAATGAAAATATTCGAATATTGTTTTTTCTAATAAGACCTACAGGAACTGCAAGGACTACAAATATTTTATAATTCAATTGCAAATATTGTTTTGTAAAAAAGTTACAAAAATAATTTTTTATTTTGTTATTTTCGAAAAATGTTATAGAAAATAAAAAAATTGTTAAAAACCATGAGGTTTATAAAAATAAAATATTGAACCAACAAAGTATTCAGAATAATGATTACTATAAAATGGCTATGTTCAAGTTTTCGAAAAATAAAAATTAATATTTTTTAGTTTTTTTACCGAAATATTAAATACAATAAAAATATGAAATATTTGTTTCCTTGTCCCTGTGAGTTTTATGAAAAATAGTATTTAAATATCTTCATTATTTCAGTAGAAATCGCAGTGGGTAAATCCTCGGTGGGACATTCTGTATAATATGGATACTACTTAGTTTATTTACTACTTACTCTTCACTAAGTACATAATTTAGCATCAACTTATAGATTGTCTTACGATTTATTTTTATAAAAATGTATTACCATCAATGTATATAAAAAAAAATTCTATTGGTAAATAGCAGTCAAATAAAAATTGCCATTTTGAATATCGTATTTAATTTATAATATTTATAAACAAACTTTGAATTTTGAAATACGAGTAATTTAAGCTTAGTCTGGGAAATTACCTAAAAGCTTAAACATAGTTAGGTTTTTTATATTGTTCCCGTCAAATATCCAAAAGATAAAGTTATCATGCATTATTTATATTAATATTTAACAATATTGAACTTTGCTTTTGTTTCAAAAAAATATTAATCCTCTTTAGTTTTTTAACTTTGTATTTTTTTTTTTACTTAGAAGTCAATATCAAAATAATAGTTTGCCAAACAACATTTTTTTTAACACTAAGCACAATCAAAATTACAAATAAATGTCAAATATAATTGTATTATGTTATTATTTTTAGGTACATAAAATTACAAAAATTTTACCCAAAATATCAATTCTCTCCAATAGTATGGTTGAATTATCATAAAAGTCTTCTGGAACAATAACTTAATGCAAAAATGTCAAATGTTATGATCATTATGATTATATATTATGATGTAATCATTGATTACAAATTACAAGTTCAAATTTTATTACGTTTTATAATACACGGAGTTGGAAGGGAACATAAAAAATTCCGAACATACAAACAGAATATGTTGTTTTAAGTGTAAAACGTATCGAAATATTAACCAACATTATAATTTATGATTTATTGAAAAATCATAGTAGTTATACATAGTATACAATGTGTTGGACGTACACGAAGCTATTTAATATTTTTAAGTTTGAATTCGATTTTAATGGCTACATATATGCATCCATGTGAAATTAAACTTAATTTTTTAAATCGTCAAGACGTACGGCATTCATGCTGCGTGTTCTTAAAAACAATCATTGATAAGTGAAAATAATGATTAATTGTAATTTAATTTGAAGTAAAAATAATATACATACTCCTAAGTTATCTACATATAGGCGTTTGCGTTGTATTACTTTATAAAAGTACTTAAGTATAGTCCATCGTGTAATAAAGTTGTCAAAATATTATAGTTTTTAAAACATAAACGCTATTAATTGGTACTCGCGGCAAAATGTGAAATGTTGACGGTCGCGCACAAGAATTATGGATTTATTAAAAGCTGCGTTTAAACGTGAGACTCCGCCCGTGCAATGTTATTACGACACATGTTTTGTGTTTAATTACAATGGATCCTTGAATATACGAATCGTGATACTGTATAGACGTCCATTAACTGAAATGGGTTGGTCGAAAATCAAATCATTAAATAATCGATACATCACACAGTACGAGATGGTGTAGAATACCTATAATAGCACGAGGACCTCCTGACCCGTTACCTATCGGATGGAAAACATTAATTTCCAATGAATTATTATTCACCGATATAAGGATCATAATATTATAGTATGTGTCGTGTTCGATTGTGTCGAGAGAAAACTTATATTATTATGTAGGTCATTGTTGGAATAGATTAAATCTGAGAACTGGAAAGTTATTGTTTCGACGAAATTAACGTACATTTTATGTAACATTTTCGAACGGGTACAACAAGAGATTAAAAGTATCGAGTCGGTGTACACGTCATATTTTTATTTGATTGGTAAGATTTGTGGGTACGAAAAGGAAAAATAAAAAGGAAAAAAATTTGACAGAAATATACAAACACAGTTGTAGGTTGTCAATTTAAATCGTTGAAATAAATTCAAAAGTAAGAACGAAAAACGGAAAACGTCGCCATACCGAATCACATGAGACAATATTGATGAATGATATATATATAATATATTACAAGTTTTATAATCATCTAGTGCACCATATAATTATCGTGACGGGTCCAAATAAAACTGTCCGTCGAAGACAGGTTTCTGCGTTGTATGCAAAGGTTTGTCTGGTACAGGTTTCACTGAACAAATAGGAATTTTAAAACTTCGCGGTATGGTATGTGTACTTATACCTGATAGCAAGGTAATGCACGATATTAGATAGTAAGGTAAATCGGTTCTTATATCGAGTAGTGTCCGGCTGCAAGCCGAATGATGAAAATCAGCTGCGGTGTAAAATAATTGTCTGTGTTTTTCAAAATGTCTATTATTTACTAAACCGCTAAATTAGCAGTATGAAGTGAAACCGAAAATTCAGAGATTGGTTTTCGATTCAGAAGATTAGGTTAAATTTATTCGTCGTCGATTACCTGATAAATCATTGAATATTTTATTGCATGCTCAGATCGTAATGTAGTAATCTACAAACATGTATCTCCTTTCAAATGAATGCGAAAATCAAATTTTCACTGCCTACATTTTCGACGAATATTATGGTTATTAAGTATTTTCATAGGTATTAAGAGGCATATTACGCAGTTTGGTACAGCTGTTTTTATTTTCATTATTCGCACTGATTTTTGCTAGCAATTATTATAAACCCTTATTTTTGGGCTTAAATACAATAAAACAAAAGTTTGCGGTAAAATAGATCAAACTACCAGAATAATTGTGAATTAGATATATTTTAAACTACTGTTGGCGGTTCTATTAAATAACAATTAGAAGATTTTTGATTATTGACAGCGAAGTGTACAATTGTATAAATTCAGAAATAAGTGCTCCGCCGTCCATTTCTCTAATCACGATATTAATTATTTACGGGCAGTACAGTAGATACTAGATACACAGTCCTCATTTGGCATTTGGCGTTTATAGTTCAAAACTGTTTGACACATTATTTTCCATGTTTAGCCACGCCTGAATCTGATATTAAAAATATTGTAGACGTAGACGTATGAAAAATTATTATAAAAAACAGTGCAGTCTATGTAATGAGATTTTTATAGTTTAAATATTGTGTCATATTATTACGAGTTAACACATTTCAAAAAACGAAAGCGATTCGGTTTCTAAGATAAATAAAAAATTCGATCGTCGAAAAATCCGTATGGGATATTCCGACGTACCGGTTTTCAAGCGAACGGTGTCCGTATGAAATCAAAAGTTTTGATTGATGTGATTGAAAAACAAACGCGCACACGTGCATTATATCAGCTACATATACCTACTCGTTTGAGAATAAATCGAGATCATTAGTGCGATCGAACATATAACGTACAGCACCTAATTGTATGGTTCGGCAAATGTTTACCGTCGGTAAATCGATATGAATATAAATACACGTTATAAACGGTTAATAAGCGAACGAAAATGATAATTTTTAAATATTACATAATGCGAATGTTCATTAAAAAGACATAAACCGGTATGAGCGGGCGTCGGGCGCGCGTGGTCCCACTGACATTGACCCAATAAACGTATACGACGCGCGGAGTACGACTGCGGTAATACAGTTACCTATATGTTATATTAATACAGTTATTCTTTCATTTTTTTTTTCCCCTCTCGATCTCGATGTACATTCCATTTCATTATTATTCGACGGCGCTCGTACCGCTCGCGTGTTCTATTAGTACTACACGTTTATTATAACATTACACGGTCCGCAAAACAGTTCGCCATCGAACCGGCTATTGTCATAGATCTCCGGATCGATTTATCGAATGATTTACGATTACGCGGTGGGCGTCGCTAATAATGCCTAACAAACGTAACGAATAAATAGCGTGCACGCGCGCTCACGTGTATAAATTAAATAAGTAAATAATGCGAAAAATGAATTCTTCAAATCGCTTTAGTGCACTAGCGCGCTGCAATGATCGATAATGCGATATTAATAATATTGTGTACCTACGCTTTTTTCTGTCTGGGTGGAGTTAGTGGAACGAGTGAAAGAGTGAAAGAGAGAGAGAGAGAGCGAGTGAGATCAGTGAACTGCAGGAGAGGCGTGCTTGTTATGAATTACTCAATACAGAAATAAGTTTTAATTAAAACGGCGCGTGTTTTATTTGGTAGGTAATTTTTTATTTATAATTGTTTTGTACCTCCTACGTCTACACTGTCCATATTATAATATCCGCACCTATTACGAAATGCTGACATTTATTTCTTTTGTTCGGAAATAATAAAAAAAAAAAAACATATTTCACGAACTGTTTGTTCATCGAAATCTTTGTTCGTCGAATCAAAATAAAAAAAAAATGACTTTGATGTTAAACAACCATTGGTAACTATACTGACCATTATGCCCCTAAATAGGTATGTAGTTGCAATGTTAATATTAATAGGTTTGATCTGAAACGTCATTAGCTGTGGCATTGCACAACATAATCTTAATACTCGGTGCCTTGACCAGTATATAATATATAAAGTAATATTTTCTGTTTAATAAGACTGTTGCCCATGTGCGACAACTTCTTTTACCAAACGAACATGTATGAATCGCATATACCGCCGTGGCCGTATGAAATACTTTCAACAATATGATCTTTCTTTTCAGAGTCGAGCGCGACTTCGGTGAGTTAATTCCCCCTCGCACTATTAAGAACATTTTAGTGCCCGAGTCGGTGCACAACGTTAACGATAATATTATTGTTTTTCTGAAGTACCTATCTGCTGTTTTTAATTAAGTACATACTCGTGGGTAAGTACTTAATCAATAGCACGATAATTATAAAATAAAACGATGTTATTTTTGATTAAAACGTAGAGGCTCAATGCAATTTTATAACCACCGACCTATATACTCGTTTACGTACACATTGGAACAATTCCTTTCGGCTTCAATGGGTTAAGTGTTCGATGCGTGGGCAGTGGATATGATGCGAAACCACGTACGTATACCAATGACCGACGGAAACGGTACTATTATCTTTAGCCGATATGGGTGCTCTATACTACGTATCTCACGTGTTACGACGGCATGATCGATTGCCTGCAGGGCATGTCTGCTAGAGGCTAGACGAATCATCACACCATTGTGACACAACACAGATTATCGTATATTATAACGATTCAACGACGTACAAGTGCATCTACTTGACCTGTTGTGAAAACAATATCGTATAATAATATTGTATTAGGCGTAGATGTTATAGCCAAAAAGGCGAGACGTCAAAAGAACGATAAGACACATATTGGTTGTGATGGTATTGAACTGTATATTATTTACATATGATAAATACACGAGTTATATAATACATAACAGGATGTCAATAAATAAAATAGTGTACAAGAGTCGATGGACGAGTGCCGGGTGGTAGGTACGGGAGCGTGGGTCCGTCGTTTGCGTGTTGAACGCGTGCGATGGTGGACGGGACTACGGCGATGTTGGCGGGCCGCTCGGACCGCGGTGTAGGTCAGAAGAATTAGTATGCCTTGTACGGGGCTGGCTTGTAGGCCGGTGCTGGGTAAGCTGGTGCTGGGTAAGCCGGGGCGGCGTATGCGGGCTTGTAGGCCGGGGCGGCTTTGTAGGCGGGTGCGCTGTACGGGGCCTTGTATCCTCCTTCGATTTTCTTTACTTCGGCGTTGAAACCGTTGTAGTCGTCAGCGGTGTACTCGACGACGCGGGTGGAACCGTCGGCTTCCACAAGGCTGTAGGATCCCTTGACGTTGCCGTTGCCGTCGCTGTACTCGGACTGGCTCTTGACGTCGTACGTGGTCGGGTCGTTGACGGAGTACTCGAAGTTGTACGGGGTCGGTGGGTAAGCGGGTTCCGGAGCGTAGGCCTTTGGTGCGGCGTAAGCGGGTGCGGCGTAAGCGGGTGCTGGGTAAGCTGCAGCTGGGTAGGCGGGCTTGTAGGCCGGGGCGGCGTATTGGGCGAGTGTGGTGGCCACGCAGGCGGCGAAGATGATCATCTGCAAGACAAAAAATCGCATTATAATACAGTGTACGGAGAGAACCCCAGACCCCTGACGGGATCCCCGGGGGACCGGAGAAGAATGTCGTCTTAGAGCGCGCGGTATGGCGATATCCGTTCGAAACGGGTCGCCGCGGGGACCGCGAAGAGACGCGATGGAAGCAATACAGAGTTCGGACAGAGTTGATTGCGGATCGGTGCAATCGACGAGACAGTTTTCTCTATCTCGTTGAAAATTCGCTCGAGTCCGTGTCGTTCAGGAGTTTGTTTCTTGGAGTCGCTATTAGAACATGATATTTACCTTGGTTGCCATTTTGAGTGTGTTGTCTGTTTGGTGTTTTCTTGAAATCGCGAAATACTTTGCGTACTGTAGACGATGTCGGTAACTGATGCCTGAGTGGACGGTGCTCGCGGTATTTATGCCGCGGGTCCGGTGTTCCTTTATTCCCTTCCAGATGTATCAATTCCCGTGCGGACGGGCACTTTCAATGCGGCACAAACCGGTTGTGCCGCGTGCGGAGGTTTTTTTTTCCCATGCCCAGTGTGCGCCGCGTAAAGGGGAAAAAATATCAAGGACGCGCGCGTCTATTCGGGTTAATTTGGCATTAAGAAAAGTGAACAGAATAAAAAATAAATAAAAAATGTTTTTACCTTGCATTTTTCACCCAGCTCGGGCCAATTGAACATTTGTTTCCAAACGATTTAAATTATACGTTATTCGGCGGTTACGAGTGCTGTGCGTCAGTGCGGTGCGTTGCATTGCACTCGGCGTATGCGCCAATTATGTTCTGCGAGTGCAGCGGAATAATTTCGAGAAACACGTATTTTCGCTTGTCATGATATAACAATAATAACGATAATGTTCGGAATGAGCGTTACGATCGAGAATGAGATACAATTGAACGTAAACATTGTATAATGTATTAAAGCGCCCGACTGGATACAAAATAGTTTAAACATTTCCCTCGACGCACTGTTTCGAATTATACATCGTGCGTAACACGTATGTTGTTAAAGTTTTCTGATTTTTCCTCTGGTTTCGAAGAGAAGCTCATCGTTCAGTTCGTGTCGCTACGATTTATGTGCCGACCAATGTAGAACAGGTGACGATGGACAGTGCCGCGCGAATGGATCTCCCTTAAAAAAAAAAAAAAAATACGGCCCGATATTTTTAGAAGTTTTAAAAGTAAATTTGCGAGTAAACAGTTTACAATAAAAGCTTTCAAAAGGTACCTAAATTAAAAATAGCGGAAACTATCTTACGTAGATCATTTTTCAGTGTCGCGCATCTATTATTGTGTTTTACATATTGCAGTATCTTAATCGGTTGGAGAGTCAGTCACCATAACTCATATGATGTAGTGTGAATATTTTAGTGAAGTTATTAAACTGTAATATACGATTGATGGTTTTTCCGTAACACCGACGTTAAATAATTAATTCAAGAAATGTTCTAATTTTTCATTTTTTTTCGATAATTTATTTTTCAACATTTCATAACCTAACCTAGCCATTTTACAAAGTTCCACGTTATTTACATAAAAGCTTTTTTGAAATATATTTCATTTTTAATGAATTACAGCGATTCATGGTACAAAGAAAACAACAAATTTTTAAATTTTACTATTCTATGAACCACATGGAAACATAAGTGTAAAAAGCTTTTATCTATGATTACATTTTAGAAGGTATCTAGGGTCACATAAAACCTAGTTGCGGTACAGACGATAGATCATTTTAAAGTATATTTTACTAGAATTGTTTTAAAACAACAAAAAGCAAACGAAAATCGTAATTTTAACTTAAATTAAGCATTGAATTAATGTGATATTTATAACTCTGTAACATATTTTGAAACATAATAGGATGTATTCACGTCAATAAGGTCAAATTCGTATTATATTTAACTAGTTTCTGGGATCATGGTCATGATAACGTGTTTAGTCTATTTCCGTTATAATCACTACTGGTTTTGATTTATTTTTAACTATCCAATAGAATGCCCACTGTCCTATGACATGTAAAACTTATCGACATATGACACATATACCTATTTATAACCATAGTGATATTCAAGAATATTGTATTTCTTGGACGGATTATTATTTTAATTTTACCGGTGACCAGTTTTGATTCCTTTGGGTACTTACCTTTTTTTTATTCTTTATACAATCCCTATAATACGTATAATAATTATTATTATCTATACTCTATGGACTATTGTACATTATGTAGAAATAAGGTCTTCAAATAAACTTGAAAAATCGGCGACTGACGACTGAAATTGGAAAAGACTGAGATCACCTGCAATAGTCTTACGAAATACGATATACGAGTAGGAAACATTGGCTAGTTTCAAATACATTTCATGCGATGATCGATCAGATATATAAGAAAAAAATAATGTAAATGAAAAAGTTGCAGAAACCGCTTCATTCATCTGGGCGAAAGTAAAAATTGTAAATATTTTATGTTCGTAATAAATTATGAATCTCATCTCATTCGAAAAACGATTATGAACGGACTCGTTTCAAATTAACATAAACACGAAATTTTTTAAAAGTGTATTTGAATCCCGTAAGCATTTTGGTCATGCGTCGAAAAGACTACCTAAACCAATACAATTTGTAATAATTATTATGATTACCAATATAATTGAAAGATTATTTTTATCAAAATACATTAGAATTATTTCGATACGAAATAATTATCTTTTATTAAATTTTTATTATATTATGATTTGTAATAAATTATTATTTGCTTATTTTTTATTGGTAAATATCATGAAACTAAAACACTTCGATAACATTGAAGTGTAATATAATAGTTTCAATTAACATAAAAAATGAAATAAAAAATACTCTCAAACTCTGCAGTTCAGTATTTATTAATGACATTTATGCAAACCAAGCTCACCGATTTTTCGACTCCATAAAATGGAATAATATTTAAGTATTTTTTCATTATTACACAAACATAATTATATCGATAGCATTAAATAATAAGAATATGCGTATTTTTCCTTTTACAAATTTACCCTCTATGAATTTCAAAAATGTACACCCTACGAATAGTGGACGAAATTTCGAGATTGTTCACTATTCAGTGGTGTCAGTGTATACGGTTTAAGTATTTACAATTTTTTTTTTATTATTATAATGGTTATATGGTCAATGTTTGTGTACTACCTACATAACGTCATATGGAATATGCGATGTACGAGTATGTAATGTTTATATTTAAATGAAGCGTGATAGTTGCCAAATTATTATTAAACAATTTTTAGTTCATAAAATTTAAGTTGTCGCTACTTTTTACTTAGGTTTCGGTACGATTGAACTCTCTCTGTTAAACGGTCAAGTGTATTACGTTTCGTTAGCGGTATATTTGTATCAATATTTCAATCGCTGAATTTCTTTTCTTTTTTTTAAAAACCGATCAATTGAGTTTCGTTTCACGTATTATGTACATCGTTTTATTTTTCTTTCACCAATGAATGTTGTTAAAATATCGTATATTATATACTATATTTTGTAATATTATATAGGTACTTGTACCTAAAATTATAATATTCAGATATGAATATATTATTGTTGAATTTACTTATTATGATATACCTGCATAAACTTGTTTCGTAATAGAGAATACCCGATATGAAAACCAATGTTAACATTTTTATATAACACATATTGATCTTTAAAAAAAAAAAATAATCATATTTCGCACATCAGAACACTGTGATGATATCATGAACTATTATTTTGTGATGGTGTTGCAGGAAAGGGCGCGATACCATATTAAATACCCAAGCGGATATTATTGCATTCTTAATACCATTGATGTGTTGTTAGAAATTTCACATACACTGAAGAATTCAATTTTCTAGACCATCATTTATTTTTTCACAGTAATTTCATAATTATATATCGAGAATTTTACAATTCTAAAATGTTCAAGGCATAAGCAGGTCACAGTTAATTTTTAATAATTTAATTACATAATGTAACGAGTACACGAACGCATTTTTCTAAGTACTTTCATTCGCCTCGAGAATTGCGTTCCGGAATAATAATAATGGAAAAAATATGAATATTAAAACGTCTTAAAGCTTTTTCACTTACGACTTGTATTCTATAAGCTTATGGAATACTCAATTTCAATATATTTATTTGGCTTAGTAAATGTGTTCGGCCGAGTTTTATTAATTGAGACTCATTGCATGTTGGGTATGCCATTTGGAATAGACATGTAAACTGGGTATTATTTTTGGCTGTTTTGCAATACTGCATTATTGTTATATCCTACAAACGTATTTTGGGAAAGTTATTCTGTAATTGAGATATTGTAATGGTCACCTAGGAGTTGATGTCGTAAAGCCAAGAGTTATTGTTTAGAATGTATAATTTATGAATTAATATATGTGCGCGAAGCAATATTTAACGCTGTAAATTGTTCGAATTTATGGGCATTCAAAATTTGGATTTATAATATATTCTTAATGGCATATCCATAGAGTAAAGGAAAATGATTGGACATTTAAGTTGTTAAATATTTTCGGAACCAAATATACGCTCTAATGAATATAGATTTAAGGTTCTTATAAATATAACAATTATTTCGAAATCGAATAATACCTAATGGAAAAAGATATTTGTTAAATAAATTAATAATGTACAATCGATACATTGTTGTGCTAAATATTAGACGGCCAGACAAGAAATTATTAAATAAGAGGTGTGAGCGTAAAATTACTTGTTTTAATGCCCCGTGGACTAAAAAGAATGTATATATATATTATTTATGTAATTGTATCATTATTTTATTGAGTATGACCTTATGCCAAACCTGAATTTTCTGTAAAAGGTATTTTTCAAAAGGTATATAGTGCACACGGCATTACTATACTAACGAAAGAAAGATTAAAACTTCAATCCCACGCGTCTATACGACCAATGTAAACTGGATCAACTACAAATTAATTTATTATTCTCCGTGGTAGAATGCCGGCAGAATATTTGAAACGAATTCATATTCATTTATATGCAGTTGTAACTGTTGGTTTTAAGTTTATGAAAGTTGTCGGCAGTCGGCTACTTTGACTGTTTCGATTGTTACGTTACGCGCGCAGTCGTTTTGCGTCAACGTACAAAAGAAGAAATAAAAAATAAAAAAAAATAAAACGATACACCATACGAGCATACATAATTAATCTGAGACAACACGTCATGTCGCGGTCGCGGACAATGTCGCAGGAACGGTCCGGTTTAATATTATGCATTTTCAATCGGCAAGTATTCGCCCGCGGGGGAAACGTGAACCTTGACCACTATTATTGTCTTCTCAATGCGATAACACCGCGCGGTGCGAATATGATTTATACGAATCCGTCGCAGGGGCGTACTCGTATATCGAATAGTACGATAATAATCGATATTGTTGCTAATCGTGACAAAATAATTGCGCCCGGTTAAAAGATAGCCTCTCGAAACGCGAAGAAAGCGACTTGTTTCAAGTATCCCCGTCGAAGGCGTCTGAAATGTCGGAGGTTATACACGCGTGCGCTGCTCACGTATACTATGCGGATCGTGATCATTTCAAAAGTGCAAGTCTACTATATTATTATTATTATTATTATTATTATTATTATTATTATTATTATTATTATTATTATTATTATATTATAATTATTGCACTACGTTATTCCGTGCGAAATAGTTTCATACGCTTGTTTATATGCCTCCGTACTACGTTGAACAAACGCATAACGTAGCTAATCTGTGTCCGGTTGAACTGATTTCATGTGGTTGACTTTGATGTTAGAGTTAACCTACTTGCTACCGAACTCAAAGGGAAGGACATCTGTGTCTACTCAGATACTCAATTGTTTTTTTTACGATATCTTAAAGCGAGTTACGATCATGTAAAACATTACAGTTTAAAAAAGCTTCTAAGTAGCTTACACGAGATGACGAAGACAGTGTCCTGTGCCCATTGAGTTAGGTTTGGTTAGGTTAAGGATAACGGATAGTTTTGCTTTAATGTCAAAAATCTAACCACACGGAATTGTTTACGACCTCTAAGACGATCTCGCGGTTGTCGTTAGACACGCGAAAGCGCCACACCACGTCGCGTTGTTAATTAAAATCGTACGAAACAGAGTGTTTGCGTTGCCTACACACGCCAATAATTGATGTACGCGCGCGGTTCGAGTGGATTTTTTCAAGGCGGAATGTTCGGGCGATCGGAGGATATTACCCAGTCGCAACGTGCGCGGTTGCATTGTGTCGTGCGCAGTCCGGCTGCAGCCGCGGCCCGAAAGTTCAGCGATCACTAATTAAATCCGATCGGGAGGTCGTTCCCTTAATCACAAACTAATTTCGACGCGATCACGATTTTCGAATTTATTTATTGGTTAACAATGGGTCACTGTGAACACACGTCGATGCCGCTGTAGTATTCGTGCAATATTTGAATAACCGCCCATACTACACGTACAGGGTGTCCCGACGGTATTCGCACCGAGCGATATCTCCCGTGTTAATGGATGTGATCAAATTTGGTTTTTTTCCCTCCGATCATCCCTGGGCAAAGGCAATTTTTTTGGCAACAGTTCGTATATAAGGGAATTATTGGTTATGTTAAAAATAAAACATTTTTTGTTTTATGACTTTTGTGAAATTCGAAGATAGCAATTTTATAGGTCTTTTTCTGAAAATGTCGACGGTTCAGCTTTCAGTTTTCATTGGATTCATTATTTTTAATAGTTTTTTTTAAGTTAACGAAGGAATAATGTGAGATATTACGACCTCGTCATTTTTTCGGTTTACTGATTATTTTATTATAATTTAAAAATGCGTAAATAGTACATTATTTTCTTGTAAACTGGGAAAATTATTAAAAATCTAGTAGTTACTGGAGATTTTCAGAATAATAAGACCTATAAAATAGCTTTCTTCAAAATCTGTAAAAGTTGTACAGTAAAATGTTAATTTTTAACTTTTTTAATGACACTTATATTTATCAAACTAGGTATTGTCAACACAATTGCCTTTTCCCAAGGATTCTCATAAAGGATAAACAATATTGGGTTGTCTCTATTAACACCGGATATATAGATCTATGGAAATCCCGGTGGAACACCTAGTATACACATGCACTTGTACACGATACGTGAACGTAACATTTTATGTATTGGATACGGCATGTTAATACGTTTTTTTGTGCAAGCGATTTTCCTTATATAATTTTATCAAATGCGGCACACGCGCACCGCGCTCACTTGTATCGCGATGAATCATCGTTTTAGATTCCGAGCGGATCGAGAAAATACAAAAGTACACGGTTTTGCGAGCTGTTGCCTGTGTACGTATTTATACTCTATATGTATACATTATATGGATTCTGTGAATGCGTTTAGAGTATAGACGCTACATCGATCGAGTAATATACTGCGTTTGGCAGGTACTAAATGAACAAAAATAACGGTTAGAATAATTTATATTTAGTTTTCGAAAAAAAAAAAAATGTAGCGAAAAACTATGAAAGGAAAAAATAAATTAAAAACGTTTTGAACAGAATCTGTTATTATTGGTTTTACAGTCCGATTTAAGAAATACAAATCCCAGATGCACTATGAACACACGTTTCTGTATTCGTCTTAGTATTGTTTATTGTAATGATGTGGTTTTTACTTTTTGACTATGTTTTAATATTCTGTGAAATTATTGATTTTGTATATTCATTTGTCTTAAGAAATTTATTAAACCAACGATCAGACATTAAATCCAACGCGTAACTCTAGCAGTATATAAAAAAGTTTAAAAATGAAATGGATTACCAGACAATATTGTTTTCACGTCATATTTTTCATGAATCTATAGACGCGATTTGTATTTTGATTAAGACTTGACATTTTATTTCTGCACTCTTATACTCGTATATAAAGTACAATTCATTTCAAAAATATTCGCTCATAATTTTCATTCATATTAAAAATGGAAAAATGACATAAGCACTTTAGTGAACCGAGCATTGCTCGGAACCGTTTTTACATCTCAACGATTTATCATTCCTTTTAGATTTTTAATAAAAGTACAACACTGTATTTTTCGCCGAGTTTATCGAAGTGGAACAACGGCCGGGTGCGGCGCCCATCCTCCGCTTAATACTGTTTACTTTTACTTTTTATTTTAGTTTAAATCCAACCGTAGGCGCATGTACCATTATTATACACATACATTCGGCTCGGGTTATCGCGCAACACTCTGTAAAGCGCATAAGAATAATTATATCATAATATTGTTCTAAAAATGTTATATCTCGCCGTACACATCGGATCGTAAAATCCGAACCGACGTAATTGTTTCGCTGTTAACGATCGCATCCATCAATCACTGGGTGCAGATATGGCGCCATTAATTTTTACACTCTCGTACATATTTATAAATATATAGGTACGCATGTAGTCGGCGTAGTAGTTTAGAAATCCCAGACGGATATCGGGCGGTGAAGAGAATAAACAAATAAAAAACATAACGTGTTTACGGTTTTGTAAATATAATAATATATTATATTGAACTATATTTACAGAGTACAATAAATACAGGTTAGGTGTTGTCGTAAGATGTTGTCTACGACGGGTGAAGGACAGCAGATGACTTAGAAGCCTCTACGCGGATGCCGCGTAGTGGCTATAGCGGGAAGAATAATAAAAAGGATTTTTCTGAATTGTTTTCAAAACGGACGAGATTTAGTACGCCTTGTACGGGGCTGGCTTGTAGGCCGGTGCGGAGTAAGCTGGTGCCGGGTAGGCGGCGGGCGCTGGGTAGGCAGCGGGTGCTGGGTAAGCCGGGGCGGCGTACGCGGGCTTGTAGGCCGGGGCGGCTTTGTAGGCGGGTGCGGCGCTGTACGGGGCCTTGTATCCTGATCCTTCGACTTTCTTGACCTCAGCGTTGAATCCGTAGTTGTCGGCGGTGTACTCGACGACGCGGGTGGAACCGTCGGCTTCGAGAAGGCTGTAGGATCCCTTGACGTAGCCGTTGGCGTCGGCGTATTCGGACTGGCTCTTGACGTCGTAGGTGGACGGGTCGTTTACGCTGTATTCGAAGCTGTATGGCTTCGGTGGGTAAGCGGGCTCTGGGGCGTAGGCCTTTGGTGCGGCGTAAGCGGGTGCGGCGTAAGCGGGTGCTGGGTATGCTGCAGCCGGGTAAGCTGGCTTGTAGGCCGGGGCGGGGTATTGGGCAAGGGCGGTGGCCACGCAAGCGGCGAAGATGAACAACTGTGGAAAAAAAACAAAAAAACATTTTAACGATTTGAATACTTATGTTCCGACGGGTTTCGGACATTTGCGTCAGGCCCACGGCTGAAAAAAACGAAAAAACGAGCATCCCGTGACCGCGACGGTTTTGGATTCATAACTATACCGTTACGTACCTCGTGATTGTACGCGTTATTCGAATTACACGCTTGGATCGGTTATTTGAAAAAAATAATCAAACAACAAACGCTACCCGCGTATTTGGTCGAATGGATGTAGACCGCGAGTTATCGAGTAAAATCAGAGCGAACGGAAGAATAAAGTTGTAAAAAACGGTGCAGAAACTTAGAAGGATAACGCGTGTTATGCCGTGGACTTAACCGGAGAACAAATTGTTTCGTAGCGTAAAGAAAAAACAATGCAGTACTCACCTTAGCGGCCATTTTAGTGGTGTGGTTTTGTGTTGGTTTGGATGTAATAAATAAATAGGTACAATCGAACGATCGTGAATGACTGGTGACTGTGACCACGGCGTTTTCACTATTTATGCTAAAAGTTTCGAGTGACTTTAATCCCTTCCAGTTGATCAACTCCTTCCAATTTCTTTCGACAGTGTTGCGAACCGGTTGCTTTGCAGAATATATGTTTTAGTCAATGAGGCAACCTCATAACCGAGAGAACATTTGACCTACGGCTATTGGGTTTGGTTAAACTATAAAAAGAGCAACCTTGATTTTTTGTCTATGTGGTTAAAACTGAATCTGTCAGTGATTTAAAATTAATTATTTATCATTTTGGATTGGCCGATCATGCCCTTACATAAGTCATCGTGAAGGGTACAATAATGAAATCCAATTTATTTTTCATGATCCGTAATATTGTATCTTTAAGACAATCGCTCAGCTAACCAACGTGACGTGTGTGTACGATGTACGATTATATGTATGTTTATCGTGGCCATCAGCTTATTCGAAATTACGTTAGTTAATGGTGTCTAAAATTCTAAAACGGTTTGGAAATGTAAAAATTGTCTCAATGAACCGAGTATACATTGCAGCATATGTTTTACCGTTTTCATCTTGTAGCAATTACAATATAAAATACATTTAAAATCGTATAATTGCAATGGAGTGCCCCGGTACGTAACTTTTTTAAAACAAAATTACTTGTATTTTATTATTATGACCATCCATTATGCCTACACTCCAGGGTATGCATTTTCATCTAACCTTCTAATTGGTTGATTGTGTGTAAAATGAATTTATAATTATTCTTATTAAAGTAAATAAAAGCTTATTATCAGATTATGATTGAAAATATTTTTTATTATTACTGGTCAAATGACAAGAATAAAATTAATGCACTTATTATGACTAACACTTAGAAATGTTAAATACATCACGATTATAAATAAATCGATTTTTGTTTATAGTCACCACGGTATTCGCTCCTTTTACCTTGACTCCTAATTGTAAGGTGGTCATGGCGAATAACTATAATCGTCCTACGGTAGTTAGAACGCTGTACCTTTCTTGAATACCTACTTGAGATATATTATGTTGAAGGTAGGTTCATACATTCCTGCTTAACGATTATTATTATTATAATTTTCATAATAATAGTTATTATCATTATAATTGTAATAATTTATTTAATATGACTAATATTCTAAAACTAATAAATAATAACTATAATTATCAGAAAGTAGTTGAAAATAAAAATTGTAATGCGATTCCGAATTCATCATACCAGAGATATTAGAGATAGCTTGTCAATTATTGTTATTTCTAAATGCATTAATTAAAATACGGTTGATATATTTCACCTCAACAGCATAATGGTGCGAGGTATAATATAATAACATTTTACTTTACAGTGTATTGATTCCCACGGTCAGTCGGCCATTGTTTTGTTGACCGATCGTTTTGTTTGTATGCCTGATCAAGTTAGGGACATTTTAAATGCGATAAAAAAAAATCGATTATGTAAACGATCTGGACATTTGAATGCTTTGATTTGTATATATTGTTACAACATCATATTAGATGTATTACGATCAGAGATTGCAACCCCAGTGCTATTTTAAGATTCCAGGATATCGGGATATTAATCTGTTAATCCTGGGATCTCGGGATTATCCTGAAAATTGGTAAGTAACACTTTTATAAACATAAGTTAAAAAAAATTGATTTTATTTGTCTATAATTTTAATTTCTATGAATAACAGTACAAACAATCCTAAATTAAATTTAAAACAAAAAAAAAAAAATTATAATTAATTAGGTACATATATATTTTTTTACGTTTTGAAAATGTGAACACAGACCTAGCAAAGCGTCTAACGTTTCATCTCCATGTCTGTTTCTCAAATTGTCCCCGTACAGGCTGCACGTGAAAATTCACGTTCTAATTCGATGCTATAGTAAGTGCTGTAGACATTAAACACTAATAATTAATAATTACAAGTTTTATCCTGCATCGTGTACTCTGTAACAAAATATAAAAAAAAACTGTTACAAATACGTAGACCGACATTAATGCTGGCCCGCATCGGGCAACATTCACTTATCGAGTTGACGTATTTTGAAATCCCGGAGTTATCGATATTATCAAGAATCGATCGGGATCTCGTGAATCTCTAACTATGACGCGTTTAATGTAAACGACGCACATCTTGTATAATGTTAAGTTAAAGTAACTATGTTTTGATCGATGCATTTCTTAATTACGCCGGTGGCTGACCACCGTGTTCGATCCGTGTTTTTGAAAACTTCAAATTTTTTATTTCAAAAAAACTATGTGAGCACCGGCGAGGAAATTTCTTCATCCGAAACTGAAACGTGCGTTAAAATAATAACAAACATGACACGGGAATGAAATACGCTATTGCGATTTCATTGAGGTGTACATTTTTTATTGCGCGACGGTAAAAAAAAATAAATACCGTGTACGACGATACGATAGAAGAATATACACTCCAGGTCTGAGTATATTAAATAATGATTGCGTTTGAATTTACATTTGACATTTGTATTATTGTTGTGGAACCGTAATACGAACGCGTACAACAATGTTACGAACGCACAAAGTGCAAATATTTTCATACCTTATCGTTATATTTATTGTGTTCGCAACAATATGTTCATATTCTATTTATCATCCTACGCGCGTGTGTACATTTAAAATCGTATCATATTGTTATAATAGTGTATTTTGCACGAGTAACATAATAATTAATATCTTTATCGGACCGAAGACACGACGAATTTTCATTTCCACGGTTATTACTGTAATCGGTCGCCGACACAATAAATCGTATGCATACGTAAACGCAAATAATGCGACGATCATGCAAAATATACAATATTCTACAACGAAGTTTCTATTAAAATTTAAATATTTCGATCGCAAAAAAGGTGTACTTACCATACGAGTTTTATCTCGAAACCGGTGGTTCGCAATATTGTTACACCATCACCTACATTTTGGGTTAAAATCGGATTACGTGTTGGATATGGTATAGGCGCACCCCTACGAGTGCAAACACATTTTGAAACCGTTTTACTCCGTCCATATCGTTCGCCCATACACGGACTGAGAATATTAAAAAACGATTGCACTCCTTATGCGAAACAGTTTTCGTCGTCTGACGTCTGGTGTGCTACAGTCACGTTAATTCTGAATAAACAGTAAACACGGCGTCTGTGTCTCGTCGTCCGACGGGTGATCTATGAAAACTGGTATAAAACGTTAAAGTTTGTCCTAAAGTTTAAAGTCGTACACAGTTCTCGTTTTAGTTTAAAAGGTGTGTAAATTAATTTGCAACGAAAACAAAAATGTTTTTAATTTAAAGCGAGCGCAACGAAAACACACTGTACGGGCACACACCGAGTTCCTGGTATCCATACATAATTCATGAGTCCAAAATGAAACACGACCAATTAATATTTACGTTCCATCACCCGATAAAATTCAATGTCAGGCTCGAGTTGACGTTAAGAAAAAAACGCATCGAGGCAACACAAGATCGTAATATTATTATAATACCGCCGGCTGCTGCATTGTACGTGCAATGTTCAGTAGATGGTAGATGTACGAAATAATAATAGAAGGTTTAGTTCACTTCATGTCAATTAAAAACAATGCGATCAACATTGCAAAATCATACTCCTGGTTTCTGTATAAGCGCAGAACGACCATAGCATTGTAAAACATTTTTTCTTTTCTTTTTACAAAATCAACAATAGAAGGTAATACCATGAGCCAACCGCGACAACGAAACACGCTATGATCGATTAAAATATTAAATTTGTTGTGTGTAGAAATTCTAAATCTATGACGATTTTAATTTTATAAGACCCCCGCGAGTTGTTTTAAAAATCTGAAATGTTAAAAGGTACACAATTTTACCGTTGTAACGTACGAGTTTTATATTTTAGTTCCATACCGTATTGAAAACTTGTTTTAAATTTATGACTTTTACATACTTAATTGTTCCGTGTATCTATATAGTGAATATCAATTTTAGTATACGATTTTAATTCATTATAACTTTAAAGATATACGACACTCAGAGCAAATCGTTATTTATAAGCAATTTTTTTATTTATTTAAACTTAACGTTTTGCAAATCGCCACAAAGTTGTATAGTGAAGTAAGCTCGGTTTAGAATATGGTATTACAGTATCATGATTGAAAAATATAATATTTCTCTCTAGATTGTTGTACCACGTTATCGTCAACTTAACGTATTTCTACTTTGACCTACCTCGTATTAAAGTAAAGTGATATTTCATGAGGAAATTCTAAACCTCATTTTACTTTTCGTTTTTCTATTGGATTTAAACCGTCAATTTTTGTAATTTTTATATTAATTTAACTTCTCTAACTTAATTAATGCGAAACTGCAATTTGAGTAAAATAATATAAAAGTCTTGGCATTACTGCGGTGAGACGATGAGTATTTTGCTTTTAAAATTTCGAAGAGTTTAATGATTCAAAATGATAATTGAATCTACATACATGTTTTATTTCGAACACTTATTAATTATATATTTTATATTCGTGTAGTCAATTTAAAAAACCGGTTTTCGGCATAATCATGTGCGTTTAAAAAAACCTATTCGGTATTACAAATACATATTAATAAAACGGAATATATAATGGTAATAAAAGTTTGTATTAAAAATAGTATTTGTTCATACACTCAATAAAAATTATTTAATAAAAATTAAATTATGTGGTTTAAATGATACAACATATAATTAGAATATAATACGTTCTCGGTGTATCCATTAACCAAACATGAACATTATAATACCTCGAATAATAAATGTTTTTGTTTCTCCTCTCTACCATTCGATACTTTAAATATTAAAGGACTTCACCATTTTTTTTTTCAAACTGTTTTATTTCCATTCACTTATGTGATATTGTGAAGATTTTAAATACATTTAATGTTTCACTACTTGAAAAATAAATTTGTTAATTTATTCAAATACTTGAATAAAAAAATTAGCTATATTTTAGATTGCTATTTTGTATCCATTAATTATTATGAATTATACAACAGGAAAAATGTAATGCGAGTTATAAGTTAAAGATTGTAAGTAGTTTTCTATTTCATTCATTTATTTGTTTACTTATCGTTTTATACATTTATAACCGTACAGTCTTTAAACTTACTAATTTCACTGAATACAATTTATACGTGTATATTATTTAATAACTATGTTTCAATTTATGTTCAGATTAAGTTATGAGATGATGATTATGGTACAATTGCTGATGATTTGATCTAGTTAAAAAAATAATTGACATGCGCTTTAGTTATACATGCGGTACTATATATATGCTCAAGGCAGAAAATCATATTTTCCAATCTCTTGCACCTAACGGCTCTGGCCAAAGGAAAGTAGGTAGCATAATTTCTTACGTTAACTGTGTGTCTGTGTGATAATAATATTGCGTGCACTCCTCATTACCATCACTATTGTGCACAAATTAATCTGATATTCTAATGTATTTAAATTTAAAAACACAATTTATTATTTAATATACATTTATATGATACCATTGAGTTATTGCATTCAATAAATTTGTTGTGAAAATATATGGTTATTTTTAATGTATGTAGTAATTACACCACGCGTTGTATCTACTCGTACTTAGTTAATAATGTTTGACGCGTGGAATGTAAACATTTTTAAAGGTTATTCTTTTATGCTTGCTTTTTTCAGAATTTGAGATGTAAACAGTTGTACCTTATGCGATTCGATTCTCGTAACAAACGAAATGCGTTGTAAATCATATTTTGATATTATAATATTCGTGGAGGACAAATCATCTAACACAACAAGTACCTACGTGAGATGACGGCTCATTTTTTAAGTAATCTTTTTGCAGCATCTTTAGCTGTTTAATAATATTAATCGTTAAAGACGTTTAGCGGAAGTGCTGAATGTATTGAATAATATAAATAGAAATAAGACAATATAAAATGATAGGTTGTTTAAAAAAAAAAAACGTTATACTCTCGTATATAGAATAAAAAAAAAAAATTATATATTGTACAATAAAAGTATAATATAATGCAGAGAGAATTATTTAAAGTGTTATGTAAATCGACTCCTTGCAACCGTTGGTATGATAAAAATTAAAAAATAAACAAAGAATTTGTTAATATAATTTTTTTTTAAATTCGGTACGTATAAAATATTTATATAAACTTTGTATTCGAAGAACTGTTTGTTTATATTGTATTTGGACATACCTACATTATAATTATAATTATATATTTAATATAAAAAACGATTAAGAAAAGAAAATGATCTTCACAAATGTTTACTCGATAACGACAAATGATTCCAAACAACTTCTATTCTATTTATGATATATTTATAACTGTGTTGCTCACTCATCGTTCATTTCTTTGGTTCTTATTATAATTTACACTATACAATGTTCATATTTTTTTTCTTATGTGTATTTTTCATTTATTTTTTATCATTCAGTGTGGTTTTAATTAACCTGATGATGACCAACGGTTGAAACTAGCCGTTATACATACGAATCTTTAAACACTCTCGGCATTCTATTATATTTATATTTTTCAATGTACAGTTGATTTTTTTTTTTTTTTTAAAGTGTTATGTTGAACAGCAGTTGTCGCTGTAAATGTGTTTTAACGCGAAAAAATGTTACGCAGTACAAGAGAAATTCATAATTCCCGTCTGAAATACGAAACGCTAAAAGGCCAAAACAATAGCAAATGCGTTGCAAAACCAATATTCGTTTCCGACATCAATCATTGTCCAAACACCGCGATAGTTCGTTAAAAACAAAATAAACCTCGCGGAAAAGTTCAGTGCGAACAAAATGTATTCCATATCATGACATAGACGTAGCAGGCATATATGTAGTTGAGAGCATAGGTTTATTTTAGAGTTTTCGTTTAAAAACAAATTAATAACAAGTGTAGACGATGTACAACAACGGTCTTACGTTACAAAACAAGATAATAATAATAATAATAATAATAAAATCAAAAAATCTTCTTATTGAAAGAACGATAACGTGATATTAGCACAATATTATAGCGTATAACGGTAAGTTATGATACAAGGGGATGACGCGACGACACTTGTTGGCACGAAGCGGGTAGGTGCGACTAACGGTGGTCGGATGAGGTGCATGTTGTTAGTAGTGAAGAGTGGGCTGCTTGTAAGCGTACACGGGCTCGTGGTGGTATCCTTCGTGATGGGGCGCTTCGATTTTCTTCACCTTAGCGTTGAAGCCGTTGTGATCGTCCGCGGTGTACTCGACCACGCGGGTGGAGCCGTCGGCCTCGAGCAGGCTGTACGATCCCTTCACGTTGCCGTGCCCGTCGCTCACCTCGTGCTGGCTCTTGACGTCGTGCGTGTACGGGTCCTTTACGCCGTACTCGAAGTGGTACGGGGCGGGCGCGTGATGATGCTCTTCCTGGTGCTCGTAGCCGTGGTACTCGGGCGGGTAGGCGAACACCAACTGTCCGAACAACGCGGCCAACACTATCATCTGCAAGAACAATAATAGTAACATGTGTTATACTTTGACGTGTTGGGAAAACACTATTTCAAGATATCCCGTATGGCGATACCAAACATTGGGCTTCCGGATTCAAAATGGGTCTCATCGCGATTACCCTGCCCTACCCCAATGTGTCCAAAACTTCGGTTTCCTACTGGGTAATGAGAA
Organism: Periphyllus acericola; assembly: GCA_949715065.1. Classification (NCBI taxonomy): domain Eukaryota; kingdom Metazoa; phylum Arthropoda; class Insecta; order Hemiptera; family Aphididae; genus Periphyllus; species Periphyllus acericola. The sequence continues at coordinate 8,627,366 of OX454270.1, read as the reverse complement.
TAACGATATTTTTAAACAAAAAATAATATAAAAAACGGACGAATCTTCTAAGTAGGGTGAAATTCCACGGTCTGCTAAAATGAAGGGATGAGCCTTTTAAACTTGATGCCAACGTAGCTATCATTGAGTTGGAAAAACGATTTGGAGTGAAAGCGGGTTGTTGGATCAGTTTATATACATTTTATTTTTAGTCGTATTAAATATTTTTCATTTATGATGATAGAATACATTTTGTATAACTATAATAACCTTCTTAGAACATACCTACATACTCTTTTACTGTGTAAAATAAAATAAGAAGTCACTCATCGTACATTTGTGTAATTTCAATTGATATTTCAACTGTATTTGATAATATGACAGTTTTAGGGCTAGATAAGTAACTCATATACTATATCATTTCGATTGGAAAAGGTCATTTTCCTTGTGTTGTTATTAATGAATCACCCTACCTCCTCTTCCGATCAAATTATTTTTTTGTTCAGGACAGTTTTTAAGTTTGGGGCACTATACCTTTGTCATCGGGGGCCCCAAAATCCTAGGCACGCCACTGCATTCGGACGACGACGACGTGTAATTGTTCCGGTGGACAAGTCGTGGGACGAGGTGATATCGATGGGATTTTTCTTCGGAATGATAAACCAAAACGGTGTTTTTTTTAATACGGTTTTCGCATACAATACTCACTAAAATCGTTGGAAAGTCCCGGTAGACGACACTCGCCGGGGCAAGAGATAGTATCGCTTAAATGAATTATAACATCAACAATGCAACCCTATATACATATGGTATCTCGAAAATTTCTCACTCCTCGCTATAATCGAATTTCGGGAGGTGAATAAAATGATTCAAATCTAACACGAACCGTCAAGTTTATATTGCTTAGAAGTTTGTTTTTTCTTTTCGAAAATACTATCCCGATAAAAAGTAATGTTCCGATATTATTTTTAGCCACTCCAAGTGTAGTGCGAAGAAAATATACTGAAATCACTCTTACCTTAATCGCCATCTTTATGCTTCGTGTTGCTTGGAGACTTGATTCTGATGGAATATGTTACTATTGTGTGCTTGACAGACAACTGATGATTGAAACTACGTTGTTTCGGTATTTATAGAAGGAATTCGCATTTCTTCGAGTCCCTACCAAGTGCCATTCAATTGTTTTCTCGGCTGTGCGATTTAAGAATTAGTAGATCGTGCACACGAATTAAAAGTAATCTTAGGTATACGAGCACGAACAATTTACTTATTACACATTAGTTCACGGTTTTTGATTTATTCCGTCATACGGATATACTATAATAACTCCATCAACATATAAATTAAAAAAAAAAAAATTACTTAATACATTATTACTTGTTACGCCATGTAATGTGTACAAGTGACGATTATTAGTTTCGAATTCTAATATTTTCACTTTTCCTGAAAAAAATGGTAAAATAAGTTAAAATACTATTTCAATATTACCATAAATCCATTTATTATCTTCAAGCGAATGAATGTGTTATGAACTATGGACATGTACTAAGTACTATAGAAAATTCACCGATCGAATTATTAATAATAAATACCAGTAATCAGCTATTTAAACATTTTAAAATGTTTCTATTTGCAAAGACTATAAATTTAAACTGGTAGTTTATAAGAACTACACGAATCGCCTTGACATTTTGCCGAACGATAAATAATAGAAACCGGCGGACAGAAATGAAAATTATTTCATTTTTGATCTGAGTTATAGGTACATCCAAATTAATCTACTCAGCTTTATAATAAATTGTATGACTATAAAGTTTCCTTGTTTCGATCTATAAATATCTATATTTATATTCTCTATTTATATGTCATTGCGGACAAAAGGCTATCCTTAGGATCCTATCGATCTTACACATTTTAAAATTATCGTTTCAACAACACCCGCATTCTAATCCAAATGAAAAATAAATCCTCTATGCAAATTAGCATTCTTGACTTATACTGCTTAAACACTTGCGATATCTAACTGATGATATTTCTGTACACATTTAGTTAACATTCAAACCTTTCAATCAATTAATAACGGTTCTTGGTTCGTTGGCAATAATTGAATGCCTACAGGAAGATCTCAAAAGTCCGCATAATAATGAATCCATATGAAACACAAGTTTATTTAAAAGCCATCTGCGCTACACTTCTATATTTCTGCTCATATAGTCTCCGAATCACTACTGTACAGTGATAAATAATAAAAGTAGGTCGACCAGACAACTTAAATATGGGTGAATTCGAAACTTTTTTTTAAATAACATATAACTTATACTCGTATGTTGTTTGTATATTTTTATGTAACTGGAAATTGCGATAATTGTTATCAATATTATAAAGCTACCTACTACCTATAGTAAAAAGCTCGTAAAAAGGGAAACCTATGTGAACTCGCTAAACATCGAAAGAAATCAAAAGTGGTCATAGCTGATACCGTTATTCGTACTAAAAATAATAGCTATGAGAAGGATGATTTTTAATTTCGGCCTACAAGCAACACCGAAAAATTGTTTTTGAGTCTCTATACAATAATAGTGACAATTTGAAACAAGCGTGTGTTGAAGAAATGAAAATACAGTAGTAATTTAATAACATTAGGTTTAAAATCATTTATAATGACATTGTTCAGAATTTGATAGTTAAAAGAAAACAAATCTAAAAATTTAAATTAAGAAATTAAAAAAACAACTAGATTATACTCGTTTAATTTGTTTCGATTATTCAAAAACAAAATTTGGGTAGGAAATTAAACGAGCTTATGTTACTAAGGAAAATAACTTTTAATTTTAAACGAAGGAAAAGCAGATTTATGTAACTTGAAAATAATGTTAAATTCTTTCCAGCAAGCAATATTTTTTTGAAATTTGGTATTTTTTTTTAGTTATGGGTTGAAAATATTATGCATGCCTAACCATTAACGATTTTATCGAATATTCGAAAAATCAGGACATTTTTGGTGAGTATCTTTAAGAAAAGTTTTAAATTTTGAAGTGTTGCGAAATGTATATCTTCATTAGTTATAGTTTTTCACTTTTTTAAGACAAAAATAACTAGTAAGAAGATATCTGATTATGTGCATAATAATATTCATAAAAATAAAAATATGATTATTAAAAAATATACCCTTGATATAAACATATTATATCAAAGTCACTTTTGTCTCGTTTATTTTTTCAATAAATAATTTTCACATAAGTAGATCAAATTTGTTTTGAAAAATTACTTGCTCGAACTCTTGTGTACCATAAAAGGAAGATTTTTAAGTCAAAATCACAAATTTATTTATTCTTCTCTGCTCCTTTCAAATATTTAAAAATGTCTTTCGTTATAAGAATTTAATATATATTTTTTTAACGTAAGTTTTTCTCTCTGAAAACTGATTCGGACATCTTCCAAGAAAATCGTCTACGTACCTTATTTTACTGTTTATTAAGTCTAGTGACGTCATAAAATGTCCAGCGTGTTATCCCATCTCTGTGACTCGAGTCGTTACAGTTTATTCTCGTTATATATGCTTAAAGAATATAATATATAGGTATGGCCTTTTTTTTCAAACAATAATAAGACATCACGTGCTTGTTTGTGGGACACGGAAAGACAAAAACGGTTGATAAGTGTATTCTGTTAGGTAACCGAAACCGTAGGATATACCACTATTATGTTTGTTGTTCAACGTGAGATTTTAATTGGAAACAAAACATTCTTAACTAATAAGATTGGATCAAGGAGTGCGCAGTGCAATTACTTCAAGCATATCTTACGAACGTAACACATCTCATAACAGTGAACAGTTTCGCTAACAATGCGCTACGATATTGCGGTATAGTTATTGACATGTAAAACAGTACCGACAACCGTGTCCTGTGCTTTATGCGCATTTCTAATGTTTGCTCAGCCTGAAAGTTTGATCTTAGATTCCGATACAGAATGATGTGCGGTCGACGTGCGATCGTTTAATTACTATACTTCATTTAAGGGTCGTCTATATGATAATTTATGGGCGCTGGACGCAGAGCACCGCAAGTATGGTCTTCATAACCGCGCGATCATGGTAAAATTACCAATACCACTATACCCAAACGTATACGTTTCGAACTAAAACTGTGTGAATTACCGTGAATCGTCGTACACACATATAATCGGTTGTTTAATGTTCCAAGAATATTATGTAGTAATTATTTTTGTTTCTGTGTTTCAGGTTCACGTATTTTTGTACACGACCGATCGCAATCATTCGAAGTGTAAATAAAATGATTTGAACATCGGGTAAGTAAAAAACGTAATTCTGATGAAAAATAAAAATGATTACCCGTGTAGACGTAGTGTTACAATTATGTCGAGTGTTAAATTATTTTACCCTAAAATGTGGACAGCATTTTGCTAAAAAAATAATAATAATTGGAATTAGTACACTCGTATATACTTATCATGTACTTGACGAGTAGTTTTTTTTAAACATTTGAAACGAAACGCTTTGGGATATTTTATAAAACAGTTAATCCTATATAACGCTATCGTGTTGTACATGTAAATATTATAAAAGCGCTGAGATTATATGCCATGCAGTATGTACGAATGTCGATAATTTTTTATACATCGAAAAGGTGTTGAACATTTTAATATTTATATAGCATCCCGTGCACAACGGGTCATAATGATATGGACACTAAGCCGGTTTCCGTAAAACGTCAGTAGACGCATATTATATCGTGTCAAAAGGCATATTCGGTTCTGGAAACCAACTGGAATATTACGTTCGCGAAACGGGGAGTATAGGCGTACCTACCGGTTTTAATCAAGTCAAATCCCAAAACAATAAACTACCGGAAGGTAATTTTACGGTCTTACGCGGACAGTGTAATATGCCTGAACAGTGTATGGAAAAAGAACGGCCAACGACACGTACGGTTGTTTTATTTTTAAATTATATTTCGACGAGAAAAATGTCTCATTTGTACGACGCACAACATTTTTAAATTTATGTTTCTAAAACAAATTTTAATTTCAACATATCGGTAACAATGATTAGCGATGGCGGTTAGGTCGACCGACGATAATAATTATACTTGTAGTGCACATTTACGGGTAGTACGGGTGGAAGGGCTCGTGCAGGTGGAGGTGCTTTCTGTGACGGGCCGATGGCTATACTTTCACGTTGTCATTGAAACCGTGTTGTGGTCAGCGGTATACTCGACAACTCGACCAGAACCTTTATTTCAAAGAATTCATTTTTTTTCTGTAACATTTTTAGTACACCTGTATCGTATCGGTGAGATAAGCAGGGTACTCGTTCGTTATCATGATAGTTACGAAAAACAAAAAAAAAAACGATTGGGCTTTTGGCCACCTTTGTTCGATTTTAAAACATTGCGCGTCGGGTTTCACCCTGGCTCGTCTTTTTGACGTTACCGTGACCGTCGTTTACTTCACGTTGGCTTTTGATGCCGTGCGTGTGCGGATCGTGTCTCGCGAAGTGATATGACCAATTGAGCACCAATTGTAAACGCACAGTTCGAACAGTTATTATAGGTTTGGTTTTTGTCCGAAGATCTCAAGCGTACGTACTGTTCGGTACAAACATACTGTTATTTGTTTATTAATTTTTATTTTTACGTTTACGCATATGTGGTTGGTAAAATGCTTATTTGTACAACTGTAAATTAATGGTTTAAATATTTATGAGTCCGCAATATACGTTTCGTTCAATTATGTTAAATTATAATATTAACCTTAAGATTTTTCTAATAAATAATAATAATCTTGACGATGTTCGTATAAATTATATGTACTTATTGTACATACTACATAGGTAGGTACATCATGTGCGTAAAATATGTAAATTACTCATTTTTTTTTTTTTTCATCAAACAATCAATAACTTTAACCGATATGTTTAAAATAAATTGTTAAAGATGTTTATTGCACAGTTATAATATTATGTTCAACCGGATAATTGCTCTGATGTTTTACGTCTGTAATACAAATTTGACTTTAAACTTATTGCATGTACGTCGTCTCATGAGAGAATTATTTATAAAAAGATAAATACATTTGTGTTCCATTATTAGAATTCTACAAATATTCTTACATTTGTAGCCAATTCGAATTTGTTTACTTATTAGAACTTTTACGAACGAAATTAATTTATGTTTTTTCAAAAGATGAAAAGAATAACGATGGAGATTGAAACTTGGTGTACAGTATTTATATAATGAAAATCCCTTCCGTTCATTTGTATGCCTACATAGAATTTAATTTAGATGGATCAGTCGAATCAAATGATCAAAAGTAAAATAATAATTACTTATAATATTACAATTTAACTTTAGACTAAAACCAATTCGTAATGTTATATGAACTTACGATGATAAACATATTACATAATAATATATTATTAGGTATTCATTGTTTTAGATAAAAAAGAAAATATATAATAACAATACATATTTACAACATTTATAATAAACCTTATTACACCATGAAATGTTTATATTTTATTTTTGAAATGAGTCTTGCTAACATTTTTTCTTAATGTCATAACGTCGCTGTCAACTAACTCGTTGTTAGGGAAACGATTCATTTCACCCGTATCATATTAAATATAACATTTTACTGTTCATTTCTATAGTTTATTATAGGTACAAATCTGTGAGTAAACCCATCATAATTGAGTTTCATCACGTTTTTATTATAATAAATATTATTTCCATACTTAGTCAATTAAGTTATTTGGTGATTTATATAAGTTTACTTATGTTTTAACTTGATACTTGCTTTTAAATTTACAAAGGACTTGCCGGACACAAATAAAAAATAAAATAAAATAAACTGTTTTACATTCCTTCTGGTGAACGTGTAACCACATATAGATCTTGTGACTTTAATTTCCATTAAATCTTGAAAACTAAACACAAATAATTCTATATCTGACTTATATTATTGAGAGACAATGTTGTTGACTACAAATATCATATTACGTACTTATGTGAATAATTTGCGAATTTCTTTTAACGCTTATACCTCATCGGTGTTTAAAACCGTAATACCGTCGTCCAATTTATATTTGATATAATATTTCATTGCATGAAAATGTTTTCGATATTCCGTTTGATTTCCCAACGTACCCTCGAACATTTGATCATCGTGATGGTTTACTGTGTTGCGTAAAGTTCAATATTTTATAAAATATTCGAACGTACGCGAGTCGTCGTGTTTTATACGTTATTACTAGGGCTAGGATTTTGTAGCATTTGCATTTTCTTTCTTAGTACTCCAGGACATAGCTAATCAAAAACAAAATTCGATTCATACATCACAGAGTTCAAATTTACAATTTTGATTTTGCTTTTTTTGCATTTTCTTATGATATTCGTAAATAAATGCTTTTTTGGTACTTTACTGTCAGTTTATTAGCTTTTTATTTAGTTTTTGTTAATTATACGCATATTTGATATTTTTATAACATTTACGTACTTATTTATCTAAATTATTCTTTATCAATTTATTTTCATTACTATATATATTTCGTGGCTTCACCTTATCGGAAAATATTTCCGAAAATAAATTCTTAGATTTTGTCAAAGTGATTACCGAGTGGGGAGTTGAGGTTACGTTGACTATCTGGACTTCAGACGCAATGACAACGATATTTATTGACTTGTTTACTATGTCTATAAAAAAAATTTACAAAAATATTATTTAGCATTCACTAATTATAGGAACTTCCATGAGGGTTTATATTCGCGTGCTAACGTACGGCCATGAGTCACATCAGTGGTCGTTAATACGTTATGCCGACAATTCTTAAATCGTTTGTTGCATTTTCCTGATTAAAATGCTTTATTTGGAGCATTATTGGCAATTTTTTAATGTCTTTATCGTAGGTTTTTAGTGCATCATTTTCCTAGCCCTAGTTATTACATTATGATCATTGAACATAATATAGAATGATTGCAGGAGGCGAGGAAACATATTATGAAAAAATGGTGCGCGTTCGTTGAAATGGCAAATATATATTTGAACACGTCGTTTAAAAAATAATAATTTATATAAAAAACTGACACATTATAGTATAAACATTAATCGAAACCGACACTCGGCGATGACCGTGCGCAGGACTGCAGTTTCATAAAACAATAGTACGCGACCGTGCTACTGCTTATTCACGCGTTCCGCGTGTTCGACGGGCGTCGGGTAAAACGGTTTTTCGAGCTGCTCGGCCGAGTCGTCGTAATCGTCGTCGACTTTGGGCCGCCGTTCGATCTTCTTGACTTTGGCCACGAACCCGTGCACGTCGTCGGCCGTGTACTCGACCACCCTCGCCGAGCCGTCCGGTTCGATCAGGCTGTATATCCCTTTGACCGTGCCGTGCCCGTCGCTGTACTCGTTGTGGTTCTTCACGTCGCCGGTCAACGGGTCGTGCACCGCGTACTCGAAGCGATACCAGTCGGACGACTCGGAATCGTCGCTCGACGGTCCTCCGGTCGGGTGCTCGGGGCCGCGCCCCAGGAGTTCGTCGGCCGCGCGCTCGGCCAAGGGCTGCATCGACGGGTACGGGTGCGCCGCCGCCGAGGACCACGTCATCGAGATGGCCATCACCACGGACATCTGTAAAACAAGAGGGGAAAAAAAACATAATTTGTCCGTTACACGTGCTCGTCCACGCAGCCCTTGGCTGTCGTCGCGATCGAGGGATCGGTAAACCCTTATAACATAGGCTCGACTTAGCGCTCACCTTAGCGGCTGCGGTCATGATCGCGATCGCACCGGTTTTCCTTATTCGTTCGACGAATCGCGTGCGCGCGTGCTTGGGTGTTGCGAGAGGACCGTCCGTTGCACAATGTTCTTCGCCGCTTCACAACGATGACCGTTTACGTTGCGAACTCGGCTCGCTGTTGTCTTTATGTCATTCCGACGACGGACCTCTCTCCGTCTGCACCTCCCCACTCCTGGGTCGGATGGCGGATTTCACCTGAGCGCCGTGTACGGGAAATCGGCGAAAAACGCGGCGAATCGTATTGTTATCAACGCTGCGCATCGTCTGCCGAGGAAACCATCGCCGATGAATATATGTATTATGCTCGCACGATACCACGGTCCGGCGCTTTACGCGGATCGAGCGATGTGCGTACCTCACGTGCAGCGTTTAGACGTCGGAATGTGCGGTGGATTTTAATGGTGAAGGTGTGCTATTCGTGTTGCTGCAGCAGCAGGCGCATACGCACGCACGTGGATGGAAAAGCTTAGGCAATCGGGGTGCAATTTGTTGAACCGTTAGAGCATAAAATTACGATTTCCCAACCGTTTCTGCAGCTGCAGCTATAATATCATACGGCGTTACAGATATTGTGTTACGATCTTTTTCAGAAATAATACAATTATTGTTTTCTTGTGCGACCCGCGCAGAAAGTCTAGATAACGTAGTACAGATAACAACGGGCACTAAATTAGTGCCACTAATAACGTGTTATTTTTGCAATTCTGATACACATTGATTATACGATCGAGGTTATAAAGCGACCATCGTAATATAGCGTGGCGATATTGAATAGAATTGACCAGAATGCACGTGTTATTAAAAACGAAAGTTTAGAGAGTTATATAATTATTACCTATGGCATCTGTTTATGTTATCAACTGGTGGAGTCTTTATTGAAATAAACATTGTGTTTATTGTGGTTTGTTTAATTTATCAAGAAATCAATATATTTATTTTGGAATATATTGTGTTGCGAAAAACAAAATGTATATCTTATGAGTATATCATAATATTATAGTCATTATTCATATTATTGTTACTCAATAAAAAAGGGCGATATGGTTTTATAAAGTCTGATGATCGAATAAATTGAGTATTCAAATTTATTTAATTTATTTAGCAAAATATATTACACGTTTAACCTCTTTACTTGTATGAACGTTATATGGATGTTACTTTTACACTGTTACTTTTCAACACGAAAAACGTGAGAATGCATTTAATTTTGCGTGTTATTTAAATACACATCAATACTTTTCTTGTTGCATTAAAAATCTTGAAATTCGTGATCCACGCAGTGCGCAATATAGTCGTACAAATATTTTAAATTATGTATTCCAGTTATTTGTATTTTATTAAAAAGTATAATATAAACATACATTTTTCCAAAAAAATAAGAGACTGAGTAAAAGTATATTTGCAAAAAACTGTCATAACGTTCTTAAAATATATATATATATATATCAATAGTCTGCGATTAATTTCATCTCGTATACGTTTTTTAATATAACTCTCACATAAAGTTATATATGTATAGGAAATAATAGTTTTGTGATTTTTTTTTTCTTGAAGCATTTTATTATAGCACATAAACAGCTTTTGTAACGGTTATATTTTTTTTTATTTCAAACATCTGTTGAACTTTATAGTCGACGACTGTTCAGGCTCTAATATACGTTGTAACGTCAAATGCTTATAACGAGTAAAACTGTAATGGTTCTGTAAATTGTAATACATTAATCCAATATTCGTATTGGCTCTAAACAAATGTATTCAGGTGGATAGGATTGATTACACTTTACTTCAACAGTGTAACAGCAGTACAACCGTTTCCGATTCACCGCAGTGTACATAACGTGATCGGTGCAATGGTAACAACTTATCGGTCACGGAATCTTCACGAAACGAACCTGTATGATGTTGATCACTGGTAATCGTTGTACCTAGTAGATCTGTAGGTACGGGTACAACCCGTTTGAGCACGGTATCTTTCTTTGCCTGCTTTTTGGTATCACGATTGAGCACGCTCAATATTTTTGAATATTTAAGACGTTGCCAAACTTCTTTCGTGTAATCAAACGAAAAGATGGGCGACCAAATTAGTATTTTTTTTTATATGAGTATTTTCAATTTCGTATTCATTTATGTAACCAGTGAACTGATTGAGTATATTGTAATGTATTGAGCACCTTATATAAGCTACTAATTTTTCATTATTATTAAACGACAAATAATTTTTTTTTCTAACTCTAACAAACTATAATTTCTAAAATTTTAGAAAATGGAAATGTCGATCAAGAAACCACGCTCAATCGTGATTTTTTTCGGATGAAAGTACTTATATAGCTTTGTTGTATGCAGAGTGCGCTCAATCGTGCACATATAGAAGACCGACCGTGCTTAATCGTGCTTTACCGGTTAGGTACAGCGATATAATGGACGGAGGATGTGGGATTTAATCGAAGCACAGTACGTCATAGGTACCTACAGGATAACGGGAATGATTCGGAAGCGATATTGTGTACAGCGATCTGTACGAAGTGTGAACCAGGCGAGACGAGTGGGCCCAGAAGCCACCGAATTCGAATTTGTTTTCACCTTAGCGTAGAAACCTTACCTTAGTTATTGATGTCTTGACCACATGGGCGGAACCGTCGGTATCAACCGGGCTGAAATAAAACAGGTTGGAGAATACACTAGACCTAGAACTATAGATATAGGCGAAGAAAAAAAATGTATCGTTTTGTTTACATTGAGCAATAAAACATTTATTTATAAAATAAATAGATTATTAAAATTTTTAAACAGTAAGAAAACCGTTACTGTTGAACAAATACGTCTTGCGTTCGGGCAAAACGGCGGTGAAAGCGATTGAACTATTAAAGGAGGGATGGGGTGTGGGACTTAACAATTTAATAGGGTCTGTATGCCGGAGCTGCGTATGCTGGGGCAGGGTAGGCAGCGGGCGCTGGGTAAGCCGGGGCGGCGTATGCGGGCTTGTAGGCCGGGGCGGCTTTGTAGGCGGGTGCGCTGTACGGGGCCTTGTATCCTGATCCTTCGATTTTCTTGACCTCAGCGTTGAAACCGTTGTGGTCGTCGGCGGTGTACTCGACCACGCGGGTGGAACCGTCGGCTTCGAGAAGGCTGTAGGATCCCTTGACGTAACCGTTGCCGTCGCTGTACTCCTGTTGGCTCTTGACGTCGTAGGTGTGTGGGTCGTTGACGGAGTACTCGAAGTTGTACGGGGCCGGTGCGTATGCGGGTTCCGGAGCGTAGGCCTTTGGTGCGGCGTATTGAGCGAGGGCGGCGGACGCGCAAGCGGCGATGAAGAATACCTGTGAATCAATAAGTCTCTCGGTTAGCACAATCGACGACCGCACATGGATCGGGCTGAACAAATCGTAAGCTATTATATACGGTTTTTATTTTTATTTATTGATTTTTTATCTGTTCGAAAGTCAATGCCGTGCAGTGTCAAGTTCCACGCGCTACATACCTTGGCGAACATTTTGTTTGAATTCGGTGTGGTGTGTTAGAGTTGAATATTTTGTACGGTTGTTGTCTTGCGGACGGTACTCGGTAACTGATGACTTCTGCCCGTACCGTCGCAGTATTTAAATCGAAATCCATAGGTGTAACCCTTTACCCACTCCGGGCATCTCGACCCCTCCGTATGTTCGGTCGCACCGTCCGGTCGCCAACCGTACGGCTCGGTATTAATTGTTTCTGCACAGTTTCAACCACCTGGAAACATGTAACGTATTATTATTATTTACTCAACGTTTTAATTCATTATTCGTTGTGAAATATATATTATATTAACATTAATAATTATTAGTGAAAGGCATCAATAATTTGCAATAGTTATAATATTGTATTACTTGTGATAATATGTATTACATAAAATTGTTACGTTCTAATTTGTTGAAAAATATTATAATAATTTTTACGGTAGAGTATATTCATTTACACCCAGGGTTCCTTTAATTCAAATACGTTTGCATTTTAATAGGTACCAATGGAATAATTGAATTTTTTTAAAAGTTTAGCGAAAAAGTTCCATATGGTTATAAACACATTTTTGTTACAACTATTGAAATATTCGTATTTGAAGGACAAATAATAAAAACCCATCGATTATTTACGAGTTAAATTGTAATTTTTGTATGATTGATTTCAGCCTTGGCAATAATAAATAAAATCTTTTTATAAATTTCGCATAAGAAAATACAATTTATTTGATAATAATTATTTTATACAATCAAAATGTATATTAGTTAGTCAGTTCGTATCATCAATATTTCATCCTTATGAGACATTCAATAAAAATCAAACTATTGAGTAATTAACATTGAATTACCTTAGTAATATGTACGAAAGAAAAAATGTTATCATTTAAAATAATTTTCCAATAAATATTTATCAGCAAATAAAAAATGATACATATCATTTGTTAACTTAAAGTGTATAGAAACAATTTTATCATAATTTACTAAATTTGTCATTTTGATGTATTATAATTGAATTGAATACACAAGAGCATGATAATACAATTATTGATTGCAGTATAATTTGCCCATTAGATGCCAAAAGATGTAACAGATTGATAACATAAATTATTAACAGGGAAGAATGTTCACTGTTCAGATGTTTCCCGTAAATAAATGTCAAGGTTAATACTCAAACGACAACCAAAAAATGTTTTTCCATTCTCGTCTATTATTTCTATGGAAAGGGCACTGAACTGTAATGGTTAGTTGCAATTAAATTAAAATAAGAAAACTATTCAGCAATTACTATTGGGCAAGTACCTACAGAAAAGTTTTCAATACAGTATTTTTCTGATGAAAAATATTTTAGTTTATGAACAAATATTGTTTCTCATAAGATCTAGTTACTTTGTACTATATTTTAGAAGGTACGAGTACTAGAAGAATATTTGAAATCACTCCTGTATATTGTACATCCAATAGTATTTCCATAACGTTTTATTTTCAAATTACGTTTTCAGGTTTGTTTATTGTTTAATGTTTTATACAAAAAGTAAATATTTCATTATATTTCAGTTTATAAAATTGCAATTGTTTTATAAGACAACCGTAAAGAAGATATAAGGTTCTACGTTTCCTACTAACTTGGTTCAATAACAATAAACACATAGATCACCTGTTATTCAATTGTGATTCAAAGCGCGCATAATTATTTTGATACAGAGGCTGCAGGTGTACTTAAAAATTTTACAAGTATTAAATATACATAGAAATATATATATATATATATATATATATATATATATATATATATATATATATATATATATAGATACCATCAATAGTCTATATATTTTAAACGCATAGATAAATTGGTAGGACAAATAAATAACCGGTACACTCAGAACCGTGCAATTGGCGTGAGGATATGATTACAAATTACTACGCGCAATACATATCTACGGTTTGCACAATCTGCAGTTTTCATATGGCGATTCAAAAGCTTATGATACATCGTAAGTATAGTAAACTTTTATTTATTTCCTTACCCGCGCGTGTCTGAATACGTAATAGTGTTGAACTACTTTGTACGACCGGTTCAAGAAATTAAAAAAGGTGTTCTCAGGGGACCGCGTTTGGGAGGGATAGAAAACTTGTGACCGTCGATATAAATACTGTGACAACGTTCGAGTAAGATACCAGTGCTCGTTATCGTGTAAATAATCAACAGAATCCAATATTTTGTGCTAAACGCGTCAAATCGTCTGAAATGGCCGCAAAAGTAAGACTGATAAATCTGTTGTACCTACATTATATTCTATTGCATCTGTAAACGGTATTCGATCATATTGTTCGATTTCTACGTTGAACTGCTGCAGTTGTCGCACTGTTGTGGGACTTTTGTGTCTTCGGACCGTTCAACGGTGATGTTATGTAGATACGATCGATTACACGTTTTTACGGTGTACCTACTACGTTCCGCGGAACAGTGTTATAATTTCAGCGATCGCGGTCTTTTGTTTCAGTTGATCATTGTCGCCGCTTTCGTGGCCGTCGCCGTGGCCCAATACGGCGCACCAGCTTACAAGCCCGTGGCCTACCCGGCGCCCAAGGCATACGCACCCGAGCCCGCTTACCCGCCGATCCCTTACAGCTTCGAGTACTCCGTAAACGACCCGAGCACGTACGACGTGAAGAGCCAAGCCGAGTCTAGCGACGGCAAGACCGTGAAGGGATACTACAGCCTGGTCGAGGCCGACGGCACCAAGAGGATCGTCGAGTACACCGCCGACGACTACGGTTTCAACGCCGAAGTCAAGAAGGAAGGCTCTCCGTCTTACGCACCCGCCGCGCCCGCCTACAAGCCCGCGCCAGCGTACAAGCCGGCCCCGTACAAGGCGTACTAACGTCACGATCATATCATGTTGTCCCCGTCATCGCCATCGTATAGCCATAAACTGTGTTCTGTCATCGATGTATTCATTCTGTAAATAAATTGATCACCATTATATTATAACAATACATGAGTTCCTTTATTTATAACTGTTTATCGTCGCAACGCGTGCAGTTCTATTATTTTACGCATCACGCGTGCATGCGATGGTCTTTACAAGCGAGTCGCGTGAAGACCGAAATGCGTATCGTATACGTAGAATATCTTGATCGTGATGAACTCCTAGAATACATTTTTGAGAACTTTATTTGAAGTAACAAATATTATTTTTAGCAGCATGCTGTTTCTAATAATTTACATTCATGAAATATACATACTTTTACGGTCATTTTCTGTTCATGTTACAAATGTATCGGTGTTTATAACTATAACGTTCGATTGTAATGGTCCTACAGTATGTGCATTTATATAATATGCAGCCTCAAAACGTCATTCAAATCGTTTAATATATTTTATTGCTTTTATCATTAAGATATTACAGCATGTCAATAAATTATTCGTGATACACACGAGGACGAAAAAAATAATAAGACAAACATATTACAAACATGTTACTAAGATGTTTATTTAAATACGGAAACCAGCGATGAAGATATGAAATTAATGATGAGTGAGGTGATGGAGGGAAATAGAATCGTTTAGTATTATAGACAGTAAAGCGATTTAATTGATTTACGTTAGTATTTTACACTTGCGTATTATGATAATCCGATCCGTATATAGTAATTTCAGTAGGAATCAGCTGTTCTAATCAAAATTATAGACTCATTATGAAGGTGGTTCCTAAAATAGTTCATTACCACAAACTTGAATTTGAAGGATAATATGGAATTAACATAATTATGTGTGGCATGTGCATATAATTACATAAAGCGTCAATTCTTGTTACCTATTTATATTTCTGGTTTCTCGGTCGATTGTATGCATTGTACATAATGTGTCCGACCTATAATCGTACTTTTTTTTTTCATACTATAATTACATTTTAAAACCAAAATAATATGATATAACAATGTAGTGATTGTGCATTATCTCATCAGTTATATATTTTGTGCAAAATATATGAACGATGTTATAAGTTACAACACGTTTCTTCGAGCAGCCTCTACTTATTGTTTTTAATTACATCTCCATTTTAGGCGACTCTAAGTATGATTTTCCTATGAAAACCAAGTTAAAATTTCAACAACCGCAAGGAACTTTATCAAGATCGACGAAATACCATAATAATTGTTGTAGTACATATACTTCATTAATTTTAATAGAACTTTTGGTTGTTAATGAACGTTTATTGTGTGATTGTGAATTATTTTAAACTTGTATAGGCAATAGAAAACACAATAGTGACTTTTAAGTGTGAATTGATGAATTTGATTTAAATGTTTAAAATTAATTAACATTTTCTGCATAATGGCCAACATATTATATTCAAAAATCAATAGAATTCTGTATTTTTATCTAATCCTATAATATTTGTGTAAGATAAACCAAGTATGGGCAATCAGCCAATTGTCACGATAAAATAATTGCACTCACTTAAAATCCCAGTGCAAAAAGATCAGATGATAATTGAATAAATAAAAATGTATGAAACTAACCGATATTCGCTGTGCACCTATTTATGATTAGAGTAAATATCGTTAAGCTTGCGTGTGTGTCGGTGTACACAATATAGTACATAAAAATAAGACTCCGGTAAACGCTTCATCGAAATTGATATTGTTTCCATTATTATATTAATATTAATATTTTATTTTGATGTACCGCAACAGGTTATTATTAAGTGTCACCATCGTGACGACTTATACTGTGCAAAACAAAATTCCACCCACGTTAATAATTTTTATTTATTTATTTATTGTTTATTTTGTAACCAAATATAACATGGACATAAAAGAAAAAATTAACAAATGTATCCATGGTTAGACGTCAGTGCGTCGAGCATTCGCTTGTAATGGTAATGTAGAGTTCATACTCACATAAAAAATACAATTTAAATAACACAGAACAATTTAGAATGAGCACATAATAATTGCATAAAGTAAATTACGTCTAATATAAAATCTAAAAGTAGGAACACTTAATAATTCTTAGAATATAAAACATAATATTACATGTGTTTGTTGATAAAATTATAAAATTCGTTACTTTATATACGCATTGACTTAGTACTAAATATATTATAATAATACGGTATTTATATATTTTCTAAAAAAATGCATACTTTTGAAACTTAAGACATTAACATTTAATTTAATACAATTATAAAGTCCAACATTTCAAGTACTTAGTTTTCCAAAAGTGGTATTGCATTTAAATGTTATTAGATTAATATTGTTACTACGTCTAGTAGTATAACTATGAGAACATGGATTTAGCATATGCTTTAAGTGATGTAGGAGAAGAAGCAAGCGTTTTTCAAAATATGATTTTAATCTTGAATTTATTGGAGATTGTACTAGAATTGTTTAAAATATGATTTGTTTAACATCTCAATGTAACATAATGGTATAATAGAACCTAAAATATAAGCTTAGTATCTCGAACAATATCTAATGAGAGGGATATTTTTGAAACAATGCATCAATTACGTAAAAGAGTTATATAGCAAAAATGCTTAAATCGTAAATGCAAAAAAAAAAAAATTGTTACGTGGTCATTAAAGCTGTTGGCAGTCAGTGTCAAACATTGACACTGAACGTCTGGTGGAACACGGGCCACTAACATTAATTGTCCGATCAAGCCGGTTTCACTTTCGCCCGGATAAAGCCGGTGGACAGATACGCTGACCATTATGCAGATCGAGGAGTGAGTTGATGATAAGTGACAGCCACTCGCATGTCCTTAACCTTGAGCGAAATCAAAATAATAGTTTCGAGTTCTCTAGACGATAAGTGTAAATAAACCAAATTTAACTATTCTGTTATCAAATCATAATCATATACGTTTTACGGATCATTGAATGTCATAAATGTCATAAAATGCACACTTTATTTCCTAACTCAATTTAATTTTAAAATAGATTTTTTTTTTTAAATAATTGTATACACCGATTACTTTGTGATAAGCTTTGATCAAAAAGTTATGATATTTAATGAATAATCGTTTAAAAATTGTTTAACTTATAAAACGAATTAATTCGTTTCACTATTAATTTTATTTTATAATTTCGATCCAGTAGTCAGTTATTAATATTTAGTCATTATTACTTATACATTAAAATGTAGTAGTTGCATTACACTGAAAACAATATCGTTATTTCTCTACGTAGTTATTAATTATAGTGAGTGCGATGAGGTGTTCATCTTTTTTGAACCAAAATAGTTGATTAAAGTATGAAAAAAATACGTAAAAACAGTACAGGATATTAATGCGTAAGTACTATAATATTATAATACGCGTTCTAACTGTTTAGGAGGATAAGAACTACATTTTTACCTTTTTACAAGACATATTTCATAAAGGATGCAAATGCAGAAGGTCCTCTAAAGAAACATATCGCTTTAGCGTGAATAACTTAAAAAACCAAGTGACACAATTTTACATGTTTCAAATAATTTATTGGTTAACAATTTCATAAATGAACTGAGATGATATTAGAATAGACAGAGATGTAGAGCATTTTTATTTCTACAACGAAATAATCAGCTCACGATGGCAAGAAGTGTGTAGAAGTTGAGATGGCGGTTCATCATTAGTATGCCTTGTATGGGGCTGGTTTGTAGGCCGGTGCGGAGTACGCTGGCTTGTAAGCCGGGGCGGAGTAAGACGGTGCTGGGTAGGCAGCAGGCGCTGGGTAGGCAGGGGCGGCCTTGTAGGCCGGTGCGCTGTACGGGGCCTTGTATCCTGATTCGATTTTCTTGACCTCGGCGTTGAAACCGTTGTAGTCGTCAGCGGTGTACTCGACGACGCGGGTGGAACCGTCGGCTTCCACGAGGCTGTAGGATCCCTTGACGTTGCCGTTGCCGTCGCTGTACTCGGACTGGCTCTTGACGTCGTACGTGGTCGGGTCGTTGACGGAGTACTCGAAGTTGTACGGGGTCGGTGGGTAAGCGGGTTCCGGTGCGTAGGCCTTTGGTGCGGCGTAAGCGGGTGCGGCGTACGCTGGCTTGTAGGCCGGGGCGGCGTACTGGGAGAGGGCGGTGGCCACGCAGGCGGCGAAAATGATCATCTGCAATGCAAAAAAAGTGTTAGCGATATCGTGATCGATGATCGACGGTGGATCGTGCGTTACGATCTCAACACACGGGGTGTCCCACGATGACATGAACGTCGGCGAAACAACCCGACCGAACAATAATCGTATCTTCGTGCGACACCAAGTGTCAATTTCTCGAAAAGTGCACCGCGTGTGCAGCCTAAATCGCGGTTAGCCGGCGATACGTTAATCATCTTACCTTAGCGGCCATTTTGATTTGTGAGTTTTCGAACGGTGCTGTGTGTGCTCGGTAATGTTCTGTCTGCTGCTACTGATGTCTGTTGCCTATCGATCCTCCGTATTTATGCCGAACGTTCGTCGCGAAATCGCATCCCTTCCAGTCGCGCGAACCGCGCGGCGCTCACATTGTGTGCGAAAACCGGTCGTGCTACACAATATATTGTGTTATGGTTTTTTTTTTCACTTATTCGTTTGCTGCACCGTGTTACCGCCTTCTGTCCGCCGAACAGTGCAAAGTATACTTTCGTTGGGTGTGATAATATTATGTAGGCATGTAGATCGACGCTATTCTATGCGACAGCGATTACATAACGATTAGCACGTGCACATTTTTCGCTAAATTAATTTATGCGTCGACTGTGCGCTGACCGTTGGAATTAATCATTACTAGGGCTAGGATTTTAATGACCAAAAACCCTAAAAATTACATTAAAATAACCTAAAAATGACCTTAAAATAACCTAAAAATGACCTTATAAAATGCCCAAAAGATAAAAATGATTTTAAAATATTAAAAATGCTATAAAATGACCATAAATCCATAAAAGTACAAAAAATGCAAAGAAAAAACTTTATATTTGGACTCGTATATGACCAAATCACATTTTGTAATTGAAAAGCAATGTCCTGTAAATCCTAAAAAAAAAATGCAAAATCCTATACTATCCTAGCCCTAATCATTACGCAGACGCAGGGATCTGGAGGTTAAACCGCTTACGTGCGATCGGTGGATTTAATATAAATAACACGGTGCATACGTAAATGCATTGATTCGGTCGTTAATCGGTATTCATAATAATTATTTATGTTGCGACGCTCTTACGTTTACCGCGGAGCTCAATGTGTCTGTTTGATTAGCTGCATTGTTTGTCTTATGTATTTTTCCGGGGTATTTTGCTGCTAACTTTGTTTTTCTCATTTTATTGTCTAGAAAATATTGAGCAAACGTCTTTGACCCGAGGAAACTTTCTTTCAGTACGATACCGCACTCATAAATTAAGATAATATATTCCTTGAATATTGTTTCATACCACGGATACACTCGTAAACTTTAATTCAGGTGCGTTTGAAATTTAGTAGTATTTCAAGTGTTTTCACCACCCACTTACGGCGTGAGTTATGTGGTATGAGTAATAAGTGCACTCGTTACGAACGGAAAGCACGCACGTGAAAATACTGCAGTTGCTGGATGGGTAAAATTGATGTTTATTTTATTGAACTTTGCGATGGTTCGAGTGAATCACGTTTGAATCATGTTTTTACCGCAGATCGAATTTAGCCGTCATGATGCAATCGCGGCTGCAGATACTGCAATACCCGAAAGATTGGATACACATAGTCACCTCGTTTATGTTCAAATTGAACTCGGTTAGGTGAAATGCTTTACATTTTAGGTCATGTATATCATATCGTACTCATATTTGAATTAATTACCTAATGTCAATATACAGGATGTATCTTATATCATCGATCACTCGTGTTTTTAATTATTGTAACACAACGTAAATGTGAGGTTTGGTAGAACGCAAATGTACAATACATTTCTTTGCTTAATTCGTTGATCCAAATATTTTTCGGTACATAAATTACAAATTTTTAGAACGCTCTAGTTCACACGCATCTAAATCAAGGTTCACCGAATTAATTAATGATTTTAATTCAAATAGCTGAAATACATTTCCTTCTCGGCATTCAAATGCTCAGCGTATTTCGCCGGTTACTGGTAATTGTTTTTATTTTAGAAATTATGTGAAACGATCTTTATAGAAACACTCATTTATTATAATATTTTATGTTGTCAAACTAAAAATGCACTGATTTACTCAAATTTGAACTGATTTTTTAACCAAGTAGTTGACAAATATCTATGATTATGATCACTATATTTTAAGTTTTGTATAATACCTTAAGATAACTCTGGCTTATATTAATAATGAACATTAATATTACATTAATATTAAAAATTAAAATAGCAATATTGTTAATATTAACTTCAACTTCAATGCGATGACCTTGTCAATCTTAACTGCACTTTTGAGAGGCATAAACAAATAACGAAAATATTATAATAGTATTGCCAAATAAAGTTTTGAATTTTTTTGTATTTATGTATTGGTAAATTTATTTCTTTTTAGTTATAACTTAAAAAATGAAAATGGAAAATAACTAATAGTTGAATTAATTTTCCTCACATTTGTATTTCTCGGTTTTAATAGTAAAGTATCTTAGTAAGTTAATTTCTTTCTATTTTAATCTGAATAATTTCATAAATTTGTAAAGGATTATGACTGTTAAATTAATGTTCTGTTTTTGTATTTCTATTATTCTTTGACTTTAATCCCAGAATAATGTTTTGTTATTAGTAATTATATACAATGTGCACGTATCAACAACAATGTACTGATAAATATTTCTAATTTTTTGTTCAACGCAAATACTAAAAACCACGGAATAAAAATAAAATTCATTAAACGTAAAGGTGGATTGAACAATGAGAGAACAAAAAAAAATTTGGTAGAGGTTACATACGAAACGATAAATAAAAAAATAACACTTATTACTCAGCTTGAAAACATATAGACCAAACAAACACGGATAATACCTTATTCCTATATTTATATTTGTCTTCGTCAAAGGAATATTTTTCAGTTCTTGAAGACGTCTATATAAAAAAAAAGATCGCGTTGATGCTCGAATAGAAAATTATCACGCTCGGTGTTCATATTTTCTTTCGTTTATGTAACACTTTATCATCAAATATTCTACACAAAGTACGTATAGGTATACCTACCTACTTTCTTCGCCGTAAATGCGAACGACGGTATCGAGTGTAAATGTTGATATGATTATCCGTTTCGCGTGGTGACAGCAAAATGATATATTATGCCACTTGCAATAGAATAATAACACACGTGATCGTATTACATAATTATTAATATTGCAACAGCAAACTCGTAGTGCACGTGTTATGTGCGCACGGAGTGACCACGGTATTGGTAAAAAATTGATAAAAACGTTTTCAACCCCGGCGCGATTTCATTTCGTCCTGAAAATCGTTTCGAACGACTTGAGCTCGGCCGGTGTCGCACCGTCTAAAATCCGTGTTCCTGTTAGAGCCGTTCTCGTAGCGTCGGTTACGATCGCGTTCAAGTGACATTGATACGCGCGTGTCCTTTCTAAGTAATGACTTCTACGGTCATGTTTTACGCTCGTGCCCCTCATCGCAAACAATGCGGTTCATTGTTCACCCTTCTGCACAGATCGCGTTACCAATGCGGCGGCGCGGACCGCATGTGGACCGAACTGTAAATGATTTTCCGTTCCAATTTGTTATCTTCCGTACTACACGTCGTGTACGCCGTGCTCGTCTTGCGTATCGGTAAATCCCCTTTTGGCATTCCGAAATCGCTCAAATTTCCATAAATGTGTTTTTTTTTTCTTCTTTCGTGTTATAACTTTACAAGATATCAGCAAGTGAGCTTTGCTTATATCAACCGTTAATTTTCGGTCACAGTTAACGTAACCAGTTAGTGGACGGGGCCGTGGTGGCCGTTCCTCCACTCCAGACGGTCAGGTTATAGGAAAGTGAAAACACCGTAGGCCGGGTTAGGAACCGGCGACTGCGCGTTTATTAGCCGTCACATCTCGCTCGCCCACGACGCAATAATATGTATGGATATTAACGCAGATCGATTAATATAATGACGACTAATGATATAAATATATTTGATTTACTTGTGATGTATTGATTTGTTAAGACCCCGTTGTAACTTGTAGTCCATAAAAATCGGGGTAAACGGAAAGCCGGCAATAATAACAAAAATCATTACACCTCAAAATTCGCCGTACCACCCACTCCTCGAAACAACGGCTCAAACTTCAAAAGCAAAAGTATCATATGCCAAAGATACAGAAAATACTCCACTACCCGTTCAATTAATTAATATTATTACCGAATTCCTCGACGATCTTAAACTAATGCTAATTCCTCTGTTACATACTTACTTCAGCGCCCCTAATTAATAAATGTTCCCCTCCTATCATTCCTGCTCGATAAAAACCACTCAGACGTGATCACACGTAATTGTAACACTATACCTGGGTTATAAATTATCTAATGTCGCGGGTTTGGTGCATCTTATAACATATAATTTTATTAATTATTGATCTTGCGCTATACATGTCCAGTGGCCGCTGATAGCGTACTTGAATTATTCTATTTGTACATCTCATTCTAATGTCTATACCATGATTAATCATTAATACTCATATAATTTCAGATGTTTGTATTTTCAAAATTTATAAGCTTTCTTATTGTAATTATTTAGTTGATTTGCTTCGCGCAGCAGCTCTTGAAATAATAATAAAAAAAAAAACTAGTAGTCTTCTCGTACAGCTCAATGTTCTCATGTTACGTACGCGAACGGCCTACCATAGCCATTATGTTTTTCTTTATCGTATATCTATTTTAACAAAATACGAAACCAAATGAGGATGAACTATATACTACTTAAATCGATACTTATCATAGTAACTAAATATAATACATGTGACATTGTGACGAATTGTTCGGTTAACCTGAAATCCATGAACGTGTAAGTTTATGAAGTGTTCTTATACCAGACATAATAAGTCGTCACCAATGTTTGGTAACACAATAGAGATTATAAAATATGAATATAAAAAAAAATGCCATATGCTGTTTCAAATAATTTATTTTTTTTTCAACAGTTGAATAAATTAAACGTGTTCAGATGAAATGCGAGAAGAAAGTAGAGCTGATTTTCATGGAGAAAACTCAACTCTGTTACAAGTGTGAAAGTTGGTATGGATCTACAGGCGATTCATGTCATTAGTATGCCTTGTACGGGGCTGGCTTGTAGGCCGGGGCGGAGTAAGATGGTGCGGAGTAGGCTGGTGCGGAGTAAGCTGGTGCAGAGTAAGCTGGTGCAGAGTATGCTGGTGCGGAGTAAGCTGGCTTGTAGGCCGGGGCGGAGTAAGACGGTGCGGAGTAGGCTGGCTTGTAGGCCGGGGCGGAGTACGGGGCCTTGTATCCTGATCCTTCGATTTTCTTGACTTCAGCGTTGAATCCGTAAGAGTCGGCGGTGTAGTCGACCACGCGGGTGGAACCGTCGGCTTCGACCAGGCTGTAGGATCCCTTGACGTTGCCGTTGCCGTCGCTGTACTCGGACTGGCTCTTGACGTCGTAGGTGGTCGGGTCGTTGACGGAGTACTCGAAGCTGTACGGGGCCGGTGCGTAAGCGGGCTCCGGTGCGTAAGCCTTTGGTGCGGCGTAAGCGGGCGCAGAGTACGCTGGCTTGTAGGCCGGGGCGGCGTATTGGGAGAGGGCGGTGGCCACGCAGGCGGCGAAAATGATCATCTGAAATAAAGTAATAATAATACGTCGTTCTCGTTAAAAAAAAAAAACAACGACGGACGAGTGAAGTCGACGGACTGTACACGGTCCAAGGGTTTTTATCTAAATCGATAAAAAGAAATAAAAAATAATAATACCTTGGCGGCCATTTTATGAGTGTTTTTTTCTTGAAGATATTCGACTTGATCAAATGAACACGAATAAATAACTGATGATTGTTTCCATCGAACGCGGAGTATTTATACAGATTTAACGAACGTAATAGCCATTCCCTCTTAAATTGCATCAGAACCGAATATTAACTATCGACAGTAGACCGGTTGGATAATGTAGTTCAATATTTCGTCCAACAAAGTATAATTATGTCCACTGTCATTATTATATGTCTGATATAATTTAGAGTACGTTTTGAAAGTAATATTCCAAGCTTGAAGTGATTATAATTAGTTGTTATACGTTCCGTCAGGGTTCTCCACATCGTGCGATATATATTTTATATTTTATATACTTTATGAATAATCGTTTTAAATAATTTGTTTTAATGTTTTATTCATAAAGTCAAATCATTTTTAATGAATACGTAAAATATTATTTAACAAATTAATCCATTCAATATATTTTGAAAACCGTATGAATATGCAATTTTAAGAAAAAAAAAAAAAATTTAAAATAATATTAATTTATAGTATGTATTCGCATATACATAGCTTTTGTTTTAGCCAATTTTTATTATAATAAGCCTGTTATAACTTTTTGAGTAGTTTACTTCACAAGTATACAACTTATTCGAACGTTTTTTAAATTTGTCGTGAAATTAAAATACCGTTAAGGACCATTTATTTAAATACACAGTTAGTGATTTGCCAAATTCAATGATTTACTATTGCAACATTAGTTATAAGTTATAATTATTATAGTACGCTGTTCTCTAGGATAGTAAAATGTGAACAATATAGACGATATATATGAGTCGAAATAAATATTTCGTTGTGTGAATTATTATGTATGACCTTTAAACAGTGTGAATTATAATCCATATAATTAAGTATTATATTTACCCAGTTTTAAGATATCATAACCCATAATTTAATGTTTGTATACACTGTATGTTCCATTGTTTTGAATTAATGAATTCCGATACGTATTTGTCAATAAGTTCAAACCGAAATACTCGTATTTATTTTTGCTCGAAAGTTATGAATACAAATAAATATTTCTTTTTTCCTGTAGACTAAATAAGTGCTTCATCCTATCAGAAAAGTATGTAACCAATATAACGATTGATTATTTGAACGAATAAATGGTTTATAACGAGTGGCTCCTTATCAAATGAAACTAACTAAAAAAGTGTTATACTATAAACTATACTTAGATGTGAGAGGGGGACAAAAAATAAGTATTCATTTTTCATTTTCCATCAGTCATCACATGCAAAATATCCACTTTTTTATTATAGAAACTGATAGTCTTAAACATTTTTATGAAAAAAACATTAGATATTTTTCTAAATAATGATATCCTTTTGGCCATATTTATTTCAATCAACGGTAAGATATTGCGATCGAGATGATAAATTAATAAATAAATATAATGCATTTTGTAATTATCAATTGTTCGTACATTAACAAGAATTATTACGAAGCACAATAGACAAAAGAATATAGATTAGGCAATTGAAGCAGAAACAGAAAAAGAGGGGTCAACGCATGCCGAGGCTTAGCGGTCAATTTCGTGCATAGAATCGTTTGTACACGAGACAATTTTGAATGTTGTTTTCCGGTAGGACGTGATGTGAATACGTGCACGAAAAAGAAGGAGAATCAATGTGACCAGAAAATTATTAGGAGAGAAAATAAATATTAGTGGAATGTCTACGGTCAGACAGTAATGGTTTATATATGACTGTATATACTACATTTTGCGGTAGCGAAAACGACAATCACCGAGATACCATAAAATGCGATGATCGAAAATGTACGTTAAAGACGCTGTAGCCTATAATGCTGAATTATTATTAATAACCAAAAGCATCGTATACCTGTAAAATGTAATCGTAAATTCTATAATGTATTGAAATCTGTATGTATACAGTTTCAGCAATGATATCATAGTATGTACTTACAATAATAGCGCTACTTTATAGTGTTCACTAAAAATGTATTTCAATTTGAGAATTTTTTTTTCTTTTGCTATGACCAATTTCATTCAATGTTTTTATGTGAAAATGTTTGACCAAAGTTACAACAGTAATGGAATCATTAATAAATAATTGTTTTAGCTTAATTTTCTTTTGAACCGATGTTTTGAATATAACGGTTTGTACTCAATATGACAACATTTCCTGTATCTTATTAAGTGTAACAAAAATGTGTTCTAAAGTTTTTATTTTATAACTCGAACACTCCGTGTAAAATTTGACTTCTACAGTTTACAACAAAAGTGTAATCCGCACCGAATGTACAATCTTTCTCGTACGTTACGTAAGTATAGTGTGCTTTCGGAAGATATACGCCTGTAATTAATTATGCAAAATATGCTATAAAGGGTGAACATATGCAGATTTGTTGCAAGATAATGCGTGACAAAGGAGAATAACATATTATGCCTTCGAGATAAACAATTATAATAGTACGACGAGGAATACTAATGCCGTTTGCTCCATATTATTATGAATTGTCTTCGGACACGTTTTTATCACTTATGTTACATAGCCTCGTAACAAAACGTTAATCGTATGCGAATAAAGTAGGCGCTCACTTAACACAATTCGATAACAATACGTTTTTTTTTCCAACTCAACTGCATAACATTTGGTCGATCCGCATCTGCATGATTCTCTCGTACAGACGAAAAATCTTTTCTCAATTACGCGTACAATATAATAACATTTATGTGTTCGGTACGTATGAGTAAGCGGTTTTTATTTTATTGTTTTCACCGACCAAGTTTTACGATAAACTTACCGGTGATAACTGTGTTACAAAATACATTCTGACGAGTTCCGTTCTCGCCGCGCACTCCAATGCCTTGTTTACACGTGACGAGTACTCGGCCGAGCACTGTCCCATGTGAACTCAAGGAACCAGTACTCGGCCTAGTTAGTACTCGGACGAGTAAAATAAGCGGGCGAGTGAATAGAAACCGTTTCTATTCACTGGGCCGAGCGACTACCCCCACTACAAAAATTGGCTGTACTCGGCGTGTCTAAAACTCTAAACCGCTAGTCGAGTGTCGTGTAACGAGTAGTTCAGTAGTTGTGAATATATAGTTGTGGCCTCTTAACCTGTAGTTGTATTTTTTTCATCAAAAATATTTATTTAGTATGAATCGTAAAATAAAACGATTTTTCAAGGATTGTTGACAACAATTTGTTGATAACAAGTGTACGAATTCACAACTACTATGTTGCACTCGGTTATCCGTTTAGACACGCCGAGTACAGTAAAATCTTAGTAGTGGGGGTAGTCACTTGGCCAAGCAAATACAATGCGTGTAAACGCTTGACTCGGTCAATTCCGGTACAAGACCGAGCAGCATTACGTGTAAACAAGGCATAAACATTATCTTGTAACAACAGCGTATGTAGCGCATCGGTGCGACGGCGAAAACGACATTGGTCAAAGACGGACGTCTCCGCGGCGTATTCGTGAACGGACCGACAGTTCAATATATACAATATTTTCATCGCATTAGTAGTGTCGGTTTTCCGCATCACACCGTCGGTCTGATATCCGACGTCGATATCGCTGCAAAGCAATATTGCGTTTAGCCGCTCGGCATATTTATACGGGGCACTGTGTACCGACCGTGTTGACGCAGGTATCGCGCGGGGGCGGCGACGCCGCGTATATAATACGCGGGCCGCACGGCCGAGCACGTAGACCGAAATAAGAACAACAAAATGATATAATATCACGAATAGGGGTTTCTATAATATTATTATGATCGCGGTTTATTTACAGTGCGGTCGGTGTACCGACGACACGCCATCGTGTGCAGTGGATGGTGTATAACGATGCGAAGATACGACTGCCGCGGCGTCGTTGCACTACACTGGCGTGGTCAGCACGGACTAGATGTATATGTATAAATATGATAAATGGAGCGAGGATAAAAAAAATAAAAAATAAAACGACGACTGCAGGTGTGCCGGCGGCGAGGGCAGGAAACGATGTCTCGCGGCACCGAGGCTCCGTATAAGGTCTAGGACCGTTTCGTCCTTGCTCAGTACTGCTTGTACGGAGCCGGATTGTACGCGGCCGGTGCGTATCCTGCTCCTTCCTTCTTGACGACGGCGTTGAAACCGTTGTAGTCGTCGGCGGTGTACTCGACGGTACGGGTGGAACCGTCCGGCTCGACCAGACTGTAGAAGCCCTTCACGTTGCCGTTACCGTCGCTGGACTCGGCCTGGCTCTTCACGTCGTACGTGGACGGGTCGTTGACGCTGTACTCGAACTTGTAGGGTGTCGGCGCGGACGCCGGCTCGGGGGTGTAGGGCTTCGCGACGTAAACCGGCGCTGGAGCGTAAGCCTTTACCGCGTATACCGGTGCCGGGGCGTATGCCTTTGCTACGTAGACCGGTGCGGGGGCGTAAGCCTTTGCCGCGTAAACCGGTGCTGAGTAGGCTGAGTAGGCAGGGACCGCGGGATAAGCAGGGTAGCTGGCAGGGACTGCTGCGTAGGCAGGGACCACGGGGTAGTTGGCAGGGACCGTGGCGTACTGGGCCAGGGCGGACGTCATGCAGGCGGCAAACACGATCAACTGAAATCAAATACGTTCGAAATGTTATTATTAACAATATTGCGTTACGGCGTTCGCGGCTGCTACGGGATATTTTTTTAACTCTGAAGTTATAACGAGTCGCGGAAGCAATGACCTGATAATAATATCGTTACGATACGTTATTAACACCCCGGATCGTTCGACGCACGTTATAATATCTTTCTCGATTGAAATTTTCTGCTTGTTTTGTCGTCCCGAGTTTGTATTTTTAATAATATTTTTTTCCTTCCCTCAAAGTCTCCCGTCCCGTTACCGATCGACGGACAGCTCACTCCACTAACCGAAAAACGCGACGCGTCTTACACCGCCTGGTTGGATTTAAACTCGATCGCTAATAATTCAATACTACGCATATATATTCGTGCAGAGAAACAAATTACGTGATTACTATTATTTGCGAACGTACGCGAGTATAGGCTATAAACATGCTTAAGGTTATTTGCGTACAAAACCGAGACGTTAAAGCCAACGAGAATAACATAATATAGTTTACTTTACCTTGACGGCCATTGCGTTGAGCTGTGATTTTCTTGCACAAGTGATTTCGGATGTACACGAACAATTATGAGAACTGTGACTGGTAAATGATGTCTCCGATGTCTCCGTATTTATGCCGATTGTTTACACGCGGTTTTATCCCTCCAGACTTTTATTTCTACATAACCGCGAACCGGTCGTACCATATAGGTCTTTTGTTATACATACATACATTTATTTCACAGATATTATATAAAATTAGGTAATCTGATATACGAGCAATAAATAGAATAAAACACATCATACCTATGTATTACCTAGAATCTAGATTATACGCGCATTGAACCGTATAAATATAAATAAGTATACTGATATAAATATTGTAGTACGTATGAAGTGTGTACGTATAAATATACGCTTAATTGTTTATAATATACTGCGTTTAAGCGCAGGTAAGAGTCCGATAATGTTTAAATGAATAATATTATCGAATTACATATGCGGTTGTTACGTTTAGTATAATCACATGTGAAATTAATAAATTGTAAATAAAAAAAAAATTGCGCAACGTACAACTAGAAAACGTCTTCATTATTAGAACACAGTATAGTTTTGCATTCGAATGGAGTATATCCATCAATATAGATGACTAAGATGAGCTATTAAAAATGCAACGACGTATATACTTTATTCAATCATATACATTTTAAACGTTTTCTTGATAATATTTTAAAGAATTAGAAAGTTGAAGTGTCCGATGACTTATTCCGTTTAGTAATATTTGCACCGTACAGTCAATATTATAATAATTTAGCCACACAAGGTCAGAAGAAACTTAGTGCAAATAATTTTAATTACACAATAATTATATAGATTTAGACGTTATAGAGTATGTTTAAACACACATTTTAAAATGGACATATTTTATTGAAAAATATATATCTAGACTTATCGTGATTATTTATTTAATTTCTACTTTTTTTTAAGATTTCGTTACATTTTAATTTATATAATCAAACGAGGTAAACTTAAACAGTATATAATCAAAATAAATTTATATAATACGATAAGTTAAGAACAAGTTACATTTTTTTTTCAATAAAACGGGTAATTACAAATTCATTACTCGCGTGAATAACACTTATGCTGGCATATGGATGAATTTCAACTTATATAAATCTATGCCAATGTGAGCGAAAAGTATAGAGGTGTCAGCTTAATTTATTCTTCGAAATTAACAACATTTCAAAAAGGGAATAGGCACGTCAAAGTTGTACGCGAAGTGCGGTGATTTCGAACGAACTCATTTTGGTAGCCTGTTGGTACAGTTAATTGACACTTTATCAACTTTTGTTTAGAAATATTTCTTTCCGTGAAAACTGAACGTTTCACAAATAATTGGCCCGTCGAGTGATAATCGTATTGAAAAAAAAACAACAATAAAAACCACTCCAATTTTTCCGATTATAAATCATCCGACCCAATCACTACTCAATTAACTGGTCCACCCACGCGAAATACCTAGGCATAACGTTAGGACGCAAACTAACATTCGCCCAACACATCACCGACATTACCAAAAAAGTAACCCGCACACGCGGAATGCTTTACCCCATACTCAACAGAACTAGCCCTGTACCAACAATAACAAAACTTAACATCCTCAAACTCTACGTCTCTCCGATCCTTTCATACGCTGGCTCTTCATGGGCCCCCAACATCACTCCCACCCAATGGAAAAAAATCGAATCCGTCCAAACCATTGGCATCCGGACCATAACTGGCTTGCCCACCTTCGTCAGAAATTCAGTTCTCCTAAAATCCACAAATTTTATTTCCATCCAAAAATCAATCCACTCACAATCTAAATCCATGTTTTACAAAAACTCCCTCTCCGACCACAAACATATAAGACTTCTTGCCAAAACCCATTCTCCTTCATCCTCTAAATACAAACTTAGACCATACCCCCTGACATGGACCGACAAACATTCCTAACCCACCAAACAAAACAAACCAAACCCAGCACCATCCATCCACTAGTAGAGGCAAAGCCTGGTATAGTTTACGGACTAGTCCAATCCCACAAAGCAAAGCAAAGCAAAGCTACTCAATCGCACGTACATGCATTATGGTAGGCATATCATGACAAGTCGTAAAACGCACATTAAACGCGGTGTTCTACGTCGTAAATCGTATAATTCGCAATCACCGAAAAACCATCATTCCGCGTTAGCCGGGGCCACGTGTACGTATGTATGTACCTACTAATCGCGGTAGCGGTAAAATGTGAATATTTTACAACGTTTTGTCATCGCCGCCGCGGCGTACCACTGGTATTCGAGAGAGGGACTGTTTTGCATGCGAAATGAAATGTTGTCGGGGTACACCGTGCAGTGCGTTACACCTCCGTTTGTTTTATGGAGCAGTTCACGCCCAGCGATTGCCACTCGGGGCGATATTTCTTTGCGCGCGCGTTAATTGAATTTCAAGAGCACATAAGGTACCTCCCGGCGCAGCGGCAAAAGTATATTATTAATTAAAAAAATAAAAAAATACTCGCATTAACGGGACGAAAAAAGTAATAGCGTAACGAGTTGGTGAGCGGTGGTCGTGATAGCAAAAAAATGTATACATTATCGTGGTACAATATCCGACACCGACTGCGATCGATAATGTGTAGTACGTGTACTGCACGGTGACATATCATTACGTCGTTTACACCCTGTACATATTACCGTGTATTTATACCGGTTGGGCGTCAATCATATTTTACCGTTTCCTTTTCGAATAAGAAAAAATAAATGATTACCACCAACAGATCGACGATCCGCCGCGACGACGGCGGAACGAACAATACACTATAACACTAATAGTGCGTACACGACCTGAGCGCGCGTTTCTACGGATTCGCTGTTGTGTAATTTTTTAATAACGATAATAAAATAATAATAATATTACATACGAACGGATGTCGAGCGGTGTTATGAACATTAGGCAATGATATCACCGCGAGCTTTATTTGTATACGTGTGGGCGATCCGTCGTCGCGAGCACGCCGCAGGTGTAATACGTTCACGGTGCACCGTAAACAGGTATAGGTGGTTTAAAACATACCGGTGGTGTATATTGACGGGCACGCGAAAAGGCTTGAGTGTCGTATTGTGTATTTTATCGTACGGCGTACCCCTTTAACCGTTTGATGCCAACACCACATGTCATCATACCGCGAAAGTGTTTTTCACTTATTACCTATCAAATATTTGTTACGCATGTTGCATAATATAATCGTATATGTAATCTATTGAAATCAGTAACCACACGTTCCAAATTGGAAATGAAAACAACTTCACCGTATCGTGAGTATATGTGGTCACTCGGGTAATGTGTAATAAGTTCCGTGCACACCGCACTGTATACCTATAGGTAAATGGTCCAGCCAAACAAAGACAATTTGTATTTTACCCCGGCTTTACAGAAGACGAATCGAACCGTTTACGGTTGTGGCAGACCCTCCGAGCTTAACCGTATCCCTCGGACAAAAGGCCCGATCAGATCGCAAAAAGCTCTACTCGCCCCACTTGCACGTTCCGTGTCGGACACCGTTTACGTCTTCGTACGTTAGCCTTTAAGAATTGGACACTGCAAACGAAGAGTTCTCCGTTCCACCGCCTGAGCACTTATTATTTGACAAGCATTATGAACGTGTGATCAAATTTAACAAGCAGCTTTAAATACGTGTCTGTTCAGCCGCAAAGATAACCTCTGGTGGACGTCAAACGCCACGGATTAAACGGAAAAAAACAAGTATAAATATTAAAAAATTATTCATTATATAATATAACGTTGACAAGCAACTTTACTTTTACATTTTGAACCTCAAACCGTGTTACAGATTTGATACACAAATAATACATAAGAAGTCGGGTGTCAAAACGTCTATCCTAATTATACACTTCATCTACGTATAGCAATAATTTTAAAATGTCACATTTATAGATCTTTCAATAATTATAATAATAACGATCCGTTCAAAATTCCATCAGCTGATTCTCATTAGGTATTAGATGGACCGATTATACTTTACGGTTTATAAGCCCTGACCCAATTTTATTTTGAAATAAAAATACCTTTTTAATCGATTGATCTCTCCCTACTAAAAAAACCTTTAGCTAGAAATTCAACATGATTTTATCCAAATAAATCTAATTTAATTTCATATTTACCAACAGTAAAAAGCATTTACTTAACAAGACATGCCCTTTATTAAAAAAATAAATAGATTTTATAGAGGTACATGTAACACTTTATTTTGTTACAGAGCCTTGAGTCTACGATACCTGTTTATTTTTATATTCACACTGTTTTTAAAATATATTTAAACACGATTTTCCTGAATAAGATTGTTGTTTGTAAATTTTAATATTACATTTTCCAATTAATTAACTGTTTCACTTGTACGTATAGGTATTTGAAACTAGAGTGCTTCACTACGATTACGAGCTTTAACTCATGGATGGATTCGATGGCAAAGAATAAATAGTTTTACCATCAAATGTACTGTTAATTTCTATGATTGTCGCGAACGGCTCTGTATTAATGGAGAGCGAAGTTCTGAACCTAAACATTGATTGTCTGTACTCTGTTTGATATTTACGATAATAGTCAATTAGGTACATGAAATATGTCAATGGTTATTGATTATTATGATTTATGATCCTTTGTAAGACATTTTGTTCCGTACTCGTGTAGCATACTGTTTTATATTGCTCAGACCGTACACACAATGCACTTAACTTCAACGAGTGGTTTACTCTTATAGTAACGGATCGATCAGCTTTTATGAGTATGGATAATATTCAAATAATAACCTTCAGTAACACAAGGTGCAGTGTACACACGTATATGATGGTATATCATCATACGACTATTTCAATCAATAC
This sequence comes from Periphyllus acericola, assembly GCA_949715065.1. NCBI lineage: Eukaryota > Metazoa > Arthropoda > Insecta > Hemiptera > Aphididae > Periphyllus > Periphyllus acericola. The sequence goes on along the minus strand of OX454270.1, from coordinate 8,592,123 downwards.
GCGTACTCCAATTATTAATATTACGGCGAACACTTCGGTCGATCGACCGAGTGCGACCAGACAATGAAGCAAACACGACGTAGTACCTGTATATGCATATATGATCGTGTTTGTTCAGAGTTCGCACGGCCGACGGAACATGAATACGACTGCACATTTGCAGTGATGAGGACTCGGGTGTTACACGATAAAAGCAATGAAAACACGACGAGGTTCAATAAATACACATGATTGATATATATTTACACAATAAATACATTGGTCGTACCCATTGTCTTATACATTAATATGGCAATGAATGACTTTGCGACCACGGGGGTTCGGAACACGTGAACGGTACGCGGTCCCGTGGTACACGAAGGGACGAGTGGAAGAGATGCGGTGACAGGAGAGAAGATCGAGCTGCGTTGAAGAGTATGGTCAGGGTCGGGCGAGTTAGTACGCTGGCTTGTACGCCGGCTTGTAGGCCGGTGCGGAGTAAGCTGGTGCGGCGTAAGCGGGTGCCGGGTAAGCGGGCGCTGCGTAAGCGGGCGCGGAGTACGCCGGCTTGTAGGCCGGGGCGGAGTAAGCGGGCGCGGAGTACGCCGGCTTGTAGGCGGGCGCGGCGTATCCTCCTTCCTTCTTGACGACGGCGTTGAAACCGTTGTAGTCGTCGGCGGTGTACTCGACGGTGCGGGTGGAACCGTCGGGCTCGACCAGGCTGTAGGATCCCTTGACGTAACCGTTACCGTCGCTGTACTCCTGTTGGCTCTTGACGTCGTACGTGGTCGGGTCGTTGACGGAGTACTCGAAGCTGTACGGGGCCGGGGCGTACGCGGGTTCCGGGGCGTAGGCCTTTGGTGCGGCGTAAGCGGGCGCGGAGTACGCTGGCTTGTAGGCCGGGGCGGCGTACTGGGAGAGGGCGGTGGCCACGCAGGCGGCGACGATCATCAACTGGAAACAAAGGGCGCAAAAACAGTGTTTAAAGCGACCGCGACGATAGAACACCTAACCCCTGATGACGTGTATCCATGTGCATTACGATTACGGTAGAAAAGTCCTCGTGTCCTTCGCGAGCGACACGTATTATTTTTACAAGCTCCGACGGTCGCGTCGAGACCGCAAGCACGTCTGGTCGTGAAAAGCATTACAGACGTGACACGGAAAAAGCGTCGGGATTCCGAGAAAACACGATCGACACGAATTGAATAAAAGGTTACGAGTTCGCTAACCAAAAACCGAATCGTGTACCAGAACGGTTCGAAAAAGTGCCCGCAAACCTTATCATCTGTGCGGAGTAACGAACGAAGTGTGTTGTCTTACCTTAGCGGCCATTTTCGTGAGTGTCGTGTGTTTCTCGTGAGATACTGGACACTGGAGTAAATGGTATGAACTGAGTAACGTTCGGACGGCGCCCGCCGTATTTATGCTGAAACTTTTGGGGGCTATCAATTATTATTAGTCCCTCCCAGGACCGCCGCGGCGGCGTACGACACAATGTGCGCGCTACGCGTACGTGGGTGTGCAAAAACACTAATACGGCGTAAAAGAAAGAACGACGGAGGAAAAAATAAAAAAAAAAAACAAGAGCAAACGCACACGCTCACGTCGTACGCGCGAGAGAACCTTCACCTGGTAAACTGGTCCAATGCGTTCGAAAACCACTCCCAAACAACAGGTTTTCATACAATATTTATACATCTATATATAGGTCGAGCGCACGTGAGTTACTACTATATACGCGCACTGCATACGTCGTCGTCGTTGTCACCGTGATTGTATATTTTCTTCGAAGGCGACGTTTCTAACCCTAATTATTACGTGCGATACGCCGCGGTCGCCCCGGGGACGTAATATATTATCTATATTGTATATTATTATTAATTATGATTGTTATTATTATGATTATTACTATTATCGCTATCGCTACGATTATGATCGCGTTATGTTTATGATCCGAATAGTGTACGGCGCATATAGCGGTATCGCGGTAAAAACGTAACACTGGCAATTAATAATACGTGGATGAGAGGGAAAAAATGTGATAAAAAATTGTTACAGCGGGCCCAGCATAACGTTACGTTACACGGCGAGTTGTATAAACCGACCGTAATGAGCATAATCAGCGAAACGTCATAATACGACCATGCGATACCGTAATAGCGCGGAGGTAATAATAATATTATGATGCGTACGCCCGTTGTTCAATTTCAAAATTAACTCGATCGCAAACTGAACGGGTATGCTAACCGATATCCCGTGGTAACAATATCGTTCTCGCGGGTCCCAAACGACACCGCGGCACGAACGGATTATGATCACTACGTCTCGGAAGTTGTAGAAATTGCATATTTTTCTATACGCTCCCGATTTATAGCAAATTAAGCTAAAAATCCAAAATTCAAAAATCCAAGTACATTGATCAGTTTAAAATCGTAATTATAAAATATTTGTATTTCGTCAATTTTTGTTAAATAATGCAGTTTCTTTAATTTCCTATGCATTTTACGCATGCTTCATATTTTTCTCACTTTAAATAGTTTTCAGTCATTTTAAATTGAAAATCGTAAATATTGGTAGTTTAATGTAAAAACTTAACAGGTATTATGAAACACGTTTTTATTTTGTATTTAACTTCTCAATAACTAAAAATATTTTTCCTATCTATTTTTCAGTTCAAATCCCAATCAATTTTTCACCATATTTTTTATATTATTAAAATTTTTTTTGCTCATATTTTTCATTTTTCCTATAAAACTATTTATAATTTTTGTTGCATGTATATTACATTGTTTTTTCATATTTAAAATTGTTCGTGTATATTTTGCCATTTTTAGCTCCTATAACTTACGAGCCCTATAGGAATCCTATATAGGATTTCCTATAATCACTATAGGAAACGGACTTTAATGTGAAAAAAATACAAAAATATGAAAGCATAATTTATTAAAAACATGGTAAATACATCTAAATATTTGGGCAAAAAAAATTGAATTCTCTTTTTTACAACACCTCCTATTCGTTCACTTACGATCAAATATTAATCACGAAAATAAACCATCGAAATTACTGTTTTAGTACACTGCAACATTATTTTAAAACGTATAAACGATGAAACGATAAAATATACTTAAAAATATTTACAAATTTACCAAAATATGCAAAATACAATTTGCGTAATTTTAGTAAGAACGAATTTGTGAAATCGTGAACATTTCTTATCAAATTTTAAATATCTTATTCTCATAAAAATATAAATTTATGCATAAATCCGTTCCCTAATGATGACCAACGTTTGCAACAATATTGTACACTCTTCAACGGCGGCGTAGCACAATGTATGCAGATCTCTCGATTGTGTATCGATATGACGACCGTGTGTTGTAATAATGAGTATTAGATAATACGATTTTGATGACTTTTACATATTTTTCTCGAAGTGCTACAGTGTACACAGCTAAGCTACACAGTAATAATCGAGCTATAAGTTTGTTTCGTTACGTAACAACTTATACTGAATATGTATTTTTTATTTTGTAATTTTTTTTCGCATATTTTGGGTCAAATGCACTTTACGTTAACTGTATTTAAAATAATTTTTGTTTATTTTTACCTATTTTTTTTTTTTTGTACAATACGCATACTGCGTAGGTATTATAATTGTATATTCTATCAAAAATACTATTATTATAATAATAATATATCTCATAATTATTAATTATCATTTATTCTCGTGAAGAATAACTCGCGTCGCAATTAATTACATACAATAATGCATATTAACGACAATCTTCTTGTGCACTGAATTGTTTACCGAAGAGAAAGTAGAGTAGGTACCGTAGATTATAATAATATTATACCGTTATAATTATTATTCATTTGTTTGCTCATCAAAATGTTATGGTAAGACTTGTTACTATCATTTTATATGGTTTTTTTTATTTTAATTTTATAATCACACATACACACACACGCACACACACGCACACACATGCACACACACGCACACACACGAGGACTTATATAATCCGTGGACGTATTGTTATGGAAATTTTGTCGTACCATATTATCATTCATTATTAGTAAATAATATAAACAAAATATTACAAACCTACGTACGCCCACCGCTTGCCCCGTGTAATTATGTATATAATCGTTATTTCACTGGTACAATGTATGTTCTTTTATCGTTCGCTCCTGTTTTAGATTTATTCACGGCGACTTTGGTATGCGAATACCTGCACTATCGTTTTACGCAAAAAGCAATATCCGTACAACGCGTGTCAACACCATTCTAATTTTGATTTTTACGTACGTCAAACGCGATATTATTTTCGGTTTTGAAAAATTGTTCGTCTACCGTCGTTCAAAAGATACCGCGGAAGATTCATGTACGTGTCAGAACGTATATACGCGCTCAGTGATGCAATACACAAACGATGAACTAGTTTCAAACAATATCGTGTTTACTAAGTAAGACAGACATCTGCACCAGTGATCATTTATAGGATGATTCAATTTATTCAATACAAGCATAATTCCTGTATTATTACAATATATTATAGATAAGCTATATCGATACCGATTGATATAATTCACCGGAGGTGAACTTATTGTTCGGCGTGAGCTCGATATCGTTTCGTAATAAATAAAAATGGGGCGTGTTATTACGGTTCAAAAAAAAAAAATCCGTTCGAACGGGGGAGAAAAAAAACACCAGTTTTCCATATCGTTAAAAACTGTGTTTTCATGCATATAAATAAAATGATCTATGAGTTCCGTTAGCCACAACATTTACCATTGACGGTTTAAATATTTTCGCAATTTCGCTAATAGTTAGTCGAAACATATCTCAGCATTTCCGTTGTACAACAGAAACGGTTCCGTGCAAAATGATCTTATGATCATTATGATCAGTATGCTGTACGAAAGTAAATATATTTTGTTTTTATCCAAAAATTTCGATTCAGCATAGTTGAATCGATACAATGACGAGTTATGTATCTGCCTACGGAAAAGAAACACCATACTATGCATACTGTTTTGGCACCATATAACAGAGAAAATCATTGTTGATTCGAGCAAAGCTAAAGAAAAATGAACGTACCGCTGATATTTAATTATTCGCCATTCACTTGACGTTTATTCGTAATAGTATTATACTGCAATTTATGAATGTAGGCAATACTTATATTAAGAACAACATAAATTCAATATTTTTCAACTTTATTAACTAATAAATTACGTATAAAATATTAAGTACGTGCCGTGCACGTGTGTTGCAACCGATTTGAATAAACCCGTTTCTCTAGTTCTGCGTACACTCAATTAAGTTTCGTGAACGAGAAAAATATAATTACTTCAATTATTTAATTCACTGGACTATTATGGGTTATGTTTATTTTTATTGATTACATTTTCGTGCTGTTTTCATGTGATTTGTGAAAAAAAAATAAACTACAAAGAATAATTTCGAAATGAAAATAAATAAATTCAGTGTACATTATTAGATTTGCAAAATCAGCGACGGCAAAATACGGTGCATGTAACAATTAATTGTTGAAGTCTCTTTTAGTCTCTATAGATGAAATAGTACGGTATTGACAGTAATAAAGTAACGGTTGTAATAAAAAAGAACTTCTGAATACTGAAATGACATCATTATAATTTCATATACCTATGTATTCATTATGATGGTTCAGATCTTTGTTCATTATTTATTCATGAAAAATACTTGAAAAACAAACTTTTAAATTGTAATCCCCTATAGCTTACCCGGGGTACAATGATTAGTAATTTAAATTGAATTATTTTTTTTATTCTTGTACAAGCAATACAATATATTATTACAAATGAAAAACGATGGTCTAAACATTAAATACAACTTCACTCGGAGATCGAGGGATAGTTGTTTGACCCTTTGTCAACGGACATGTACTATTTAACGAAATAAAATATATTTCAATTGTATAAAGTTAAAAATACTATAAAATCGTATATCGAGCAAGTTGCATGTAGTATACTATTTATACGCATATAGAGTTAGAAACAAAATGAGTAGTAGAACAAAACGTAAAAACGGTTCACCCACGGCACATCATACGTGCAAATGAAAATTCGAAACAGTATTTCTAGAAAAACACAAGCCGACCGAGAGAATCGTCTTTTAAAAGTGTTGGTCATAAAAAATATGATCAGTGGAGATAGTACTAATAGGTTTTACAGAGTATGGCAGACTGCAGAATATATTATCGATTTGGAATTTCAGCATAACCACCATGTCTATAATATATCACTATACCTCTGTAGTTCACCTGATGATTTAATAATGGAAAGAACGTGAAAAGAACTTTTGTATTTTTTCTTATAAAATCTCTATACTTGTATCAAAATCAACAATTTCTCATATCTTTTCGGTGCTTAAGTGACGACCGAATCCAAGTATTGTAAATTGGAGTATATACTATATAGACTATAGAGCATTAATGGGATTGTTAATGTACACGCACGTTCATTATTTAGTTACTAAACAGGTACAATACATTAGGTTACACGCTGGTAATGAAAGCCCAAGGCTGGGAATCGAATTGACGGTAAAACCCGTTAGTGCGCAGCAGAGACAACTTATATCTACCATGCAGTTATACGTTTGATGTAAATTGACTTTAAACATGTGTTACGTTTCAGGATGAAAAACAAACGATATGAAGCAAAAATAGAAAACCACTTCCAGTACATTTGTTTGAGATGTATTGTATGCGCGTTAGTAATTTTCATCACTACGCCGTGATATGCCATCTGGGTATAAAACTTAAATAAGATTATAGCGACTGCATATAGAATTATTTATATAATATATTTGTAGAATCCCATTATGATATCTGCACGTGATTGTAAACGATGGACGAGTAATAACCTCAAAGGCGATCTGAAGCGTTTAAGTCTCTATACACGACCCGAATATACTAAGATTAATGATAAATAATATAATAGAACACGCGCTATGAAGACGAATATCGAATAACGAACGCAAATAATTATATTTTATAGCATAATATTTATTTACAAAATAAATACATCGATGATAGAACACAGGTTATGGGTATATGATGGCGATGACTGGGACACGATATGATTATAATTTATAAGGTTAGTACGCCTTGTACGGGGCCGGCTTGTACGCTGGCGCGGGCTTGTAGGCAGGCGCGGCGGGTGCGTAATACGTAGAGCCTTCCTTCTTGACTTCGGCGTTGAAACCGTAGTCGTCGGCGGTGTACTCGACGATCCTCTTGGTGCCGTCGGCCTCGACCAGGCTGTAGTATCCCTTCACCGTCTTGCCGTCGCTGGACTCGGCTTGGCTCTTCACGTCGTACGTGCTCGGGTCGTTGACGGAGTACTCGAAGCTGTACGGGATCGGCGGGTAGGCGGGCTCGGGTGCGTATGCCTTGGGCGCCGGGTAGGCCACGGGTTTGTAAGCTGGTGCGGCGTATTGGGCCACGGCGACGGCCACGCAAGCGGCGAGGATGATCAACTGTAACAAAAGACCGCGATCGCTGAAATTATAATACTGTTCCGCGTTAAAACGGTTTTTCCACCACATCCATAGCATAGCATAGCATAGCTCTGTCGAAGAGTCCAAGGAAACGGATTTGCTGTATGTCCGATAACCGTTCGACAGAGAAATCGAATTGGACGATATAATATCGTTTACAAAAGAAATATAATAAAATGTAACAAATTTTTCAATCTTACTTTTGCGGCCATTTTAGAAGATTTTTCGTGTTTTGCACTATTTGATTACGTAGATTAACTCGATAACGGACACTGGTGCTTTACTCGAACATTGTCGCAGTATTTATATCAAATGTCCCATGTTCTTTATCCCTTCCAAATGTGGTATAGTCCCCTAAGAGCATATTTGTATTTTCTTGAACCGGTTGGTCGATGTAGTACAACTACTACAACTAAAACATTATGTATGCATGCGAGGGAAGTATAAAAGTTTTAGTGAATGTACGGTACAAAGTCTACAACACAGTGATTTACCATTTGTTCACATAATACCGTTTATGAATATCTCGATATACCATGAATGTAGGACGGTAGTCATATGTTTTTAAACTTACATAAACAATTTTTTATGAATTTAATCCATACATGTTGTAATAAATAAAATGTTAACATATCCTTTTAATTTCACATGACTCTTAATTAAAATAATATACAACCCGGGAACGAAGTTCTTTTAAATTTAGAATTATTAAATAAATATGTAAGTAATTTTCGGATAGTTAAACGTAATAATAGACAATTTCCTATGCATACCATTATTGTTAATTTTAAGTTTACAATGTTACAAATGAAGTATTATTCGTATTATAAAGTATAAAATAAAATATTATTATTTAAAAATTACACATCAAAATTATACTTGTTGCTGCTAAAAACAAAAGCAATCAGAAATATTGAAACTTAAAAGTGTTTATTTATAAATAATCAATAAAATAATTAAACAAAAGTTTAAAAAAAAAAAAAATGAATATCATACCAGTGGAAAATATAATTTGAAATCGTTAAAAATGTATATTGATAGATCGTTTATCATGTTTCTATTTGATCACTAGATCATTAACAATCATTTAATTACATAATTTTAATAGTTATAAAGTCGTAACCTAGACCCACGCGTTATACTATAGTTTTTAGTTCATATGTCTTAGCTCATGTAAGACGACGTGTGACACTTATTTTTTTAATACGATCTAACACCTAATTGTATGGTCATGGTTCAACACATAACTTAACACCAATAGTAAATATTTTTTTTTAAATAAAAAAAGTTCTATGGAAATTATTTTTTGCTACTAATTTAAATCAAATATCTAGAATTATCAGTCCCAATATCCGTTTTGATGCATTGTTCAAACTATCCATCGCGTTTGCCGGTCAATTCAATTACAAACCAATGTAATAATGCACTAATGTGCTAAATGCAAATTTCTTAATTTTGTCTCTTATATTCTTAAGATCCCTCGTCTTCCTCATAATTATTACCTTACAGATCGTAGAATAAATAAATAATCACTACAAATAATAACTTAACATTTCTCTCCAAAATATTAAACAACTCAATCGATTGTCTTGCGCTCCTTTCACAAATACATTTCAAAGTTTTTCCTCGGCATACTAGAAAAATTCCTCTATTTCATAATCTTTTTTCCTAAACAAACTATTTATTACACTCTCCTATGCAACGTGTTATGCGTCTTGCAAATGAAGACCTCGCCTTTACTACCCCTAAATTATCTCTAACTAGGTCACTTACATATTTTCTTATTACATAATTTATCATATATTTAAGTATACATGTCTGTTATTATTGTCACTCAGTTGTTTGTCTTGGATCTCGGTCTGTGTTATAATAAAAATAAAAACAAAATAAAATAGATTCCGAACAACACAATCACATAGGGTTACCAATAACATAGGGTTGTTTGAAATGTGTAGATTCAAATGGAGATAGCCAAATGTAGTCAAAACTCAATATTCTTCTTTAAATGTGTACAATTAAAAGCTATGGAGGTCAGAACAAAAAGCTTTTAATTACAGATTTTCAATGATCAATAGAGATCATCTTTTGAACCACTATAATATTATTCATAGAATGCAGTAATATTGTTGTGATAAGAAATACTATGACATATCAATGCAATTATTTAAGAAAATAATGCATGATAAATCTATTGCAAGTATATCTCAAGAAAAAAAAAACATATATAATAACATAAAATTAATCACTATCTGAGTACAACTGATTGTCATTAGGATATTGTACCTTTAATATAGAATAATAATAAATAAAAAAAACTTCATAATTTTCAGTAAATACACAGTCATGTAATATATTATTTTATATTTACACAATAAATACATAAATAGTTATGGTATCCATTTTCATAAATATTAATATGGCAATACGGGTGACTTTGAGACCACGGCTCAATATACAGGCAGTATATCAAAGTTACACGAAATGAGAGAAAGCTGTAGAAGGAAAGTGATGAGATGTGGATGTCAAATGACTAAGAAAATTAGTATGCTGGCTTGTAAGCCGGTGCGGAGTAAGACGGTGCTGAGTAAGCCGGTGCGGAGTAAGACGGTGCTGAGTAAGCTGGTGCAGAGTATGCTGGTGCGGAGTAAGCTGGTTTGTAAGCCGGGGCGGAGTAAGCTGGTGCGGAGTAGGCTGGTTTGTAAGCCGGGGCAGAGTAAGAAGGTGCGGAGTAGGCTGGTTTGTAAGCCGGGGCGGCGTACGGGGCCTTGTATCCTGATCCTTCGATTTTCTTGACTTCAGCGTTGAATCCGTAAGAGTCGGCGGTGTACTCGACCACGCGGGTGGAACCGTCGGCTTCGACGAGGCTGTAGGATCCCTTGACGTTGCCGTTGCCGTCGCTGTACTCGGACTGGCTCTTGACGTCGTAGGTGGTCGGGTCGTTTACGGAGTACTCGAAGCTGTACGGGGCTGGGGCGTAAGCGGGCTCCGGGGCGTAAGCTTTTGGTGCGGCGTAAGCTGGCGCAGAGTATGCTGGCTTGTAGGCCGGGGCGGCGTATTGGGAGAGGGCGGTTGCCACGCAGGCGGCGAAAATGATCATCTGTAAAATAAAAAAAAAACCGTATAAGTTAGAAATGAAAACGGTTAACTCGGGTTGTTGGCATGAATTTATTTCGTGTAAATCGAACGGCCGTTATGAGATATGTTTTTGAAAACGTATCAAGCAAATTGTATAAATTACCTTGGCGGCCATTTTACTTGTATGATTTTGAGTATCTCGTTGAATGTTCTAGATAGTTCGATCTACTGCAACTGATAGTTTTTGGCTTAGGATGTTCGGTATTTATGCTGATGGATTACTGTGATTCCAGTCCCTTCCCTATTTCTCAAAATTTCGGTCGTCAGAGTGTCATGTTAAAAAAAACCGGTCGTTCACATTTAAATAATTCAATTTTTTAATAGGTTCCACTCTCATTCGGTTACCGCCCTTTTGCTTAAGGATATGAGTAACAATCTAACTATTTAGCTACGTAAATGAGCGCACAATTATTGCTAATGATGTGTTACTTTACATTGATAGTGTTTAATGTTGTTGAAATCATAAAAAATAGTATGACACTTTTATATTGGGTAGAATTTCATTATTTTTCACAAAGTACTACTCTTTTTTAATATATAAAAGTTTGTTGTACACATTTGAATTAATAGTTTAAACGTAATAACCTGTATTACATTTAAAATAAAACCGTTACTACAAAAATGTATAATCACTGTAGCTACTTTTCGTAGATTTATCAATCAACACGTTTAAACTTCACAACCATAAACAATTTCAGATTCGACTAACCTTTCACATCAAACTTTGTATAATTCTTCATTTTTTTGACTTGAGATAGGTGAAATATTAAGAAAAAAGGATAAAAGTTTTCGTTAACTTTTAAGAGGTATCGATTTTATAAATCTTACTGCATTATCAATTTTATTCATATTGTTTCATTTAAATACATATTGCATTAAATAATGAAAACAATTAATTTTCGTTTATAGTTATGTACTTGGTGACCAGATATTTTGTCTTGTCTCCTGCTTCAAATTAATAACTGTTCTATATCTGTACCACTAACGTTAAAATGGCAATTAATTCAGACCTTGAAATTGAATTATAAATATCTAGAAGGAGAAACAAAAATTTTTAGAATATTGAGTAAAATCATCAGCTCAAAATAATTTTACATCTTATTTGTATTTTTTCAAAAATATCACTTTTTCCTAGTCGAGAAATAATTAATTTGTTTCTAAAAATATATCTTTGTTAGTTATTATAAGTTTATTTTTAATTGTGATGACGTATTTATAAGTATTGCTGTTATAAATATTGATATAAAAATAATGAAATTGGTCTGGATGATTTAAAATGAAATGTATAAAATCAAAAGTTGAACATATAGTATACTAATAATTATTTTCATTCCAGGAATATAAAACGATTAATATTTTGTACAATTTGATTACGTGTATTGACTATTTTGTATGTGCAAACAAAAAACCACTATGTAGCAAAGTATAAAATTTTACTTGTAGTATGTTTGTCAAAATATTGACACAAATCAGTACTTTTCGTTAGTGCACCGATATACCATCTAGTTAGAATAATTATTTTTCACAATATAGGCTATATGCTAATAAATTATAGAAACCACTTGAGATCGTCGAATTCCACACATGCCCGTGAACTTTTAAATGCAGAGGCGATCGAAAACGTTTAAGTCATAACACGACCAGCGTTTAAGATAATTATTCTTTCAAGCGCGCATAATTAACAATAAAATAGAACACGCTTTGCAAGGAGAAATAATTTACAACTAACGCAAATTATTATATTTTATAGCACGTTTTTTTTATTTGCAAAATAAATATATTGATGACAGAACACATTCAGTTTGTAGGTATTATGATGGCGATGACGATTATGGAGAGAAGATATGATTATAACTTTAGTACGCCTTGTACGGGGCCGGCTTGTACGCTGGCGCGGGCTTGTAGGCAGGCGCGGCGGGTGCGTAAGACGGAGAGCCTTCCTTCTTGACTTCGGCGTTGAAACCGTAGTCGTCGGCGGTGTACTCGACGATCCTCTTGGTGCCGTCGGCCTCGACCAGGCTGTAGTATCCCTTCACGGTCTTGCCGTCGCTGGACTCGGCTTGGCTCTTCACGTCGTACGTGCTCGGGTCGTTGACGGAGTACTCGAAGCTGTACGGGATCGGCGGGTAGGCGGGCTCGGGTGCGTATGCCTTGGGCGCCGGGTAGGCCACGGGCTTGTAAGCTGGTGCGGCGTATTGGGCCACGGCGACGGCCACGCAAGCGGCGACGATGATCAACTGAAACAAAAGACCGCGATCGCTGAAATTAGATTTGTGTTCCGCGGACTATACCACGTTAAAACGATTTTTCCATCACATACGTATCATAGCTTTGTCGAATAGTCTAAGGAAAAATATATGCCGAATGTCCAAAGACTGATTGACAGAGAAATCGAATTGGACTGTTGAATATGGTTTAAATGTAAATATAATAACGTAACAAATTTTCAGTCTTACTTTTGCGGCCATTTTAGACGATTTGACGTGTTTTGCACTGTTCACGTTGATCAACTCGATAACGAACACTGGTAACTTACTCGAACATTGTCGCAGTATTTATATCAAAATGTAACAAGTATAATATCCCTCCCAAGTATACAAGTAGTATAGTCCTTTTAGTAGTAGGTATATTTGTTTTTTCTTGAACCGGTTGGGCTAAGTAGTACAACTATAACATAATGTATTCCAGCGAGGAAATTATAAAAGTTTTAGTGAATGTATATGAAGTCTACACAATAATGATAAACACTTTGTTCACATGATACCGTAAATGAATATCTTGCATGAGATATCCCTTGACTATGTCCGCAGATTGTGTTTTTTATACTAATAAAAACTTTTTACTATGGATTAAATTCGTATTGGTTTCAATGGACGAAATATATATTTACGTTAATTTCATTACCGTTATCATGTATGGAGTATTAAAAAACAAATTATTTAAATTTGGAATCAAATTAATAGTTTACTCTTGGTTCATAAAATATAAATATAGACAATTATATCTACCACATTACTACAAAACACTATGTTTATTATAATTTTACGTTTATTCAAAGAAATACAGTAAAACCTCTCTATAACGGAATATATGTAAGACAAAATCCTTCCGAAAGTTGAAGTTTTCCATAATCCGGTTAAAACATAATGTGAAATTGACCTCTCTATATTAGAACCTTTACAAAAATAAAGTGGACAATTTACATGATCCGATTAGAAAAAAAATATTCTCTGCAAAACAAAAAATAAAATTATGTAAAGATAATTTAGTAATAACACTTATGTATTTAATATGTGTAGGACACTGTAGGTAGTAAGGTAATATAATTTTTATCGTTACCCGTAATATCGGATAGTGTTATCGCTTCATGATTATTATTTTAATTTAATCACATTCTAATGAAAAAAGAGAAGATTTATAACCACAATTTATAAAATTTGTACGGTTTATCTTATTTCCTATCGTTTAGTAAAACGTGCAGTGCTCAAGTCCGATTTGGGATCGTGTTTTGTTTGATTTCTTATTTTTTATTGTCGCTAATACGCCATGTACCTACAAGATATATTATAATTTATACTACCTGATATGAAACATGTTAAAATTCAACTTTATATTTTAAAATAACTTTAGAGCGCGGATTTCGTAATGATCCAGCCATATTGCATTTGAAAAAATATACCCAACGTTTTAATTGTTTTGTAGTAGTACCCATTACAATAAAATTATAAAAAAATAAAAACTTCATAATATTCAGTAAATACACGTTCATATAATATATATATTTACAAAAAAAATAAATAATTTGGTATCCATTTTCATAAATATTGATATTACAATTTATGTGACTTTGAGACCACGATTCAATATAAATGTGGTGGATCAAAGTTACACGAAAAGAAAGAAAGCTGTTGAAGGAAAATGATGAGATGTAGATGTCAAATGACTATGAAAATTAGTATGCTGGCTTGTAAGCCGGTGCAGAGTAAGCTGGTGCAGAGTAAGCTGGTGCAGAGTAAGCTGGTGCGGAGTATGCTGGTGCCGAGTAAGCTGGTGCGGAGTAAGCTGGTCTGTAAGCCGGAGCTGCGTATGCCGGTGCGGAGTACGCTGGCTTGTAGGCGGGTGCGCTGTACGGGGCCTTGTATCCTGATCCTTCGATTTTCTTCACCTCGGCGTTGAAACCGTTGTGGTCATCGGCGGTGTACTCGACGACGCGGGTGGAACCGTCGGCTTCGACGAGGCTGTAGGATCCCTTGACGTTGCCGTTGCCGTCGCTGTGTTCGTATTGGCTCTTAACGTCGTAGGTGTGGGGGTCATTTACGGAGTACTCGAAGCTGTACGGGGCTGGGGCGTAAGCGGGCTCCGGGGCGTAAGCCTTTGGTGCGGCGTATCCGTTAGACGGGTAGGCCGGGGCGGCGTATTGGACGGCGAGTGTGGTGGCCACGCAGGCGGCGAAAATGATCATCTGTAAAATAAAAAAAACCGTATAAGTTAGAAATGAAAACGGTTGACCCGGGTTTTGGGCATGAGTTTATTTCGTGCAAATCGAACGGCCGTTATAAGATATGCTTTTGAAAACATATTGGGTAAAGAGTATAAATACCTTGGCGGCCATTTTGTTTGTAGGTTTTTGAATATCTCGTTGAATGTTCAAGATAGTTTGGTCTACTGCAACTGATGGTTGTTTGCTTATGATGCTCAGTATTTATGCTGATGGATAATTCTGGTAGTCCCTTCTCAATTTCTCGAAATTTCTGTTGTCGGAGTGTGATGTTAATGAAAACCGGTCGTTCACAATTCATAATTACATTTTTAATAGGTTCCACTCTAATTCGGTTACCTCCCTTTTGCTATAGGATATTAATGACAAATAAATTATTCATCGACGTAAATTAACGCACAATATTATATTATGGCGTTAAATTATATGTCACAACTGGCATTACGATAATTTTTGTGCCCGAGTGGGGTGAACACATAAAAAATAGTGTGATACATTTATTTGGCTTAAAATTTTACACTGTATGACGTACGAATCTTTTTTTGTAAAATTTTATGGTTAAATTTAAACGCAATAATGTTTTGCACATTTTAATTAATAACCGAGACTTAATTAGTTCTACGCTTAATTTAAATTAAAATGGTTTCCACGAATTGTTATAAGTACACTAAGCATTGAAAGAAGAAACAAATGTTGATGAATTTACGCATATAACAAACTTTAGATATTTTCTAACAAAATACAAGCGCATTGAAAATGTATATTTATAAAGCACACATAAATCTCTATTTTTTACTTTAAGTAGGCCCTAAAAAGTTGCGCTTATTGACCAAAGTAAAAGTATTATCAAAAAAAGTATTACAATTGTCTCAGATTTCATATACAATTTACAACGGTTAGCACTTTTATAATACTTACCAAAAATGACACAAACTGTGTATAATACTTGATGTGTTAGGTATTAGATTAACAGTTTTTGGAAGTTTATATTATATAATAAGTTTTCCCTTTTAGATATACTGTCCTTATAAAAAAGATAATTAAATATCAATTTGTGTTGATAATTTGTCCTTTTTTAATTGAAAAATTCAAGTTTCACTGTTACATTTCTTTCAATAACGTAATAATTTCTAATTCCAAGTATCTATATTCAATATGTTATTCAGCATTATAAATGTAAAAAAATACTTTGATCCACACTAGTGATGGAGGTGGTTTTTGACTATTTTCTGAGTATAGTTTGTTACAACTATACAATTATATTTTGAGGAATGCGGTTTATTAAAAAGTATATGATAAAAATAGTTAGTTTTTAAGCGTTTAAATGTGAAATATAAACACCTGAATGAGAAATCATCACTCTTAGCATTTTGGTAAAAATAAACCCAATTATATAACCTAACATTATCTTTTAGGATAACATATTCTTAATCGAGAAAATGTTTAGTAAGTTGACCAAATTCACTTGTAAATTATAATAATCTATATTTTTAGTTTTTAATTGTGGCTGTTTTTGTAATACGTATATGTAAAACAATTGTAATGAAGGTAAAATCATTCATAAGAAATGTTATCATTATAATATATATGTCTTAAAAATGTTTTAGATCCATGGAGTTAACTACCAAAATTAATTTAATAATAACATATTTTACTTATTTATGGTAGTTAATTAAAATGGTATCAATATTAAATAAAAACAGAAATTATCATTAGACAGAAAATACTTTTATTTAAATATTGTGGGAAAACCATCATCCTCTTACGCTATTTATGTTTTTATATTTAACGATACATAATTTGTTTGGTAACTTAATCATATAACTCCCATTGGTAGGAATCTATATGAGAAGATTGTATTAAGGTGATCAAAATCATCTGAGAAGAAAATTCAAGCTGGCTCTGTATTACCTATGTCATGTACTCATGTCACTCTATAATATAGTAGTAGATCATATAGTATGCTACATTATATTAAGCATAAATTGAATTCGAATATATAGAATATGCTCAACTCTTATTTAAAATCAATGTACATTTTGTTGAAACCAAAATGTATATATATATATATACATATATATTTATATATATATATATATATATATAACTTTAGATTTAACGAAAACTAGATTTTAGAAATGTTCCTTATTATTTGTTTGAATCAATAACAGTTAAATATTTAAATGTAAAATAATAATTTATCTATTTATACCACATGTCCAAAGACGCTTAATTGGTTGATATTTCTTTCTTTCACTGATTCGTTTTTTTATTTATGACCATTACTAAATCGATGGTAATTTGCTGACTGGATTGGTAGTACTGGTTTGGTATATATATTTTTTTACCAATACCAGTATTCAGTAATGTATCATATATACGCATATTGACATATAATATATTATATGTATTGATAGATGCAGGAAAGTAAAATACAATTTGGTTTACATTGTGTCATAAAATATTTATTTATGAAATAAATAGATTATCAAAGTATTAAAACAGCATGAAAACCCCATTACTGTTGACTGATTAAGTTTTGCGTTTCGGCAAAAGCACATAGGTGAAATCGATCGAAAGATGGCAACAAGAACAAAAGAAAAAAAAAAGAAATTAATATGGTCTGTAAGCCGGAGCCGCGTATGCCGGTGCGGAGTACGCTGGCTTGTAGGCGGGTGCGCTGTACGGGGCCTTGTATCCTGATCCTTCGATTTTCTTCACTTCAGCGTTGAAACCGTTGTGGTCATCGGCGGTGTACTCGACGACGCGGGTGGAACCGTCGGCTTCGAGCAGGCTGTAGGATCCCTTCACGTAGCCGTTGCCGTCGCTGTACTCCTGTTGGCTCTTGACGTCGTAGGTGTGCGGGTCGTTCACGGAGTACTCGAAGTTGTACGGGGTCGGTGCGTACGCGGGTTCCGGGGCGTAAGCTTTGGGCGCAGAGTAAGCGGGTGCTGAGTATGCTGGCTTGTAGGCCGGAGCGGCGTATTGAGCGAGAGCGGTTGCTACGCAGGCGGCGAAAATGATCATCTGAAATAAAACATAATTTGTTAAACACGATAACATAGTAAAAACATAACGTTAGTTTTTGTTGAACCAAAGAATCGCTCATATACCTTGACGGCCATTTTGTACGTTTGATTTGGGACTGTACTGTTTGTATGTGTGTACTTGGTAGTTCTGTTCTTTACAACTGATGCCTTTTCGGTGGTGTTTCACCGTATTTATGTTGAACGGTTATCGTAATTTCATCCCCTTCCAATGGATTCGTCCGATAAGGGCATCGCGTGTCGTGGATTACTATAAAACCGGTTGTATAATATATTTATTCTCTTCTTGTTTCGTACACCGATACGGTCACCGCCCCTGTGCTGTACAGTCCTTTCCAATCAGTTGACACATAATTCGATGATTTTGGAGCACTTTTACTGTCCTTAATATTTCGGTAGTTTTGAAATTCGCAAGAGAATACGACGATAAGTACATTATACATACATTATCAAGCATAAGATGTAAGATAATAATATGCTTACACTTCTGTTGTAGTTTTTTTGTTTAGTTTATAGGTACTGTTAATCTTCTAACTAAATAGTCCCGCACGAGTTACATATCTGATGTTTAGTATCTCATGTAGTCATGACTTAGAAAATTTTTGTAACGTATAGATATTCCGTTTAAAAATAATTTATTGACAATCATTAAAATTCAATTTCTTGGGCTTGGCCGACTATCTTTTTACGAGAAACTGTTATAATGGCCTGTTTTATCTGTTGTGACTTCGTGCAATTAGATACATATTGAACATTATATTCACCATGCACCTATCCCTTATTCGTAAAACGGATAACAAATCCAATATTGCTATAATTTGTTAATGCAAAACCGTAAAAGGTTATTACTTGTAAACTTTTAGGTATACATTTACGATCCTGCATTAAAAACTCAGTAATGCAAAATTCAACAAAAAAAAGTGATTAAAAAAAATTTGCATTTCAATTGATATTCTTATATTAGTAGTAATTACATACATTATATCAACATCATTACACAAAACGATTAAATTATTCAAATTTTCCTATGGTCTACTTGCTCTGTACTTGTTTTTAATACGAGCTAGCTTAGAGATAGCTCGTGCAGCCGAACAATTATTTGCAACAAGCTAAGTTACATATTGATGTTTGACTGGAGACTGGAGTATACACAGATTAGGAAAAGTGAATAATACATTTTTTTTTCATTAAAAAGCTTACAAATATCTTGCATATTATAATATTGTATGCCATCAAATCGAAGTTTTTTTACAATTTTTTTTAATAGTAATATTTCATTTTTGATACACTATTTTAACATGTTTTTATACAACAAATATGCATGACTCTCATACTAACTTTATAATCAGTATCTTGTGGTTGAATTATAAATCATTTTGTGAAATGAATAATAATTTTCAGAAATTATTATTCATTTAATTATAAAATTCAATTCGTTTTTTAGTTTTAAAAAAACCTATTTTTACCATCTTGCTAACACGTATACACAATAAAGCAATAGATATGTATATTATTTTATAAATATACTATAGGAAATGTCCTAACAGTCAGGAGCAAACCATATTCGATACCTGTAGTTAGCAAAGGTCCATTGCCTATCTACTCCCTTTATGCAGTCCTGTACTTAGAACAGGAAGATGAAAATTTAGTAAAAATGATTAAAAAAAAAATGAAAAAGAATAATTGGAATAAACCATTAAGAGTAATTGTAGTTTAAAATGTCCTAAAAATGTTTTACATTCAAAAAATGCAAGATGCGGTGCACCAACAATATTTTATGTTATATAATCTCGATTATAATTTCATCAGACATTTTCAACAACTTTTGAATAACGACTTACAAAACTTAATGAATATTGTTGTATGTACCAAAATGGGTATCCACGATTTGAGAGTTAAAACTTATAAATATTTTTCGTAAAATTCGAAAAAGTCTCAAAATTTGTTTGTTCACGCATGAACTAAAACAAATTAAATTGTATATAAGACTGGAGTGTTAACACAGACGTCCTTAAAATTTTAACAGGTCAAAACCATATTAAGTACCACGAAAAAGTTGTCGTTGGAAACTATTGTTTGGTCAACAAATTACTAACTGTAAATTGACTTCAATTATTAAAATAATAAAACGAGAAGTAAGTATACCTAGTAAACAGATCACTTGTTTACTGGATTCATATAAAAAAATTATCAAAAACAAATATAGTTATCTGTATTTTTACATTTTCAATAATACCTAGTGAATGCCGTCATAATGTAAAAATAGACGAAACTTATGTAAAACACGAGATAAAATTTATATTATTTCCTCCTAAATATTTTTTTAAAAATCACTTCAAATTTTGTTGCGAAAAAAAAACTTACTTTCAAATACCAACGCAAATACATTAAAATGGTATATGAATTTACATAATAATTATAAAATAGCACATCATATAATGTTCATAGTATAATTATTGTAACGCAATACGAAAATATACAATTATTATTTCTACAGTTTTTGTAAAAGTAATTCGTAATGTATTGGTTGTGAAGTGCACGTAGTGCAATTGTACAACTAGAAAAAATTATACAATCAATGACTATATTTTGACATATCTTATGCACAATGAATCTAGCCAAAACTCATCACTGTTTTGAATAAGGATCCTGTAAGTTTTAGGTTTTAAATAAGCAAATAAAAACTCCGTAATATTCAGTAAATGTACATTCATATAATAAATAAATTTACACAATAAATACATAAATTATATGTTATTCATTGTCATTTATGTTGATATGGCACTGAATATATGACTTTGAACTCAGTGGTCCAAAGGTACAAGAAAAAAGGAAGAAAGATATCGAAGAAAGTCGTGAGATGAAGGAGTCACTTTACTAAGGAAATTAGTATGCTGGCTTGTAAGCCGGTGCGGAGTATGATGGTGCGGAGTAGGCTGGTGCTGAGTAAGCTGGTGCAGAGTATGCAGGTGCGGAGTAAGCTGGCTTGTAAGCCGGTGCGGAGTAAGACGGTGCTGAGTAAGCTGGTGCAGAGTATGCTGGTGCGGAGTAAGCTGGTTTGTAAGCCGGGGCGGAGTAAGACGGTGCGGAGTAGGCTGGCTTGTAAGCCGGGGCGGAGTACGGGGCCTTGTATCCTGATCCTTCGACTTTCTTTACGTCAGCGTTGAATCCGTAGGAGTCGGCGGTGTAGTCGACGACGCGGGTGGAACCGTCGGATTCCACGAGGCTGTAGGATCCCTTGACGTTGCCGTTGCCGTCGCTGTGTTCGTATTGGCTGTGCACGTCGTAGGTGTGTGGGTCGTTTACGGAGTACTCGAAGCTGTACGGGGCTGGGGCGTAAGCGGGCTCCGGGGCGTAAGCCTTTGGTGCGGCGTATGCTGATGCGGCGTATCCGTTAGACGGGTAGGCCGGGGCGGCGTATTGGGCGGCGAGTGTGGTGGCCACGCAGGCGGCGAAAATGATCATCTAAAAAATAAGAAATGTATGAAAACGGTTTTGAAATAAAATCAGTGTTTCCGGTTTGTTCAAATGATTTTTTTTTTTTTTTATATAATAATCGAACGGTCGCGGTCGTTGTAAATTATGACTTTGAGTACTTATCGATCAGTGGTTATAAATACCTTGGCGGCCATTTTATTTGTATGTTGTTGAATATCGTCTTGTTGGTGCTAGATAGTTCGATCGACTGCAACTGATGTATATTTGCTTACATTTCTCCGTATTTATGCTAACGGACAATTGTTATTCCGTCCCTTCCCAATTTTTCGACAAATCGGTCACCGGAGTGTAACATTTAAAAAAAAAACCGGTTTTATGCAATCCATTATAAAATCATTAAATGTGGTCCATATTTTTTCGGTTACCGCCCTTTTGTAATAGTATATGAATAATAAATAAATATTTTTACCATCTCAATGGACTTACTCTAATTAGTACGTCCTGTCACTGTTGGTTTGAAGTCTAATAAATTATAGGAAACATTCATTTTAGGAAGGATATAATTTCCTATGATGATTATAAAATAAAACTAATTTATAAATACGATAAATATGCTCCAAATGATATAGTATATAATTTATATATTTTACTATTGATCATACGTTTTACAATATTTAAATTTGCATTTTATTTTATTTTATTTCAAATAGTAATACAATGTATAAAGGTTATATTCTCATAATAAACCATATAAAATCTCTATTTTAAAATACACCTAATTAAGACGGAACGATAAAACCTTAAATAAATAGAAATTAAGAATGTTATCCAATATATAAGTTTTATTTATATACAAGCGTTATATAAAATGTGTTTTGTAAGAAACAATTCTAGAAGTTAGTTTCACATACAATATTATTTATATTTTTGAGCAAACTGAAAAATGTCAATACATTTTCATGAAATATTCAAAACAATATAATAAAAAAATTAAAGGTATTAATTATTCTTCGTCATTAATATTGAAAAATAATTCCCTAAAATGTAAAAGGTGATATACGATATTTTGTTTTGTTAAACGTATAATGATAGGCAGACACGTCCTTTTAGGTTGCCTTTGTATAACGAGATATTTCTATTTTTTTACTAAATATATACAACAACACAGGTTATAATAAACCTAGCATATTATAAGCAAATCCGTTTTATTAATATAAATGTAAGTGGCTCTATCTACATGCTTTCGTACTTCGTTACTAATTTCAGTACATACCCTAAAAACTAAAAAATTATGGGACATATCTTATTATACTATTAACAATATTTCCATATTCAATACATTTACTTCATTTTTATCCAGTACGAAAGTTAAAGAATTTGATCAACTTCCATTTGATTGTTAGTATGATACATATTTAAACAAATGTTGAAAATATAACAGTTGTCTATCGCAGTATTATTGCCTTTTCATTTACATTTTAAAAACCTATAATAATAGACCAAGATAATTTGAATGATTGGTAAAATTCGTGTATTGGGTATAAAATGTAAATATGCACACCTAAAATATAAGTGTACGTCATTATATTTAAAAAAATTATTTTTTAATTTAATACAAACCTTATGTGTAATTTAATAAGTATTACAAGCGTATTTAAAAAATACAATAATCACGTTTATTATAAGCACGCGTACATAATTTTAGTTAAGAACGATTTACCTTAATTCAGTCTCAAAGGATTGAAAATAAACGTATTGCTATATGAATAATATGTCCATTACTAACTTTACAAAATGTATATTAATCAATTTAATGTGTAGACGTGCAATAAAAAATCAAAAGAAAATCGATTTCTATACACCCCTTAGAATGGTATTAGATGATATATTTCAGCAAAATGAAATACATTATATTCTTCTCAAGTTAAAACGCACTAAAAATACAATGTAAAAGAAAGTCTGCTATAGGAAATTCACTATTTCATGAGATTGTCCTACAGCCTATATCATTTGTTTTTATATATTGAACGGCCGTAAAATATACTGAATCCTTTGTTTATGATGTGAAAACTGTACGTTTTAATAGATTATGTATCAAATTATGTATTAACTTTAATATATACACTACGTTTAAACATAAATGAATGAGTTATTTTATTAAGAACGTACCATTGGTATAAGTAATGATTAAGGCTACTACAGAATACGAGTGATTTTCAAATTGTATGCAATAATTAATCGATAATAAACCGATCATCAAATGATATTATATAAGATATGTAAACATATGTTTAACATATTTCTTAGATTGAAGAAGGAAAGTAATACATAATATCGTTTACACTGAGAAACAAAATATTTATTTATGAAATAAACACATTATCAAAGAATTTTAACAATACGAGAACCCCATTACTGTTGATTGATGACGTTTGTCATTTCAGCAAAAGTACATAGGTGAAATTGATCGAAAGATAGCAATAACAAAAAAAAAAAAATACAAATTAATATGGTCTGTAAGCCGGAGCTGCGTATGCCGGTGCGGAGTACGCTGGCTTGTAGGCGGGTGCGCTGTACGGGGCCTTGTATCCTCCTTCGATTTTCTTCACCTCGGCGTTGAAACCGTTGTGGTCATCGGCGGTGTACTCGACGACGCGGGTGGAACCGTCGGCTTCGAGCAGGCTGTAGGATCCCTTCACGTAACCGTTGCCGTCGCTGTACTCCTGTTGGCTCTTGACATCGTAGGTGTAAGGGTCGTTGACGGAGTACTCGAAGCTGTACGGGGTTGGTGGGTAAGCGGGTTCCGGGGCGTAAGCTTTGGGCGCAGAGTAAGCGGGCGCTGAGTACGCTGGCTTGTAGGCCGGAGCGGCGTATTGAGCGAGAGCGGTTGCTACGCAGGCGGCGAAAATGATCATCTGAAATAAAACATAATTTGTTAAACACGATAACGTAGTAAAAGCATAACGTTAGTTTTTTGTGAACCAAAGAATCGCTCATATACCTTGACTGCCATTTTTTATGTTTGTTTTGGGACTGTACTGTTTGTATGTGTGTACTTGGTAGTTCTGTTCTTTACAACTGATGCCTGTTCGGTGGTGTTTCTCCGTATTTATGTTGAATGGTTATTGTAATTTCATCCCCCTCCCGATGAATTTGTTCCATATGGGCATTATGCGCTGTGTTTGACTATCCAGAACCGGTTGTATAATATATTTCATATTTTTGTGTTTCTTACACCGATACGGTTACCGCCCCTGTGTGAAACAGTCCTTTCCAATTAGTTGACATACGGTTCGATAATTTCGGAGCACTTTTACTGTTCGTAATATTCCGTCGGTTTTGAGTGGTCAATGATCGTATGACGAGTTATCAAACATTGAAACCCTCCGTTGCATATTTTTTCTAGTTTTTACGTTAAGTCTAGGCAGCAGTGTTTGTAAAATAACCATATTTGAATTTATCATTGTTCAATGAACTCATACACACAGAAGGAAACTCATAAAAAAACCATTATTGACCTAAAATGTTATTTATCACGAAAATAATGTGTGAATATTTGTTATCTCTTTATTATATTATGTCATTGCAGTCAATTAATGGAAAGAAAATTGTATAATCTTTGAGAAAAAGTTTTCTTTATACTACTATGTTTGTGTAGGTGATCGGTAAAGTTGTCTTATCTGCTTGGTTCAAAATGTGTTAATTTAATTTTTTAAATACAAATCTGATACACCATCCGTCAGCTAAATTTTTTAAATAGATATCAATGCGTCAAAAAAAAAGCAAAAGTCACTACAAAGTAAGTGCAAAAACCGTAAATGTTTAGAAATAATTAAATACTTTCAGAAATGCAGTGATTCAATGGAAAACAAAGAAAAAAATAAAAAAATTTTAACCAAGAATATTCTCTTAAGATCAGTTGAATCTACCGAGTTAAGCTTTACCAATATCAATACGTTTTTCGATAAATTGGAAATAACCATGGATACATTACCTGTATATTATATGTGATATGTTTTTTATCAAATAATTGTTGTCCATAATGAAACACTATAAAAATAAAAAAAATATTTTATGAAGAATACGTAAATAGTAGCCCAATGGCCAACAAAAGCGGCACTTTGTAGTAATACCTAAATGTGCAAACATTAATGACTACTCATAATTCGTGGTGGGGTTTTATAAATCATTAAAATAAAAAATTGTCCCTCATTTTATAGATTATTGAAACTCCAAGATATCTTTGCTTTTTATTGTATTATGTCGATAGTATAATTTTGGTTTGTTAAAAATCCTAAAAATCGTATGCATAATTTTTATATTTATAATCGTAAATGACAAATAAATAAGTGAAAGTATAAAAAAAAAGAATTATTGTTCGATTGTATTTTTCCAAAACGATAAAGATCACGAAAATGCAACACATATTTTTCTTGTTACAAATTCAAATATTTTTCAATTATATAATCAAGGCATGACAATTTGATAAAAGATTTTTCATAACAATTCATGCGCTGCTTTTAACAATAATTGTTGTCTTAAAGCACCAGATAATGTATTATATTTGTAAATAAGCAATGCAATAAAATTATTTTTGTCAGTAAATACAATCTCAACTGAATGGATTGCTTCAATATTATCCGACTATAGTCTGACTGTTGGCTGTGGGTACAAAAATAAACTTTTGCATTCCAATCAAAGAAACAAACTACTGTTGTATTTAAAGCTACTAGAAACGTGTGAGGTAAGACCGGGCATAATATAATTTCTTGAGTCCGTTTGTGAACGACGACCCGAGGAACTCACTAATTTTGCGTATGTTTCTTAACAGTATAACATATAACTTACATTCAAAGCTCCTTAAAATATTTTTGGAAAAGTAAACTAGTTATTATAACAAAAAACTAAACATCAATTTTTAACAAATCAACAATTTTTTTTATTTTTTTTATGATGCTTATGCGACATGCGTATATAATATATAATATATCTTATTTTGTTATTATTTTATGTTTAGTGTTGCCTACGTACACCAATAAAAATACTTTTTAAAAATGTGAATTGAGTATATATCAATCATGAAATATGTAGAGAAATTTCATATCTCTTCACATAGTAAATCTGTTGTAAATTAAACGCAAAACGAAATTAAGTAATTATGATATTTAAACTTTTTGTAAAAGTGAGTATTGACTATTGATGTATAGATTTTGAACACTAAATGTATTCCTGTTATTAGAAATCAATTATTAATATCACGATCTCTAGTAATGCGCTTTAGTACATTTAGGTTTAAAAGAATAAATAAAAACTTCTTGATATTCAGTAAATTTACATTCGTAAACGAGTATATTAAATATATTTGCAAAAAAAATACATAAATTACACGCTGACCATTGTCATTGATATTGATATGGAAATGTATATAACTTAAAAACCACGAATTAATTTTAACGCAGTGGTTCAAAAGTAATCAAAAAATGGAAAAAAATATGATGATGTGTAGGTTTCACATGACTATGGAAATTAGTATGCTGGCTTGTAAGCCGGAGCGGAGTAAGCATGTGCGGAGTAAGCTGGAGCGGAGTAAGCTGGTGCGGAGTAAGCTGGTGCGGAGTAAGCTGGTGCGGAGTAGGCTGGCTTGTAAGCCGGGGCGGAGTACGGGGCCTTGTATCCTGATCCTTCGACTTTCTTTACGTCAGCGTTGAATCCGTAGGAGTCGGCGGTGTAGTCGACGACGCGGGTGGAACCGTCGGCTTCCACAAGGCTGTAGGATCCCTTGACGTTGCCGTTGCCGTCGCTGTGTTCGTATTGGCTGTGCACGTCGTAGGTGTGTGGGTCGTTTACGGAGTACTCGAAGCTGTACGGGGCCGGAGCGTAAGCTGGCTCTGGGGCGTAAGCCTTTGGTGCTGCGTAAGCTGGTGCGGCGTATCCGTTAGACGGGTAGGCCTGGACGGCGAGTGTGGTGGCCACGCAGGCGGCGAAAATGATCATCTAAAATTAAATAATAAATTAAAACGAAGAATTCGGTTTATTCAAATGAATGTTTTTTTTGTAAAAATCGATCTGTCGTTGTAAATTAAGATCGAGCACTTCTCGATCGGCGGTTATAAATACCTTGGCGGCCATTTTATTTGATTTTCGTTGAATTCGTTATTGTAAGTTCTTGATACTTTGATGGACTGCAACTGATGTTCATTTGCTTACAATTCACCGTATTTATGCTAACGAAATGATTGTAATTCAGCCCCTTCTCTATATCTTGACACATTGGTCACTGGAGCTTAACGTTTTAAATAAAACCGGTTTCATCAGTTCATCAATTAATGTGGTCCAAAATAAATTTGGCTACCGCCCTTTGTTGTAGTATATGAATGACGAATATAAAGTTTTGATACGAAAATAGACGCTCATTAATTACTATAGGTACCGATCGTCAATATTGTATCCTAATGTTTTTGAAATTGTATTATAAATGAAACACAATCAATGACATAATATACGTATATATCATTTATACTTGGATTTAACACTTTTTCACGTTATGATTTTCTTCCGGCTACTTAGAATCGAAATTTAAATTATTTTTTTTCAATAATAAATTAAGATGATGAATAAGGTATTATTCATTAATTATATTATCAATTATACTATTTTATATATTTACAATGTACATATTCATTACTTGAATTCAAATAGCAATTCTATATGCAGATACAACATAAATTAATTAATTCCTCTGGTTATAATCACATATAATTAGATAAAATCTATTACATATTTAATAAATTTCAAAATTAAATGTAGGTGTTTATTGAGTAGAAGGAAACTTACATAATACTATTAATGATCTACAAATTAATAAATCTCGAAAATTTCGTGTGAATAATATATCTTTTTATTATCAGGGTTTGCAGTCAAGTAACTGACAGAAAATCGTATAGTTCTGTAAGAATACTATTATGTTTGTATGAGCGACCGGTAAAGTTATC
This sequence comes from Periphyllus acericola, assembly GCA_949715065.1. Lineage (NCBI taxonomy): Eukaryota > Metazoa > Arthropoda > Insecta > Hemiptera > Aphididae > Periphyllus > Periphyllus acericola. The sequence goes on along the minus strand of OX454270.1, from coordinate 8,563,482 downwards.
TAATCTGCTTATTCCAAAATATGTGCATTTAAAGTTCTAACTTTTACGCACAAATTGAACACACAATCCATACAGCTAAATTTATCATATGGATAACAATGCCTCAAAATACCAGAAATTATTACAAAGGTACTACAAAACAGTAAACTGTTATTAAAATACAATGAGGACCTTTAAATATTCATATATTTAATCATTTAATACTTTCGGAAGTTCAGCTGTTCAAAGTTTAACGAAAAAAAAAAAATTACTTAGGAATATTCTCTTAAGAATAGTAAAATCTAACTTTAACATTATTAATGCCATTTCCAATAAACTGAAATGTTCGTGAAAACAATACACTGTTAACTTATATAACTGTATATATGATATTTTTATTATCAAATAATTGTTGTTTATATAAAAGCATTTAAATTGTTTTATTAACAATATGTAAATAGTAGCTATAGGCCAACAAAAGTGGCACTTGGAAGAAACTACAAACATTTATCACGATTCACAAATCATACAAGTGATTTTAGTGGTTATTGAAAAAATATAGTGTCGGATATGTCCTTTAAATTTTTCAACTGTTTTATGAATAATTGTGAAAAATTGACGAAAAACCCAAAAAATACAAAAAAATTGGGAACATTTACAACGCACTGGTTTTCATCAGAGTTGATCATAATTATTCGTCTTGTAGCTTAAAAAATGATGATTATGTAGAGATCTCGAATTGTTACTGCATTTTTAGATGTTATAAGCACTATGTATATTAAAATTTTCAAAAGATTTCGACTGTTTGGACTTTTGAACCATTTATAGACTTTTGAATACTTCATGATTTTTATGGTTTTTATTGTATAAAATCGATAAATCAATATTGATTTGACATAAAATCTTGAAATTATATAGATAATTAATGTATACGTATATAAAATTAAATTGATTAAATTAAAAATAAATAAAGTGGATCTACAAAAAAAATTAATAAGCGGTTCAATTTTACATTTTGACAAAACTACAAAAATCTAGAAACTCCACGTTTTTTTTTTTATTCAAAATTCATAAAACTTTTAAAGGTTAATACGGAAACATTTCATTCAAAATGTCCATACTATTTTATGTATAGCTTTTAAAAAACAATTTTAACTTAAAATAGTAAAAAGCTTTATAGCTGTAAATAAATGATTGACAACAAAATTAATTTTTGTCAGTGAATACAATTTCAAAAATTAGCAATGCTTCGAAATCAATATTGACTACTGTCTGCTAAAAATAAAAACAAAATAAAATATCCATGAGTGTTGTTTGTGGTTGCAGTCAATACCGCCACTCTAGGCCAACAAAAAAAATTACGTGTGGACTTGAGTTAGCATTTGTTTGTGTAATACGTATTCGGCTACCCGAATTGTGCGGAGTAGGACCGAGCAGAATGTTGTGTGATTGATCAAAACCTATACGTATATAACCATTCAAGGGGTTTACCAATTTTGAGATGATTATTTAACAGTATAAGATAAATTCTTAATTTTAAGCTTTTAAAAAAATAATCTAGTAATAATAAAAAAATACTAAGAAAATAATATTTTAATCACCTGGAAATTATTACAATATTATGAATTTATATTGCATTCATATGACGTATCTGATTTTGTAATCATTTTAATTTTAGAGATGAACACAAACAGTTCATGAATATGAAGATTGTGTGTACAACCATCATGTAATATTTACAATAATATTTAATTATTTACATAATATATTCATCGTGCAATAGTTGGAACGTATTACAAAATTAAATAAATTCACTTTTTCTGTAAAAGTACGAGTAAGTTATGATGTTTAAGTATATAAAACTAAATGTTTTCCTATAACTAAGATCAATTAATGATTATTTCATTATCACGCTTTATTTTATAACCAACTCTTCAATAATTTTGTGAAAAGGCCCTGCATATTTAGGTATTAAAAGAATAAATAAAAACAACAAGATATTCAGTAAATATACATTTATATAATATATATATTTACTCAATAAATACATAAATTACACGTAGTCCATTCTCATTTATACTGAAATGGCAATGTATATAACTTTAAAAACATGGATCTACTTGGACGCAGTGGTTCAAAAGTACACGAAAAAAGAAAGGAAAATGTCGAAGAAAATGATGAGGTATAGGTGTCACATGACTAAGAAAATTAGTATGCTGGCTTGTAAGCCGGAGCGGAGTAAGATGGTGCAGAGTAAGCTGGTGCTGAGTATGCTGGTGCGGAGTAAGATGGTGCAGAGTATGCTGGTGCTGAGTAAGCTGGCTTGTAGGCTGGGGCGGAGTAGGACGGTGCGGAGTACGGGGCCTTGTATCCTGATCCTCCGACTTTCTTGACGTCAGCGTTGAATCCGTAGGAGTCGGCGGTGTAGTCGACGACGCGGGTGGAACCGTCGGCTTCCACAAGGCTGTAGGATCCCTTGACGTTGCCGTTGCCGTCGCTGTGTTCGTATTGGCTGTGCACGTCGTAGGTGTGTGGGTCGTTTACGGAGTACTCGAAGCTGTACGGGGCCGGAGCGTAAGCTGGCTCAGGGGCGTAAGCCTTTGGTGCGGCGTAAGCTGGTGCGGCGTATCCGTTAGACGGGTAGGCCGGGGTGGCGTATTGGACGGCGAGTGTGGTGGCCACGCAGGCGGCGAAAATAATCATCTAAAAATGTATAGTAAATTTAAATTGGTTAGAAATTAAATCGGAGAGTTCGGTTTGTTCTTATGAACATTTTTGGTACAAATCGAACAAAATTATAATAATAATCGTTGTATGTAATGACTTCGAGCACTTATCGATCGGTGATTATAAATACCTTGGCGGCCATTTTAATTGTATGTTGTTAAATTTGTTGTTGTAGGTTCTTGATACTTCGATCGACTGCAACTGATGATCATTTGGTTACCATTATCTGTATTTATACGAACGTATGATTGTAATTTAGCCCCTTCCCCATTTCATGACACATTGGTCACTATAGATTAAAATTTAAAAAAAAAAACCGGTTCCATAATTTCATCAATTAAATGTGGTCCAAAATATTTTAGCTACCGCCCTTTTATTGTAATACATGTATAGTTAGTTTTGATACTTTAATAGACGCTCTTTATTGACTATAAATACTATGGGTACGGTTCGGCGCTATTGTTTCCTATTGTTTTTGAAAATTTTATAAAATAGGAAACACGACCATTTGAAGTAAGAATTTACAATCTTTCAAGTTTTGATTTCCTTTGATGAATTTAAATTATAATTGTAATACTAATGCATTAAAGAAACATGAATATAATATATTACCTATACGCTATATTTTATTAATTATATTATAAATAATTATATTTTATATACCGTACTGTTTGTACATTTTAGTGATAATGTTCATTTGGTGATTTAGGTAAATGGGAATTAATTTTTCGTAATACAATACCGTTTATTACGAAGGTAACCATGATAGGTATAAAACTTTCAAACTGTAACTAGTTCAAAATTAATTCAAACATTTGAAAATTGGTTATCGGATGGCATTTTATCATGTTCACCTCATAATCAGCGTTACACAATACACTGAGTTAGTATTTCACATTTTGTACCAAATGTATATATTTGACTATCAAATAAGAAAGAAAATACTTTTAAAAGTATGCTTTTTGCAATAAAACCTTCACACCCACATCCCTGTCCGAAAAAAAAGCTCGGTTTTGAAAAAGATTCAATGAATTCTGCAAAATATGTATTTCCTTCAGATGACTTAAAGGCCTATTATTCTCATTTATATAAAAATACTAGGTGACATATACTGTCCAACGGATTGCAGTCCAAAGTTTCAAATTATTTCGATTTGCCATTAATTTTAGAAGACTAGTACTTCTTTACAATGTCTAAAGTATGGCTGTCTGTGAAATTTTACACAAATCTCAATTTTACCAGCATAATGGTGAAATATAATCAAATTTAATTAATTAATTATTTTGAAGCTACATGGTTCGGTAGACCTTGTCGTAAAATTATGTGGGTCTTTTTTTTTTTGGAATTGTTATTCTATGTTAGAGAATATTCTACGAACAATTTATTTGATTAACGGTTGGCATAATGAATTTAATTCTATACTAAGTGCACTCTATGCAACCATAAGGACATTTATTACCGCATTAAAAACAAAAAAAATGTTAAATCTATAAAAATATGAGCTATATACGAGTACAGGTTCTATATACCTAATATATTCAAATAAAATTAAGATTCCAAAATTAATCTAAAAAAAAATGTGATGACTAGAAAAAAAAACAGTTGAAGATCACTTATATGGCATATCAAATCACTTCTAATACAACAAACATGAATAAGTAGAAATTGAAAAATATGAAGTAACTATCTATTATATAATTATAAATTTTAAACGATTGTAAATACTTTATTCAAAATTATATTTTATTTTTCATTAAGCTTGTGAAGAAAATAAAACGCACTATTTTGGCGATATTTTTGTATTAGAAACAAATTTTCTATTGCAATATTTTACTGCCATTATTCTCTATGATATTTATTCGCACTTTTTTGAAGTTTATCCATAAACTATATATTTCAATCAATTGAATACGTTACCTTTTTTATATCGCTACATTTAAATGCAAATTAATACCTAGTTTATTTATGAACGTCACATTTAAATATTTGTACGAAAAATTAATAAGGACGGTTCTCATACGAATAATTTTCAGTTGTTAACTAATACATTTTCGAATATAAATCGGTCACCAAAACACATGACATAAAAAATATAAAAATCTATACAACATTTTGTTTAGTTTGGTGTAGGGAAAAAATATTCAATTTTGTTTACATTGAGAAACAATATATTTATTTATAAAATAATTAAATTATCAAATTATTTCAACAGTATGATATCCATTATACTGTTAAAATATAACGTAATACAAATCGGTAAAAGAAGTACAATGGCGGTTGAAAAAAAAAATACAAATTAATAAGGTCTGTAGGCCGGTGCTGCGTATGCCGGTGCGGAGTACGCTGGCTTGTAGGCGGGTGCGCTGTACGGGGCCTTGTATCCTGATCCTTCGATTTTCTTCACTTCAGCGTTGAAACCGTTGTGGTCATCGGCGGTGTACTCGACGACGCGGGTGGAACCGTCGGCTTCGAGCAGGCTGTATGATCCCTTGACGTTGCCGTTACCGTCGCTGTACTCCTGTTGGCTCTTGACGTCGTAGGTGTGCGGGTCGTTGACGGAGTACCCGAAGTTGTACGGGGCCGGTGCGTACGCGGGTTCCGGGGCGTAAGCTTTGGGCGCAGAGTAAGCGGGTGCTGAGTATGCTGGCTTGTAGGCCGGGGCGGCGTATTGAGCGAGAGCGGTTGCTACGCAGGCGGCGAAAATGATCATCTGAAATAAAACATAATTTGTTAAACACGATGACATAGTAAAAACATAACGTCAGTTTTTTTTTGAACCAAAGAATCGCTCATACTCGTATACCTTGACGGCCATTTTATATATTTGTTTTGGGACTGTTCTGTTTGTATGTGTGTACTTGGTAGTTCTGTTCTTTACAACTGATGCCTGTTCGGTGGTGTTTCTCCGTATTTATGTTGAATGGTTATTGTAATTTCATCCCCCTCCCGATGAATTTGTTCCATATGGGCATTATGCGCTGTGTTTGACTATCCAGAACCGGTTGTATAATATATTTCATATTTTTGTGTTTCTTACACCGATACGGTTACCGCCCCTGTGTGAAACAGTCCTTTCCAATTAGTTGACATACGGTTCGATAATTTCGGAGCACTTTTACTGTTCGTAATATTCCGTCGGTTTTGAATGTCAATGATCGTATGACGAGTTATCAAACATTGAAACCCTCCGTTGCATATTTTTTCTAGTTTTTACGTTAAGTCTAGGCAGCAGTGTTTGTAAAATAACAATATTTGAATTTATCATTGTTCAATGAACTCATACACACAGAAGGAAACTCATAAAAAAACCATTATTGACCTAAAATGTTATTTATCACGAAAATAATGTGTGAATATTTTTTATCTCTTTATTATATTATGTCATTGCAGTCAATTAATGGAAAGAAAATTGTATAATCTTTGAGAAAAAGTTTTCTTTATACTACTATGTTTGTGTAGGTGATCGGTAAAGTTGTCTTATCTGCTTGGTTCAAAATGTGTTAATTTAAATACAAAAGGACTGTTTCCTTTCCAATTAGATGACATACGTTTTGATGATTTCGGAACACTTTTACTATTCTTAATATTCCGTCGGTTTTGAATAGACAATGATAATAAGACGAGTTATCAAAAACATTAAGACCCTCCGAAGTGACTTTTTTCTAATCTTGACGTTATGTCTGGATATCCAGTGTTTGTTAAATTACCATATTTGAATGTGTTATTATTCAATAAATTCATGCTATCAGATGATACTCGTAAGAAAAAATGTTTGACCTAAAATTTAATTAATCATTAAAGTTACGTGTGAATAATTTATCTTTCTTTATGTTATGTCTTTGCAGTCAATAAACTGAATGAAAATCTTATAAGGCTGTGATAAAAAGTTTTCTTTATATTTCTATGTTTACATGAGTGACCGTTTTTTTTTCTTTTATGTTGTGATCAATATGACTTGTTCATTTAAAATTTTAAATACAAATTCAATACATTATTCTTACCGCTCATTCATCCAATGTATATCAGTGATCATAAAGTGATAGTTACAACAATATTACTGATAAATAGTAAATGGTTATTAGAAATGTTATGATGACCTTTAGTCATTCAGGAATATAATAATTTAATAATCTCAATAATACTATAATACACATTTTAACAAAAAAAAGCTTTACCTGCCTAATTATTTTCTATTAAAATTATTTGATTCTAACTTTACCAACAGCAGAGCGCTTCTTTTTTGAATATTTCAACAGTCTTCCGATTTTTAAAAAAAACGGTCAAAATACCCCAAAAATATAAACAAGTTTCAACATTTACAACACACTAGTTTTCAACTAATTCTATTATACTTTTTTGTCACAGAAATAAAAAATAAGTATTGTAGAGACTTCAAACTGTTACTAAAGGCTAATAATATAGTATAAGAAATGTTCGCTAAAGATATTACAATATTCAAAAGAGTTCTTCTGTTTTCAGCCATTTATAGATATTTATAAAACTTCAAATTATCTATGCTATTTATTGTATAATGCGATAAAATAATATTGGTTTGTCAAAAAGTATTGAAAATTGTTAACATAGTTCCTCGTATATATACTGTTTACGTAAATGCACAATAAATAAATTGGAAATCAAGAAACTTATGAACGTTTAAATTATACATTTGGACAAAAATCACAATCGCGACATTTGTTTAAAATTTATAAAATTCCAGTTTCATTACCTTTTTCTTCCATATAAAATTCAAGATTTTTCATAAGATTTTATGTGTGGCCAGGGGCTGACCGGGTGTCGACGAGTCCGGGGGGTTAATCAGCACTTAGGGCCCGGGATTTAGCCTATACTTATATGGCTACATATATATCTATACAATGTATTATATATACCTCTATGTATTTTAGATGATTATCGATGAAGCCGTCTGCACACACGACAATTAAAACGACCAATATTTTTGGTGACAGTTTCACTGGTGATATTATATGAAATAATATTTTATTTATAGAATTCTTCGAATTTAAAAAAACCCGTGTTAACATAATATTGTTGCCGCCCGTTAACGGCTACAAGAAACCCCGTCACCGCGGTCGCGTTGCATGTTACACGGTCACCGGTTATCGCTACGATTCTTTGTATTCAATTATTTGTGAGAGTGTAATTTTTTATTATTTATATAGTTTAGGAGGTATCTGCAGCTGGTCAGTTTTGCGCTCCACAAATTGTGAGTTCTTATATAATTATAACTATCGATTTATATTTTATTTGTATGCTTGTGATTTATTAGAACGATTATTGATTTTTTATTTTTATTAGCGACAGTGTGTTAGTGGGAGAGGCGGTACTAATCACCAAATGTTGTGTCAATTAGCTTAAATTTACTTATTTATTTGTCACATTTTAATCGTTCTTTTAATATTATTATTTTACAGTACCTACCTATTGTTGAGCCAAAAGGGCTGTACATTTATTATTATACCTATTAATTTTTGGGCCAGAAGGGCCGATTATTTTTTATTATACAGCATCATAGTTACTATTTTATTACCATTGTTCAATTATTTTAGTTTCTATTTTTTTCATAGCCTAAGTACACATAGAACACAAAAACATATACACACACATTTACGCACTCACTAACACGACGTAGCTCGTCAGATTTCCGCGACGAACCCAACTATTCTGACTGAGTTACAAATACATTTTTACACACGTAGGACGACACGGTGCGGCATACCGTTATTAGGGTGACCAGCGTGCGCGTGATAACATTTGATGCAACCTGCCCATACAATATTTGAACGTAAAATATATGTATAGTAAATTAATTGTGTTTTCCCATTATATTTAATATTATAAATAATTTTTGTTTATATGACATGATCGAGGGCCCGGGAGGCGATTGCCCCCTCGCGCTCGCTTCCCTGGCCATTCTACCCCAGTGTGTGGCTTGTAAAAACAGTTTTCACCATAAAGTTCCAAATAAGTCTTATAATATTGTACAGTTTAGGGAATTAGGAAATTGCGTTAGGAAATAAAATTGATTTTTGTCTTGGGGCACAATTTTGATCAGATGAATTGCTTCGATATCAATATCGAATATTGACTATAGTTTGTTATAAATAAAATTATATTATAATACCTTTTACTGCTGTTTTTGGGTACACAATTATACTTTTGCCCTCCAATGCCACTGTACGCCAACGTTAATAATTGATCAAGGACATAAGCTGGCGTTTTGTTATTGTATTTAGGGCACTTATTGTGGGTATGTTTTTTAACAGTATGATATTAATTATATATATAACTTTGTTTAAACTATTTTTTAAAACATTACCAAGTTATATTAACACGAAACTAAGCAAAGAAAAATGTAATTAACTGACAGTTAATTTTTTTTTATGATGCTTGTGTATATATTATATTACATTCGTATAATGTATCTTATTTTTAGAGATACCCAAGATTATGAACGAAAATAATTATTTATAATTACGTAGATTGTGTGTTTAACAATCATACGATGCGTAAAATATTACATAATCATTCACAACATTTACCCATCGTACATTTATTGCGTAAATATGAAGTAAAATAATTATATTGTTAAACATTATGTAAAAGTCAGTAGTGATGATAAGTTCTTAACATTAAATGTATTCCTATAAATAGAAAACAATTAAAGATGACTCTAATCACTAAAAAAAACGCTTTTCGAATATGAAAAACGGTTGAATTATTCTGTACGAGGGTGTGTACATTTCAGTTTTAAAAGGATAAATAAAAACTTCAAGATATTCAGTAAGTACACATCCATATAATATATATATTTACACAGTAAAAACATAAATTACACGCTATCCATTGTCAATTTATATTGAAATGGTGATGTAAATAAATTTAAAACAACGGATCAATTTGAACGCAGAGGTTCAAAATTACGCGAAAAAAGGAAAGAAAATGTCGAAGAAAAATGATAAGGATCTGAGGTCACATGAATAAGAAAATTAGTATGCTGGCTTGTAAGCCGGAGCGGAGTAAGATGGTGCTGAGTAGGCTGGTGCAGAGTATGCTGGTGCGGAGTAAGCTGGTGCAGAGTATGCTGGTGCGGAGTAAGCTGGTGCAGAGTATGCTGGTGCTGAGTAAGCTGGCTTGTAGGCTGGGGTGGAGTAAGACGGTGAGGAGTAGGCTGGCTTGTAAGCCGGGGCGGAGTACGGGGCCTTGTATCCTGATCCTTCGACTTTCTTTACGTCAGCGTTGAATCCGTAGGAGTCGGCGGTGTAGTCGACGACGCGGGTGGAACCGTCGGCTTCCACAAGGCTGTAGGATCCCTTGACGTTGCCGTTGCCGTCGCTGTGTTCGTATTGGCTGTGCACGTCGTAGGTGTGTGGGTCGTTTACGGAGTACTCGAAGCTGTACGGGGCCGGAGCGTAAGCTGGCTCCGGGGCGTAAGCCTTTGGTGCGGCGTAAGCTGGTGCGGCGTATCCGTTAGACGGGTAGGCCGGGGCGGCGTATTGGACGGCGAGTGTTGTGGCCACGCAGGCGGCGAAAATGATCATCTAAAAGTAAATCATAAATTAAAACGGAGAATCAACGGTTTATTCAAATGAAAGTTTTTTTGTAAAACTTGATCGGTCGTTGTAAATTAAGACCGAGCACTTCTCGATCGGTGGTTATAAATACCTTGGCGGCCATTTTGTTTGTTTTTTGTTGAATTGGTTGTTGTAGGTTCTTGATACTTTGATCGACTGCAACTGATGATCATTTGCTTACAATTCACCGTATTTATGCTAACAAAATGATTGTTATATCGCCCCTTCCCTATTTCTTGACACATTGGTCACTGGAGCTTAACGTTAGAAAGAAACCGGTTCCATCAGTTCTTCAATTATTTGGTCCGAATTAATTTGGCTACCGCCCTGTTGCTGTAATACATGTATAACTAATAATAAGTTTAAATACGTAAATAGACGGTTCATTAAAAACTATTGGTACGTTTTGTCACTATTGTCTCTTACTTTCTTTGAAAATACTATGAATATTAGAACGTGACATTTTAAAGTAAAATTTTGCCGTTCTTCATGTTTCGGTTTTCCTTTGAAGGATAAATTACAATTATAACACTTTTATATTGACAAAACATGAATATGATGTACAACCTATACGTTACAATTTATTAATTCAATTATAAATAATTGTGTTATATGTATTTTAAATTTTTACTTTATATAAATTCATATTAAAATTCTACATACAGTTACAGCATATACATAAATATGATTGATTCTCAAGTTGTAAGTATATTTAATTAGGTAGTATTTATAGAATATTAATATATTTTGAATTAGAAATATACGTATACAATTTTAAACATACTAAATGCGCTTTACAAAAAACGGAAGTCAACCATAAGAAACCTACCAATTCAATTAAACGTTTCAACAGGCTATTCACATTGAGTCATTATACTTATAAAGTATTATAGTAAGTCTTATTTTAAACTTCAATAAAATTTACCGATTCATTTGTATATGACTTACAAATTATGGTGTCTCATAAAATATTCTTGGCAATATTGTCGCGGAAATAACATTGCAGCTACATGTTTGCACATCAATTATATTGTGCGTCATCATGATCGCAATATATTTTATTACTTTCTATACGACCCTTATTTTTTAAGAGAATCTCCTATCACTTATGAGTATTGAGAGAACAATAATTATTTGCTTTGTGTGCGAACACTCGTCTTGTTGTACTTTCTAGTGATTATATTAGTTTGGTGATGTAGGTAAGGTGGAGATACTTTTTCCTAATATTTTACCGTTTATTACGACGGATAGCAATTTACCATAATAGGTTTTAAATTTGTTAAAATGAAACTTTTTGAAAATAGGTAAACGGACGGGATTTTATCATGTTCACATCATATTTTTAATCACCTTTCCAAATTATAGGAGTTTGTTATTAAAATTTCGTACTAACTGCACATATTTTACGAGTAAATACGTAAGAAAAAAATTGTAAACGTTTATTTTTGCATGAAAACTTTCACACCCACCCAGTCCAACATTTATAATGTTCGATTCAGAAAAATATTCAATGAATTCCGCAAAATATGTATTTCCTTCAGGTGACAAAAGTGCTGTTATTCTCATTTATCTCAAAGTACTAGGCGACATATACTCTCCAATGGTTTGTTTTCCAAACATTCAAATGATTTTGATTTGGTCCTTAATTTTAGAAGACTAGCTGCACTTTTTTACAATGTTCAAAATATGCCTGTCTGTGAAAATGCTTATAAATTCCAAAAAATATGTATAACCCATATTGGAAATATTAATAAAAATTTTACCAACATAACGATCAAATTTCATCGAATTTAATGAATTATTTCAAAGATACATGGATCGGTTGACCCTATTATAAAACTGGTAACTCTCTTTTAATTACAATTTTGGATTTGATATACTTTGTTTGAGAATGATATTCTTTGAGTAATCTATTTGGCCAGAGGTTTGGTATAATACTTTTAATTCATTACTAAATGGTGCGCTCTATCTACCGATTTGAATATTTATTACATCATTAAAAAAGAAGACAAATTATATCTATAAATTCAAATGTTCTAATTGTTCCATATGGGCATTGTGCGTTGTATTTGACTATCCAGAACCGGTTGTATAATATATTTCATCTTTTTGTGTTTCTTACACAGATACGGTTACCGCCCCTGTGTGAAACAGTCCTTTCCAATTAGGTGACATACGATTTGATGATTTCGGAACACTTTTGCCGTTCTTATTATTCCGTCGGTTTTGAATAGACAATGATACTACGACGAGTTATCAAACGTTGATATTCTCCGTATCATTTTTTTCTATTTTTTACTTTTAGTATTGGCAGTTGTGTACATCTATAATTCTTATACTAAAATTAATAATTCTCAGTCAGTCATTGATCAGAAAGAGTCTAATAAATAACTGTTATTGATCTACTATTTTATTTAATCCTGGAAGCTACACCACGTGACTAATTTATTTGTTTTTTTTTTATTCTATTACTTATGAGTTCCTAATGAGAATCGTAGAATACTGTGCGAACAAATATTTCCTAAAACCATAATTCTTATACGGCTGTCCGTTAGATCTATTACCTAATGAGATCAATTTGTGTACAATTAAATTTTACACACCATTACCATTTTATATTGCTTATTTGTCATACGCAATACAATTCAATAGCTTATGCAAAAATTTTAATAGTTATTGGAATGAAATGATGATCTTGCATTAAGAATCCAGTAATGCAAATGTGTACAAAAAAGAAAAAAACTACACTTTTTGATTTTCACTAAAAATAGCTGAATCTTTTGTGAATGAATTTAATGAGACTTTCAATTGCAGTAGACGCCGCTTATAAGACTCACTTTGGGACCAGCACAAAGTGAGTCTTATAACCAAATAAATCTTATAGGCGAAGTGGAAAAAAAAATTAATTACGTATTTATAAATTTTATTTTACTACATATTTTGCTTTGATTTTAATACTTTAACACATATTACATATTACATACTTTATTATTGAATAAATTTAATAATCCTGATAAAAAAAACTAAAATTATAATTGGTAAATATTACATATAAAAATATTATAAAAATTATACATTAATAAAAAATTATAAAGGATGTATGTATGACGTATGTACATATAATGTATTTATTATTTATTCTGAAAAAAATTTGTAATTTTAGTTTGTTACACCGTTGACTGCAATGATAACTGCGTATGTACATGTGCACGTGTACGTATGTGTATTTATGTACCCATAATTACGATAACTGTGCAGCTACCAGATACCTCACTATAATAACGATAATCGTTGCGATAAATGTGAACTTTAATCTATGATAAAAATTATTATACGTTATAACTTATAAGGTACCAACAGAAACTAGAAATAATCAACAAGAATATTATTTAATTTTTCAATACCAATTTATTTCTAAAATATAAACAAAAAAGTTTATTTTCTACTTTTCATTTTACGAAATTTGAGTCTTATAACCGAAGTGTTGAGTCTTATAACCGATTTTTTTTTAATGTATTTGGATACGTCCGGACCATTCCAGACGATTTTGAGTCTAATAAGCGACTAAACCTTATATCCGTGAGTCTTATAAGCTGCGTCTACTGTAATTTCAAATAACTGCATTAATTAGTTCATATCAGTATTCAATATGTGATATTGTATTTTCATCTAGTCTTTGTTTTTTATACCAGTACTAAAATTCATCTTATACAATATTCTAACATTATGATTTAATGAACCAAAACAAAGGTTCTATTTTGTTCTCATATTGAAGGCCTTTGGAACTGTGCGAATTGTGACATAAGAGAGTATATAGTATACACAATTAAAAAAATAAATTATTTATTGTTCAAACCAGAGTGACACTTTGGTTGTGATTGTTGAAATACTTTTTGAGAAAATAGAACTTTCTTAAGGTTGCCATTTGTATAGGTTCGAAGACTCACGAGACACACTAATTTTGTGTTTGTTTTAAATAAAAAAGTTAATACCTAAATAATATTTATTAAATTAGGTCTTATAGATTTTTAAAAATCAAACTGATTTCGTTCTATTCATCTCCTATTGATTTCTCATGTATAGATAAAAGTTTATATATACGACAGATTCCTATGGTACTGATTTATATGGTTTATTAGGGTTAACTGGAGTAAAACTTTTTGTAATAAAATAAAAAAATATTGTTGGAATTAACATTGTTATTGCTAAGGATTAAACAATGTAGCTGTGTCGGTTGTATAACAAAATATGTAGTTCAAACCCAAAATTCAAGATCCAATGCACAATGCATTCACGCTTTTTTTGGGTTTTCTATTTTACCTTACAACGTTACCAACATTTTTCAAAAACTCATAAATAACGATTTATATACCTATTGTGTGATATATCAAAATGGTTATCAATTTGAGAAAGAAAAAACTTTTATAAATTTTCATTAAATTGAAATAAATCCCATAAGTGTTTGTTGATTGGTTTTTGGTATCCTCTACAACATTTGAAGTATATACAAACTTCACGTACTTACTGAGCTATTTTATTATTTCATTGAATACTGAGTGACCAAGTTTCCAGCCAAGTTGGTTTGATTTTTAAAACGTACTTTATAAGTATGTATATATGTTGATATAATGTAATATGTGCAGTTATTATATACTAACACATAAAATATAGGTTTTCAAAAAATAAATAAAAACTTCATGGTATTCAGTAAATATACATTCATATAATATATATATTTACACAGTAAATACATAAATTACACGCTATGCATTGTCATTTATGATGATATGGCAATGTATATAAATTTAAAAACACGGATCAATTTGAACGCAATGGTTCAAAAGTACACGAAAAAAGGAGAGAAAATGTCGAAGAAAAATGATAAGGTGTGGGGGTCACATGACTAAGAAAATTAGTATGCTGGCTTGTAAGCCGGAGCGGAGTAAGCTGGTGCGGAGTAAGCTGGTGCGGAGTAAGCTGGTGCGGAGTAAGCTGGTGCTGAGTATGCTGGTGCGGAGTAAGCTGGTGCAGAGTATGCTGGTGCAGAGTATGCTGGTGCTGAGTAAGCTGGCTTGTAGGCTGGGGCGGAGTAAGACGGTGCGGAGTAGGCTGGCTTGTAAGCCGGGGCGGAGTACGGGGCCTTGTATCCTGATCCTTCGGTTTTCTTGACGTCAGCGTTGAATCCGTAGGAGTCGGCGGTGTAGTCGACGACGCGGGTGGAACCGTCGGCTTCCACAAGGCTGTAGGATCCCTTGACGTTGCCGTTGCCGTCGCTGTGTTCGTATTGGCTGTGCACGTCGTAGGTGTGTGGGTCGTTTACGGAGTACTCGAAGCTGTACGGGGCCGGAGCGTAAGCTGGCTCCGGGGCGTAAGCCTTTGGTGCGGCGTAAGCTGGTGCGGCGTATCCGTTAGACGGGTAGGCCTGGACGGCGAGTGTGGTGGCCACGCAGGCGGCGAAAATGATCATCTAAAAGTAAATCATAAATTAAAACAGAGAATTCGGTATATTAAAATGAATGTTTTTTGTAAAAATCGATCGGTCGTTGTAAATTAAGACCGAGCACTTCTCGATCGGTGGTTTTACATACCTTGGCGGCCATTTTATCTGTATGTTGTTGAATTCGTTGTTGTAGGTTCTTGATACTTTGATCGACTGCAACTGATGTTCATTTGCTTACAATTCTCCGTATTTATGCTAACGGACAATTGTAATTCCGTCCCTTCCCAATTTCATATCGTTCGCTGGAGTGTAACGTCTTAAAAAAAACCGGTTGTTTGCAATTCATCATTAAATAATTAAATGTGGCCCAAACTAATTCTCTTACCGTTCAATTACCTTAGTATATGAATATAATTTCACCACGTTATTGGACCCAAAGTAATGACTATATTGTGTCACTTATAGGTCCTGATGTTTTCATTAATTATGTATGTTTATATTGATATATTATAATAAAGTGTCACTTTGATTTTGGATAAGAGTATACACTTGTTCACCAGATATAGTTCATTGTAATACAATATATACTTCAGTTCTTATTTAACTATCATTATATGAGAAAGCATTTTTTTTATCTTTTTTTATAAATTTAAGCTGGTATAGAATTATTTGTATTCATACTTCGTACCTTAGTGCTGTATAACACCCTAAAAAGGGAAATGGAAATTTTGCATATTTTGTTATATTGTTCTCACCAGTCATCATTATAAAAATATGATTTGTTTTCAATCAATGAATCCCATACCTCAATATAAACAACAGTTATACACAATAAATAATAAATTTACATTTTAAGAGAATATATTTGTCTTAAAAAATCTCAAGCTTACAGAGGAGACAAGATTTCGTCATTGTTGTATTATAATTTATCGTGCATTTTAAAAATGGTAAAATTAAGGCATTGGATATAATATATAGGATTTTTGTAGGGAATTTCAAAACTTACACCACGACATCTCAAAAAAATCTTAAACTTATTATCAACATCACAGAGTAATTTATGTTTACACTTGTTATTATAGAATATTCGCCGTATTGTAGTTGTTTTATTTTACCAATTGGACTTTTAATATTATTTCAACTGTATCAGTCATTTTTGAAAAATATTGTGTTCGTGGGGGCTTGTATTTGAATATAAAAAGCTTAACCAAGAGATTAACATATTTTCGATTTTGTGTACCCGGTAATATAACACTATACCTATGTTCCTTTGGTGTTGGTGTTAAACAGTGGTAAATGATGATAATATAGAATATAGATGACCTCACCAATAAAACCGATATAATGACTTTTATGTTTTATTGTAACGAATGATAGACATGAAACACTGATGAAATACATAATATGATCATTACAACAGTGTTGTAAGAGGTTTATGGTAAAACACTGAGACGAGAGTCTACAAACATAACAAGCCCACCAAAGGCGTTGCCCATCAAAGGCGGAGTGGCCGGCGCCTAAAGCGGAACCGGTCCGGCCCGTATCTCAGGGAGTTCCCGGCGCAACGGCTGGTCGAGTGGAACCCGGTCGGGTCATAATATGTTTCTTCTTTTCGTGTTTCGTACACCGATACGGTTACCGCCCCTGTGCCAAACGGTCCTTTCCAATTAGTTGACATGCGATTTACGATTTAATGATTTCGGAGCACTTTTACCGCGTCGATTTAATTCTGAATTCTTAATTTTTTTAATTCGTCGATTTTGAACCATCAACGGTAATACTACAGGTTCATCTTGAACATTTTATTTTTCCGTTGCAGCCTTTCTCTAGTTTTTACTTGAAATCTTGGTGGTTTTGTGTGCAAGATTCATATTTTAAGTTTATAATCTATGATCGAACCGAAAAAGGCTCATAAAGAATTGTGATTTCTATTTTTGAATTAAAAATGAAAACAAGGAAGTATTTTTAAACTTATTTTCGCTGTACGTGTAATTAATTTTTTTAATGTAAAATAATAACGATAAAAAGATGAATATGAGTGAAAATAATTAAAACGAAAATATAATAATTAGTTAAATATATTATATAATTTATTTTTTATTACTGAAAAAACTGGTTTCCCTTTTTAATGAATTAATTAACTGTACGATTTATATCGTTATTCGTTATACAATATTTGTTTTATTACATTTTACCTGGAAACCAGTGCATTTGAAACCATGTTAAATGTCTTCGACTAATATTGTTACTTTTTTCCAATACCTATGTTATTAAATGTTTTCTCCAAAATATGTTTTGTATTTATACTTAATAATTTATTCAAATAAACAAATATTATTATTTTGTATAACAATGCTGAACGTCATATTCGTGGTAATTTGAAATACGTTTAGACACATCCATCATGCACATTTAAGTTTTGAATTAATTTTATTGTTTCTCGAATCTTGAACTCTATTATTCAATATTCCATGTACTTTTCTTGCGAGAAATTATCATCTTGTTGCTTAAAATAATTCCACGTTTCACCAATTATTGTATTAATAAATATAGAATAAATAAAATTGCAATAAAAATTTAACTTACATTTTTATGACCATCTTTTCCTATTTTAATGTATCTAACTGTTAACGTAGTATATAGATTGGATATTCATGAATATCATTCATTGTTCTCGTAGTTATAATTATTAGTTTCTGCTACTTATATATTTAATTATATTATGCAAGTAGTTGCTTCCGGTAGTGTAATAATGTTAAACCTAATATCTAATGTGTTAACAAATAATTTTGATTTTATCGTTATAACATACAAGGCGTAGTTTAGGTACCTACCTAAAAAAACATTTCCTTCATCTATCATTTATCTTAACTTGATAATAACTACTCAAACCAGTAAAAATTTGTTTGAAATAAGACTTTTTGTATACAATTTAAGATCACTACAGTTATTCTCGTAGTAAAAATTTTAAAAAATCAATTGGTTTTTTGGGGATAAGGTATAACTATCAAATGTGTTTACTCTCAAGTTATATCTTCAATCGCTTACATAATATAGTTATATAAATATTTTTAAAAAAAACCAATTCTTATAAATAAAACGTATCTTTATCAGACTTATAAATTATTCCAATCGAATGGTATTTTGCATACCCACTTATTTTCGATTTTTGTATAGTTTTTAAATTTAAGATTATACAACACAATGTGAATTATTGATTTTGTAAAATAATTTATGAATATGATTTTTGTTATAAACGTGTAATTAGTTATGAAATTTTAAAGAATGTACCAACATTTTTATATCGTATAATATAATTGATTTAAGCCATTTAATTTTTCTTAAGTATTCAAATACTTCTTTAAAGCACTAGTAATTTATCCAAATCCAAACCATCGCTTTCTATGTGCAAATAGTATTATTATTTAAGCATGAATGAGAATAATTCATAGTAAAATGTAAGAGGAAAAATATCAATTAAATGCACTACCAAGTAAAGGAAAATGGAGACCTAATGGTTTCATCGTAATAATACGTTTCAATATTACGAGTATAACCGTTTAACTATTCGTAAAATGTATTTGTACATAAGATGCATAATAAAATAAGAATTTATGGGTAATAATTACACACGCGAAACGATTATTATAGCAATTCGTATTTCTGTTATGATTAACTTTGACGTATTAATAATGCGATCAAACACGCACACAACGGTACTTGCACGTTGTACATGAATGTTGTGAACGTACCGGTAACTACATATATGTAATATTACGCGAGTCGGAACTTATTATTATTATTACTCTATATGTAATATTACGCGAGTCGGAACTTATTATTATTATTACTCTATATGTAATAATATGTGCGAGAGATTGCACGGAACAATTATTGTGATGCAAAAATATTCCTTACGGTCCCATAGCACATTAAACGAAATCAAACAACATATTTTTTGACCACAGATAAAATGTATTTTGGTACTTTGACCATTACATATTTGATATTATTACATATTATTAAATAACTTACATAGATTTTTAGTTATAACTTTATTACTTTTATTACAAATGAAATCAGTTGGTGTTCGATATTTTAATTTTGCATTCATACAATTAATATTATAAATGATTTATTAAAAAAAATGTGATTCTAGTTTGTATTTTATTGTTTTCAACTATTGAATGACGACTGATTGAACATATTGCATGTATTTTTATTGTTTATACTGTCAACTATTAACTGTATCGCCGTTGTGATAGTCATAGTTGCTATCGAATTTGTTGTACATACATAGTTGATAGCATTATTAGAAACCAGTAAGAAGTGATTATCAACACAAAAGTTCATTTTCTACGATTTTTCTTACGAAATTTGAGTCTAATAACCTAATTAATTTTTTATGTATTTTGATACGTTCCTGACGTTTTTGAGTCTGATTAGCGGCTGAACCTCATACCCGTGTCTTATAAAATGAGTCAACTGTATATATATATATATATATATATGGGGTATGAACGAATTAATGTAAAATCAATCGACGACGATAGCCCCGTAAGACATAATATTTAAAAAAAATTTAAATAACAATTATTGTAATGCTGATGGCCAACTATAATGTAGCGTCTGGGTTCAAGTATTGTGATGATATCATAATGCCGAGTATGTTTAGCGAAGAACGTTTCATTGCACTCCGAAGGATAATAACATGACCGCACGGGCGGCAGGGCGTCAACCGATAACGCTGGTTTATACATGATAATGTTACGTTAAACGCTGCGGATCGTTTTTAAGTTGAGATATTTGCGTGGAGTGAGGTGATTATCGCAACTATTATGATCGCGTACAGTTGAAATAATAACAAGCCGCATTTACATAACATTTTCTCGAACAACTATCCACGTCATTTTAATTTGTCAATACGATTTTTATTTATATCGCACGCATGTATACTTATTTTAATAACGCGACGTATTACCGATAGTATTTGTCACTTCAACATTTCGTATTATTTTTTTTTATTATTTGTTAACATTTATCAAGTGGCATTCCGGACTCGGGGTCCTATTCGGCATGAACGATGCATAAAAGTGCGTACATACAAAAAAAAAATAATAATAATACAATAAGCCGCGCCGCGGTGAGTTGTGTACGACGTGTACGTGTTGCTCGCACGACGTAATAACATTACATTTAAAATTATTTAAAAGTCCACGCGATGTACATTACCATAATACTCTATAAGCAATATAAATATTATTATGATAAATAACCGCGAAATGAACCGTGCACAAGTCCATTCACGTGAAAATAAAACTCGTACACACAAAATCCGCATGCATAACATTGAAATTCAAAACCTATTCGAGTTACGGGTCTGAATCCTTGTAGTAGATACATATATACACACACAGATGCCCGTACAATAGAACTGATGTAGCCAATTCGAAATTACTCGTGCTGCTTTCAAGGTATTGACATTTAAATTAGGGCATAAATACGGTATTATGAACGTCGATAAAGAAAAAATATAAAAAATATAAATTTTTTAAATATTCCACGTTATTGCACACACATAATAATAATATGTATAGAGTGCGTTATTCGTTTTCTCGTGCTATACCCACATAGTCGGTATTACGAAGGTGGTAGAGTGTGCAGCTGCCGCCGCGTCCCTGCCAGTTCTTGCCCCCCTATAAATTAAAAATATCGTTGGTGCCCTATTACCCCTCACGTTGAATCCAATATTATTATTATGTAACATGATTTGATCTATTTATAGTGTAACGAGCTTTTTAATTTAGCACAAATTGTGTGTATAATTCGCCAGTGGTATACTTGAGAAGATAACAAGGTAATCACCACCTCCACGGGTTAAGATGGTTAAATTAAAATGTTTTCTTGCCCCCCACCCCCATCCACGAGGGTCTGGTACCGCATGTGGTATAGTGTACGAATAAGCTCGCGTAGGTACGCTAGGAATCCGAATAATTTTCACGCGTGTATTACTGTTACGATAAATAAATATTTCTGATGCGAGTGCGCGTGGACGCTTGAACGTAATATATTCTTTTCGGTTTCGCTCCGCCGTCCGTATGGGAAGTCTGTAAATCGGTTTTAAATTCATTGTCGATTGCAAAACGTTCACCGCGATTTGAATATAGCGTTCAACGCGCGTACAGGTATAACAATAATTAACGGTAACTGTTCCCATCGATCGCGGTACCCCTCAGAGATCCCGTAACGATTACCCGTTTTCGGAACACGTATCCGCGCGGGCCTACGTATTCTATTTTAAGACACGACCTTACGACGTTTTCCTCGGAGCACGCGTACGGTAATGTACTCACGTACGCATCGCCGAGATCACCTAAATTTCGACGAACATCAATTCTCGGCCGGCCGGCGCGCACTCGATCGTCGAACACGACGTTGTATAAATAATTACGTAACAATTAATACGTCGCGGTAACAGCTGGACTGTCATTAATTAACCGAGCTGAGTGAAAAATAAATAAAAAAAAAAAAGGAAAAGGAAAAGTTAAGTTACGCGTACGTACACGTGCTGGACGGATGACACGTACGGCCGCCGATAGTATAGCTGGTCGGATGGCTTACAAGTGTTTTCGTCTATTTGCGCAACAACAATACGCGTTACGTGCGCACGTCTACGAACCGTTGCTCCGACACGATTTTCTGTGCGGATACGAAAACCGTGAGCGAAATGTACGTGTAGGCACTCACTCACACGCGCCATCGGGTGTGTACAGTTCCGTCTTTACTCTATGGGCACGTGGGGCACGTGCCCAGGGCCCCCAACCAGATGGGGGCCCCGAATAATAGAAATTACAACTTTAAATTGTAAGCTGTAACGTCATAATACGATCGTCTGTACAAAAATAATTCTAAATTCTAGATAAAAATAAACTTAGGTAAATGGCAATGTTAAAACGTTATTTAAATAATTCTAAGTGAGGAATGATATTACACTAAGTAGGTAAACGATAAGTTTTATCAATGTAAGATGTAACAGTAACATTACTAATTCTGTAAAATATACATAATTTTTAACAACTATAAAGGGATCGTATTAAATAGGCGTCTTATATTTTTATTTAACTTTTTTTAGGGACCTACTAAAAGGGCCCCTTATTAAGCTCCCGGCGCCCATGGGCCCCTGCATAGCCAAAGACGGCTCTGGGTGTGTATAGCAGTGTTTCCCGAAGGGTGTGCCGTGAAAAACTGTACTGTATTTAAAAAATATATGATTAAATACAATTGAAAAACGGACAAAACACCTAGATCGGGTGAGACTCCGCGGTCGGGTGAAATGTAGGAATGGGTTTTTCAAACTTGAAACCAATAATGTACCGTTGCTCTCGAAAAAAACGATTCTGAGTGAAAGACGTCGGTCGGATCAGACTGCACTTCTAAAGATGGTCGATAATATAGTACCTATATAGTATAGAACCAAATTTCTTCATAAGGTTGGTTGAACTTTTAAATGTTCCAATTTTTGCAAAAAAAAAAAAAAATGTTTCGAAAATTATGAAATTTCTATTGAATTTTCTGTCTGTTACCTAGTGATATTTTGTTTATTGTTTTTATTTACCAACAAAATGGTTTGTACGATTAAGTAAACATGCAATACCACAAAGTTGGTTTACTCACTAAAGCTTGTGGCTGTGGTGTGATAAGGGTTCAGATACAATTTACATAAATTGTATACTACTTTACGAGATAAAGATAATAAACAATATCGTTACTATAGATTTTATTATAATCGATAAACGTATACAACCGTATTGCTTATTCACGTATGCGTTTTTCGATCCTAATGTACTTATTTTTCGAGAATAGACACTACGTATCCATCGTGTGCCGCGACTTATGACGACTAATGATGATCGAAATCTTTTCGGGAACCACTGGTGCATATATATTATATATTAAGTGCACACACTACGCATACGTACGTTTACTCTTCTATTATCACACTGCGATCTTTTGTGAAATCGTTTCGTCGCTCTAGCGTAAATCCGATCGCACGATGTTTTATCCGGTGAACCGACCGGAGTTGTAAACACACATTTTACACGTGACGGGCGCAAACGAGTCTTTGTACTGATAATTAATGGATATAAGTGTCTCGCGTAAAGCATACATGTATATATTGCAATATTGTCCGCGGACGGGACTAGATGCATATCGAACGTTTACGCGTTGCAGTGACGTGAACTCGCCGAGATAGGTCCGTCGTCCGATTGGAACGTATGTAATACGTACACATGTGCGTACACGTATAATATCGTAATATGTAACAATTGTATCACCGTTATGCACGCGTGTTATTATTCCCCTTTATCCGATTCGAGTACAAGAAATAATTACATATGCATGCACACTCGTAATACATTATAATATTATATTATTACACTCCTATGGCGTGTGTACGTATACGGAGTATGCTCTTAGGCGATCGCCGCCGTCGACCATAGTCGTCAATCCGTAACCGTACAACCTTTCTAAAACAAACGGCTGTCACACAATGACGACAGATTTCGTAAACTTATTGTTTCGGTTTTCTTTTACGGCCGCCCACGCTGATGGGTACACCTCTATAATAATGCGATTATTATTATTATATTATCATATCACGCGCACGTACGCATATCGCAACGGGTGGGCACAGCGCTGTGTAGTATTCTCTTCGGCGGGTGAGCGCACCGTCGATAGCCCTCCGCGAGTGTTGTGCGCGTTCGCGTGTACCGCGATAGTATTTTCGTGATGATGACGGGTGGGAAAAATCGAAACGCTACGATTACATTTTTCTATAATATTTATTGGCATAGAAAAAAAATATGGTAACAATTAAATAATTTTAAACAGTAAAAAAAAAATAAATGAATGGAAGACGTAAAAAATAAATAATAATCGTCGCCCTAGTACCGTCATCGGTAGGTACGTAAAACGGTACCGTACAAAAGGACGGCACATATATTATATAAATATTACTCGACGGTGGACGTACAATTATTAATTTAGTTTTTTTTTTCGGTATTCATTATCCGTTCGTTTCAGAAAACGTCAATATACATAAAATATAGTTTTTGGTGAGCAGTCGCTGAGCAAGGGAGACATGCACATTAGTAGGCGGGGGTCGCGTATGCCGGAGCAGCCGGGTAGGACGGGGCAGCTGGGTAGGCCGGAGCGCTGTACGCGGGCTTGTAGGCCGGGGCGGCAGGTGCGTAAGACGGAGTGCCTTCCTTCTTGACGACAGCGTTGAAACCGTACTCGTCGGCGGTGTACTCGACGATCCTCTTGGTGCCGTCGGCCTCGATCAGGCTGTAGTATCCCTTCACGGTCTTGCCATCGCTGTACTCGGCTTGGCTCTTCACGTCGTACGTGCTCGGGTCGTTCACGGAGTACTCGAAGCTATACGGCTTGGCCGGGTACGCGGGTTCTTGCGATTGGTAAGGTGCCGGGGCGGAGTAAGACGGGGCAGAGTAAGACGGGGCAGAGTACGACGGGGCGGAATAAGACGGGGCGGAGTAAGACGGAGCGGAGTAAGACGGAGCGGAGTAGGACGGGGCTTGCTTGTAAGCGGGGGCCGGCTTGTAGGCCGGAGCTGCTTTGTAAGCCGGGGCTGGTTTGTAAGCGGGAGCTGGGCTGTACGACGGGGCTGGTGTGTAAGCCGGAGCTGGGCTGTACGACGGGGCTGGTGTGTAAGCCGGAGCTGGGCTGTACGACGGGGCTGGTGTGTAAGCCGGAGCCGGCGAGTAAGTCGGGGTCGGCGTGTAGGACGGAGCCGGAGAGTACGACTGCGACGGGTAGTAGGACGGTACGGAGATCGGCGAGGCGTTAGCTGCAACCAATAGGCATGCTGAAACTGCGAAAATCTGTAACAAAACAACATTCGATCGGTAAAATTATATAGTCGCCTGGATTTCTAAGGTCTTTCGAGTTCTTCAAATCGCATAATTCGGTCTGCTGGATTTCCGAACATTCAGTTTAGTTACACGTACAACAAGGTCAACACAATATTATAATATGTAACAGTCAATGTGATTGAGATAAAACGTTTTTTCGACACGCTTGAACGATGTATTATAATGTTATATACCGTATGTAAATATTGTTACTAGCTAGTTTAACCGTCGTTAATGGAAAACGTATCAGCGAAAATGATAACATTCATCAAGACACGCATAATGCACCGCAGTCAGATTTCACCGTCAGTATATACTGACAAATAATTATTGTTCTGGCCTTATCTTTCGATCACGTAATAATCGCAATATTATAGAACCTCAATACGAGTGTAGACAAGTCCACATGGTGCGGGGTATGGCGACCAACTGTATTCGGGAGCGTGTGAAAATAAAGTCGTTAAGAGATTGAAAAGAAAAAATGAAATTAATACTAATATCAGCGGTGCAATATCAGCAGATCTGCACATGATTTATCACCGTACGTCTCATGACGTATAACGGACGGTACGGCGGCGGCGTTGGCATTTTACGGTTTCTGCGCGATTTCTGTATCGATAGCGAACTTTCCTTTATTGGAAACTATAACTAGGTAGGCACATGATGAGATCGCGTAATATGTACGCAGTGTGTGACATTTCGATGCCTACTCGCTCGCACACCGCTTACACAATGCAATATTCACAAGTAATTAGCTATTGAACGTGGTTATATTCTGTTTATGAGTCGTTCCCCCCGATACCATTGATTACGATTATAAATGCGGTCACCGCCTTTATAGGCCTCGTCTCAGAGTATAAAATAATGAACGACACACATTTATATATATATACACATAGGTACTCGAAATGCTCATTAAATGCCACCGGTTTGAAGTATACGTCAATCTGATTTGTTATTCCAATTTCTATTATAATAAGAAAAAAAAAGTTTATAGTTCGAGAAATAGCCAATAGGTAGAGTGCAGTTTTAAAAAAAAATTTATATGTATACTACGTGGTTGAAATAAAAATAAAAATGCAGAATATAAAACCGAATGTAAGTTCAAGCCAGTATTATAACTCACTGAACAAATAGAGAATACAATTTATAGGTCAGGTAATCCATTCTACACACACGCATAAAGAAGAACAAAGTATTTACTGCGTTAAATGTAAATATGGCAAGTACAATAAATAGTCTAAAAGATAGTTATAGCTAAACAGTTGATAAAAGTTACTTCCATGATTAATAATATTTATAATCAATTATTTTTGAGCTTACAAAATTAAAATTAAGGATAATTTCGGAACCACATTTCTAGGTTCGAAATTGAATCTGCCAAATCGACGGGAATCTTTTAAATGTAACCATTATTTAATTTTGCGAAATGCATTAATTATTATTGAAAAGCGCTATTCCAAAGTTATCGTATAGAGCGATGTTTGTTTACTTTTAAATAGATAGAAAAAAAATTATTATAGATACATTTGCAGCACATAATATTAGTCGTGTCCAAGAGTAAACAGTTATAAAATATGCAGTAAACGGGTTAGTAGAACGGATGAGAAAAAAAAATGAAAACCTTTATACGTTGATTATATTAATAATTATAATAGTATATTATTGGCACGTGCTTGAGCTGGAGTTCCGCGAGAGCATTTGAATAAAAACGATCGTATTTATTGTATCGGACACCGAGTGGTGGCGGAATCCGAGTCGAAAAACTCGTTGAAAAGCAAACACATATCGTGTCGAAAACAACAAGAACAGCGATGACGATAACAGACGACTGCGAACAAATGGATTTCGTGAAAAACCGAAAGTGTAGATCGGATGGTCGACGGTTTAACACCACGATTTACATATTCTACGTTATAATATTGCGTACGTTACTATAAACTATCATCACGCGAGCGTTGTCATCGAACCGGTTGACCGCCGAAGACGATTGCAGACGATTGCGACCGAGCTAATATTAGTATTATTATTATACTCACGGTGAACGCCATGTTTTCTGTAGTTGCGACGTGTTATGCTATTCCTTTTTCGCGCGATCGGACCAGTTGACGGTGCTTGGTCGGATGGGACAGCAGTATCACCTCGGTCACGCGGATTTCGGTTTATATACGTTTATAAAAGTCCGGGGACCACCTTACCGCGGGCGGGGGCGCGGCGTGGGGGTATGTGAGGCCGGTGCCCGTACCACGGTTGCGGCGATAGCGCGCCGCCGCCGCCGATCGCGCGCAGACCGCAGCCATAGCCCTCGCGGGGGTCCCCCACACGGCAGCCCGCGGGGACGCCGAAGAAAGAAAAAAATAAAAAACCATTTGATACGACCGGAGCACTCTATAATAACGGTAATAACCGTGCGATGGTAACTGATATTATTATTATGTACGTCATGTTACGTGGTTACGCGACGCGGGTGTAACGTAACGATAATTTTTTCGATACGATACCCCAGTAGTCTGGTACAACGGTAATGATAACACGTGATACGATATTATAATAATAATAATAATATACTCTCCTCGACGCGCAGGGGTGGCTGTTATTTCACATAACGCGTTAGCTGACGACCCACGTCTCGCCGCGGACGGTTTCGCTCGGGATATGCCGTATACCAGGGGTCACCAATTAATAATTTTGGAGGGCCGAATCGGGAATTTTGAAAATTTTCGGGGGCCGTCAAAATAGCCAAACAAATATTTTTAACATATTATGTAATGAAGCAAAAGTGTAACTCAAATAAAAAATAATAAATTTAAAAAAAAAAAAAAATTTCAAATTAACAGCAATATTATAGTATAAATAGAAAGTCAGGGTAAAATTAGTGGGAAAAATGGCAAGTAAGTTTGTTATCGAAGTTTATTCGTATTTTATTATCGGTTTTTACCTTTTTTTCCTTGTCCGCGGGCCGCCATTTGTTGACCACTGCGGCACTGCCGTATACTATTAGTGATATGATGATAATCGGGGTTCCGCAGTACTTATAGTACTTGAAATAATCAAAAATAAGCGATTAAAAACGCCTGAACACCTCAATTATAAGCACTCGAATGAGCAAAAAAGAGCACAACAAAAACGATAAACACGATTTATTTTCTGTGATACCATTTTATTTTTATAGAGGTACTCGACAACATAAAAAAAATCAAGAAAATTTGGCCTTTTTGAGTTCCTGAGAACGTTTTAACTTCCATCGAGGATCGTCAATTTCTATTGGAGTCAGAAAGATTAAAATAATAAATAAACGAGGTCGGGAGAAAAAACGAATGACATGCAAAAAAAAAAAATAACTAACAATCTCGATATATTTGCTTAAACAAGCAAATATAATCTGAAAAACTTTAAAAAAAACCCTGAAATAAGCTAAATGGAGCACTTTCAAATTTTATATTTGAAATCATTGTAACATGACATGAGTTTCTATAGCAACCTGTTAGATTTTATGTTATAACTTAAAGGCCAATAATATTGTACCATATAAGATAATAAATAATATTGACAAAAGTACGAGTATACTAGTAGAGGTACATTAAATTCCATGACGAATAGTTTCGAAAGCAACTTGTTGTTTCCGAAACTTAATTTTGCCATATACTTCTGAAAGCTCCAAAACACAATTATTATTATTTATTTATAAAATAAAAATATAAAATTAACGTTTATCAATGAAAATGTCATGGTTCTATCAAAAAAATCGTTATGTAGAAAGTTTTGTCAAATAGAGGTTTGATTGTATTACTATGAGTAGTATTAACGCTAGAAATTTATAGAAGCTTGCCTGTTTTTCAATATCCTTTCAAAACATGGCTAGGTAATATAGAAATTTGATTCGTAGTACTAGGAGTTTAAGGCAATACTTTTTATTTTGCCAATTTACCAAAATATTTAGCTATTTTTTCCCTGTAAGTGCATATATTGTTACACCTATTTGTATTTTAAGTACATTTTTCTACATATTATAGATACTATTTTATTAATATGCATTTTTTAGATATTGTAAAAAAAAATCGATTAAAATGATTAAATATTAATGGATAGTTTATCAAGTGTTGATAAAATAATCGCTTATTTACAATTTAAAATATTTGACAACTTGTTGTCACTCAATGTAATTACTCGTTTAGAAAAATATTATGTTTAAAGCTCTTGCTTAAAAAAGAAGAAAGGTTAATAAAAAATAATAATTGCATGATAATTTAATTTTTAAATTTTTGGTTTTAAATGATAAGATAAAATATTTTTAAGGGTATTAATGCACGATTGTTTAAAGGTTTTTCAAAGTATAAAGTCCCTAGCCCTAATAAAGACCTTGTTACATGCTTATAATAATGTTCGCTATGAAAATCAATGTACATTTTTAATATTTTTAAGATAATAAACTAAAACATGCCGTAATGATACAAGTACACATGTGCAAATGTGTACTCGTATATTGACATATTGTTATCTTATACAAGCCGGTACAGGTTACGATTGCTTTTTTTTGATTTTGAACTTTGCTTATAACAAAGCACCCGCAAACCGTATGTCTAAACACTTCAAACCGTACTAAACCATCTATTAGTTTTGAGATCGGAATTTAAAATCTGTCCGGTAGTTACCGAGAAAATCGTGCACATACGTGGTATAAAAAATTTGGTTTTATCCATACGTTCATAGTGTGTTGGTAAGTAGTAGCTGCACTCCGTGGAGCCGCTTTTCTATTACAGCGTTCTGGTCTACAAATCTACAGGAGAACGGTAAACGACGGGTTGAAATTATTGTTATTTTCCCGTTCACGGTCGTAGCACTTAACGTGCTCCATAGAAATGCGCTACGTGCTCCGTTTTCACATAGGACTAGTCATTCCGAATATTTCTGCATATATTTGCAAACTTATATCAATTCGTTTACGGACGGTTAAATATCTCTCGGCTGATCGGTTAACGCTCCTCGTAAACACAGCACGCCGTCGCAGTTCAAATCGCATTTTATTCGATTCGAGCGATGATAACACTATATTATATCATATTATATGACGCGTCGGATAAATTTCAGTCACGTGAAAACAAAAAACAAAAATCATCGCCGCAGCGTTAGAAAGGAGATAAAACCTAAATGAGTAATCATAACATAAACGTAGGTATCCGCGCGTATTTTGGCATTTGAAAACGCTAAAAGATTAGGTCACAAAATATCCGCAGCCGACGTCATGAGAAAATATAATCGCAGTTTTAAATTTCTATCTTACCATCACTTGTTGATTTACTCATGCGGCTCTAGCTATTGGCTATAACTTATGTATCATTATGACAGCGGTTCCCAAACTGTGCTCCACGGAGCTCTTGGGGCTCCGCAATGGTTTCCCAAGGGCTCCGTTCGTTACACCACAAAAATTTAATAATTTTGTAGATTTCAATAATAAACAATATTTTCTCCAGTTCTTTTAAAACTATTGTTTCCTTTATTCATAAATATTATTTTATTTTGACTCCCCTATGTATACAGTTCGTGTTAATTATGCTTCATAGAACACAGACAAATGCAAATTAACGTTAAAAATTTCTTGGGGCTCTACGAGAAATTTCTCCTTAAAAAAAGGCTCCGAGGCTGAAAAAGTTTGGGAACCGCTGCATTATGATACTGATCACTTGCCTTATTTTTGTATTTTTGTGTTTTGGCTTTGCTCAATGCGACTTTAGCTCCGTTCGAGGGAGGACGTGTTGCTCCTCTATGGCCCAACTTGGACGGTAATCTTGATGACGCTCTTGCAAATACTTATGTATATTTATGTGTGTGTGTGTGTGTGTGTGTATGTGTGCACTTTTGTAGTTTGCGCACTTTTGTAGTTTGCGCACTTGACGAAAACAGAAAAATGGTAAAAAAAATTGTAATATTATTG
The DNA here is from genome assembly GCA_949715065.1 of Periphyllus acericola. Classification (NCBI taxonomy): domain Eukaryota; kingdom Metazoa; phylum Arthropoda; class Insecta; order Hemiptera; family Aphididae; genus Periphyllus; species Periphyllus acericola. The sequence continues at coordinate 8,531,880 of OX454270.1, read as the reverse complement.
CTGCTGTGACTGCTGCAGGTCATTTTTCGATGGAGAGAGAGACTGAAAGAAAACGCCGACACGACTCTGACGTGTTGTCACTTGTCGCGCCCGCGTTCGTGTCTCAAACTCCAAAATACTACTGTAATCGATTGTTCTCGTTGTCAACATTCGGGTCAAGACCGCGCCGTCGCGGTACGGTTAGGCTAGGTTAGGCGGGTCACGGGGAAACCGACCGCGAGCTTTGGGGCACCACGCGACGGCAGCGACAAGAATGCGTTTCTCAGATTAACACGTGGCAAACCGCCCCGGGTCCGAGTCGTTATTATTTCATGTACTATTTATGCGCAAACCAGCCGACGGCATTTTTTATTAGTCAATCTGATAAATACGTCGCGTATACGGCTTGAGGTTGTACCACCCGTGCATTCTTCACGTTTTCCGGGCATTTATTCCTTGCACAGAAAGTGAAACGAACAGTGAATACCGTCGCGCGTCTTGCGAATGAAAAAAATAAAAACCGTAAGAATGACGTTTTAACATTATGACGTCTGTAGTTTAAATCGGCCGCTTAAACGACAACCGCGATATAGATGGAGATGGGATGCAGTTGCAGTTATTGCAAAGAAAACGCGCATGAAATCATCGATGTTCCCGAACAACATCTCTTGTAACTCCATCACTACATAATGAGCGGATAACGCGCAGAGAAAAATATTTATAAATGATTATAAAGTAGTTTTTTGAACTATTAGAATGATATTATTGTGTTCTATTGTGTACGAAGTTTCGAGCGATTTATTTGTGTATTTTAACTAATAGTCCATACTATAGACTCTATAGTAATACTACAGTGTAGATCTGCATGCTATTTTTGAACTGACGTTGAATTGAGACCCCACACACCTCTTAGTTGGAATCGAACGTTCAGTTGTGTATGAGATTTACTCAAGTCGGTATAGAATACGAGTATATAATAAAGTTTTCTATCACTGAGCAGGAGATCTATTTTTGATATTATTAATTTCTGTTGCGTAATATATTGTACTTGTTACGCGATTTTCGTCTTTAAAAGTGCATTTAAAAGTATTTGCAAACTTTATAAAAGTCACGGTTAAAACCCTCATAGCGCATACAACAAAATAGTTCTAAAACTTCAAATGCGTGTCCAATATAAAAATCGAATACTCCGCGAGTTGTTGCGGCATGTAAAAAGATATAGAAGGTATAGTGACTCACTTATATGCATTACGTGCGATCGTCTCGTTATGGTCTTCCCAGTGCTGCAGAAGAATAGTGAATCATAGTTTAAATTTAATAATTTTAAACATGTGTATTGTCGAATTTTGAAAAACATTCTCTATGCGGTGAGCGATCAGTAATTATTTGTGGTGCTCCCGTTCACTTTTAAACTTTTCGGCTCCTCTGACAATTACTTATTGCTTACTAATAACTAAAAATTGCCAATCTAGAAACAATACCTCATAATTCCCGGAATAAATTATTTTTAATATTTTATTTATTGCGCAAAATGTTTTTGAACATTCAATTTGATTATAACCATACAACCTGAATAAAACCGATTTTTTGGTCTATGTTTTCATATTTGTTATTTACTTTTTGTTTTTATTTTTGGTGCGTTAAAGCAAATCTTATATAGAAAAAGTACTCATTTACGAAGCATTCATATGAAATGGCTGGAACTTAATTCAAACCATGTTTTTTTTTTCTTAACGGAGTTGAAAAAAACTCCGGAATAGACGTTTACATTTTTGGTGATTCAGCGTCGCGATAGAAAATGTAATTTGTCATAGCATTGGTACCGACGATAATTAATGTACATTATAACTCAACATAATCATATAACTAAGATAATATATAAATATATTAAAACATGTCTCATAACAATTTGTAAGAGTCAATGCACGTTATTTAGGTGCTCGCCGCGGTATCCAATTAATGTGAATGAAACCTCAGAACTTAGTGCACTTGACATTTATTCAATTAAGAACCATACATAATACACATTATTCTGTGTTCGTTGTGAAATGTTTTCATCTGAGAATATTATTCTCAGTATCAGATCTTATGAACTTTCATGTTTTATAAAACTGAAAAAAAATATACAATAACATGTACAAAAAACATTCAAAGTATCTTATACGGCAGGGGTGGCCAACAGGTCGATCGCGACCCCCATTCGGATTTTCTTGAATTCTTAAATTTTTCAGAAAACAAGCAAAAGGTTTTTTTTTTTTTTCGTAAATTTGTGTATCTTATGTTGTCTTATGTATCCACGTTATTAATACTTATATATCAGGGGTGGCCTAACGGTCGATCGCGTATGATTTAAAAGTCGATCTTTGGCATCTTATTAGAATTTGTACATGCGGATACACTGATTGCCTCTGGTGGTTTAGACTTTCAAATGATTGTTATCATTGTTCATCATTGAAACTCTGGTCGGCGTTCTCTGCTCAAGTTGACCGTCTTAAGAAAAATGTTTTCTTAGTCGATCTCTACTTGAAATAGTCTGGCCACGCATTTACATTTTTGTTTATTGACTACCTTTTTTTTTTGTCGATCGTGATAGCCTGAGCAAACTAAGAAGTCGATCTTAAGTCTATTAAAGTTGGCCGCCCCTGTTATACGGGCTTTGATCTAGTAACATACCTACGTTTAGTTTATGTTATTTATTCAAAATTATAATGATAATCTAAATTTAAAACAATATTTCTCTATTAACTTTGTCACTGACGTTTGACGAACAAGTCGAAAGCACTTTAGTGTTTAAACGTTAAGCATGCTCTACACACATATACCAATTAAAAATAAATTAAAGTTTTAAAAAATGTATTAAATACCAAAAAAAAAATAGTTTTAATATTATTTGTTCGGCATCAAAGTGTAGCATTCAAAATTATTAATTATATTAAAATTACATTTATATGGTACTAGCTCATTATTTTTACGGTAAAATTAATATTCACCCTTTGATGTGTTTCTGACTTTTGATCTTTTAAACAATGAACTTTATAATATTATTTGAATATTTTAAGAACCTGCAAAAAAAAAAAAATTTGAAGCCCAACAAAATGGATCTTTATACTAAACCAACATAAGGACCTAAGGAAACTGCGTTAGTATTTCTTATTTGGGACGAAATATACTTATTTAGTACTGCTTGTAGGGATATTTTGCGGAACAAAAAATAATAATTGTAACAATATAAAAAAAAATAGTTTCTTCGCATGTCATGCGATAAATAAAACCTCCCCCAGGGTTAAAAATATACTTAAAATAATTATTTAAATGGCCGAAGTCTTAAAAATCAGACGTTTGAACACCATTAAAATGAACAAGTTTCTTTTTAATTAATTGAAATAAACATTCAAGTATTTAAACATTTTTACCACAATGTCACAGTAAGTTTGATTTCTGTTACCGATTGTAATAATATTTAATTTTGAATTTTACGATATTGTACAATACTATTTTATCGGCATAATTATACGGTTTTGTGTTGTTTGAATTCGCTATATCACCCGCGTTTACCCGATATAATTCCGGAGATAATATTTATAATTGGGTTGTAACGTCCTGTACTCGTACATTTATGAATGATCACATGAATAGACCGTGGAGTCTATTACAACATTAGCTCACGGAATAAAAGGCTTATTAGTTATTTATTATCATACCATTCGATTTAGTAATTAATTTGTAATAATTGATGATGGTAACAGTGTACAATTATTGTACACACCACATTCGAGGAAATCTTAAATAATAATAATAATAACATTTAAATAAGTATATAAATACACGTTATATTTGTATTATAGCATTCAAAATAATTAACGTATAATTAAACGCGTCTTGAAGTTCTTTACCAGATAAATGGTAACAGGTAAGTTTTAAACATATTCTAGATCGCAAGTCATTGAACCTTGGCATGATCACTGTAAAGATGGAAAACGTGAATTTAGTTGAGATAGTCTCTATACGTAGATAATCGATATATTATGCAGTAATTATATAGAAGATATTTAAATTTTTTTATCAACATTCTTTCATTAATTAGGAATTATCAATCGATGTAAGAAAAACAACTTTTTTTTACCGCGTTTAATTTAAAAATACGATGAACGGTTATACTGTTATGCAGATGTTAACATGATTGACGAGACGTGTTTAAAACTGATTATACAAATAAATATTTATTTCGAACCATTTATACCTAAGCATATTACAATCGTATGATCGTATTTCTTCGAGGCTTCCAACCGGTGACCTGGCATTAATACAAATGACAATGAGTAGTTATCAATTATTAATTCTTATCATTCGATCATTGTCGATAACTTCCGTGACAATCACATTATAATTATTATTTTGCGTACAACAGTGTTCATTATCTTGTATTGGTATTATAAAATATGTACATGACTTAATTGATATTGAAAGATTACGATATAAGAAAATTAGTTTTCGTTATATTTTATCGATATTTAGGTAAGACATATTAGGTGTCGTTAGCGATGTACTCGTACTTTAATAAAATCCACGTTTCAAAAACCCCAAACGAAAGTATTTCCACCGACGTTGTTTTGTAAATCACATGAGCATTATGGAAGTTAAGTTAAAAGGGAAACAGTGGAGTGAAAATCGCATTATTTTACTACAGATATACAAACCCAGTTCTCGCTGTTTCATTTGAATAACAAAGCCACAGCTCAAGAGATTTGCGGGGGCGACCAGATGAGTAGTAAAAAATAAAAAAATCCATTTATGTTCATTATTTCATTTTTTTTTTTTTTTCGGTATCGGTACATACAACAGTCAGCAAATTTTCCTTTGTAGGAACATCCGATGATATCTCATGCGGCGTGTTCTGTTTTAATATGTCAAGAGCACACTGTAATTTTTATTTTATTTACGAAAAAAAGTTCAAATAACTATACAATTTCCATAGAGTAGTGATTATTATTATTATTATTTTTTTTTTCAAATATATTTTCCCGTTTAATCAGTATCAACCACATGCAGAGGCTGCACGATATTTAAAAGTCAATATCAAAATCTATGTCATCTTGAAACTTCATTATAACGACGCTGAAAGTTGCCTCACCCATATTATAAAATATATGTGTTATTCAACGCATAACCAATTATAATATATTAATGCCAATTAGTATTATGTAATACGTTTTGTTTCACTAAATCCGTTCTAGGATTAATCCGAGAAAAATATGTAACCGCATCGCATTATAAACATGATAAATTAAATTCACAAAAACCGAAACGGATGTAATTATTTTTGTACTGTGGGTTTAATATATTTTAACAACGTGCGATAGTTATTATGTTAAATTGACATAATGTGATAATTTTTGTTCAATATGATAATGATATTAATATACAATGAAATGATATTAGTATGATGGTGCTTCATATTGTTGTTTGGCAGGCGCGCCGTATGTTGATTCTTGTTTGTTGTTCGCTGGTGCGTTGTAGGCAGCCGGTGCAGATTTATAGGCTTGGTTATCCTTGTTATAGGCTGGTGCTGCTTTGTTGTAACCATTACCTTCTTCTTTTTTCACATCGGCATTGAAACCGTTTTCATCGGCGGTGTACTCGACTGTCCTGCGGGAACCATCGGGCTCCAACAGCGTGTAGTATCCTTTTACGTGATATCCGTCGCTTTCCTCCTTTTGGCTTTTGATGTCGTATGTTTGTTCGTCGTTCACACTGTACTCGAAACTGTACGGGGCTGGTGCGTAAGACTCTTCAGCTTGAGCGTTTTGGCTTGGGTAAGACGACTGACTTCCCGATTGCGACGGGTAAGCTGACGCGGATGATGGCTGTTTGTTGTATGAAGCGGCAGGAGCCGAATAAGATTGTGGCTTAGCGTCGTATGCGGAAGCCGAATATTGGGATGCTGGGTATTTGGACTGTTCGTAAGACAAAGCTGGAGCCGAGTATGATTGAGGTTTTCCATAAGCCGGAGCAGAGTTAGAAGGAGCTGAGTAAGAAGGGGCAGAATAAGAAGGAGCAGAGTAGGATTGCGACTTGCCATAAGCTGGAGCTGATGCAGAATACGAAGGAGAAGAGTATGAAGGAGTGGAATAAGATTGTGGATTTCCATAGGCTGGGGATGGCGTAGAGTATGAAGGAGCAGAGTATGACTGTGATTTTCCATAGGCTGGGGATGGCGTAGAGTATGATGGTGCAGAGTAAGAAGGAGCGGAGTATGATTGTGATTTTCCATAGGCTGGGGATGGCGTAGAGTATGATGGTGCAGAGTAAGATGGTGCAGAGTAAGATGGTGCAGAGTAAGATGGTGCAGAGTAAGATGGTGCAGAGTAAGATGGTGCAGAGTAAGATGGTGCAGAGTAAGATGGTGTGGAGAAAGATGGTGCAGAGTATGATGGTGCTGAGTATGATGGAGATGAGTAAGATTGTGGTTTACCATAAGCTGGAGCTGAGTATGATGGTGCAGAGTATGATGGTGCAGAGTATGATGGTGCAGAGTATGATGGGGAAGAGTATGATTGTGGTTTACCATAAGCCGGGGCAGAGTATGATGGAGAAGAGTAGGATTGTGGTTTACCATAAGCCGGGGCGGAATAGGATTGTGGTTGAGCACCGTAAGAAGGACCTGAGTATTGGGCTGCTGGGTATTTGGGTTGTTCGTATGATGACTGGGATGGATATGATGGTGAAGAGTATTCTTTCTGTTCGTATCCAGACGCATGTGGTGGTGAACAATCCAATCCAGCAATGATGTTAGCTTGAATGGCCAAACAGGCAATGATTAAGGCCTAAAAAAAAATAGAGATTAACAAATAATAATTTGTGATTGTTATATTTGTATTTAAATCATTTTAATATTCTGTAGATATTTCGGGTTTCCTATTTAAAATAAATAAATGTTTACATTGTTTATTTTCTTTTTTCAAGTTAATCGTGTGATCTATAGTCATTAATCATTATGTATGTCCAAATTGTTATGCAAAAAAAATTGTTTATTGTGTGTAAAAAAAAACTTAAGATCAATAAAGTAATTACAAAATATATTATGGAAAAATAAAATTCATATAATAATGTAATATTAATTTTGGAACAAGCATCATCATGAAATTACAAAGTGTAAATTTTATATTTTCATGAATTTTGTGAATCAGAACAACATTTTTGAAAAGTGTAATTCATTAATTATAAAGAATGTAACTTTTATGCAGTTGTATAGAAGTATGCAAAATAAAATATAATATACCTATAATTAACTAAATATGCAAAAATGAACCATAAGAATCTACACATTGCGAAACTTCAACATTATTCTAGATGAATTGTAGAATATTACCTATGTGTTTGCATCAAAATCCGGGTGTGAGTCATTGTACTGATTTTATTTCAGATAAATAAAAACAAATAAATATACAATAAATGTAAATTTCCACTCATTTTTAATTCAATAAAGTATTAATTTTACTCATACCAAGAGTCTTTCTGTACCCGTTCAGTCAGTTATATGAAAATAATTAATAATAATTTTAACAGTATTTTTTTATTGATTAAAAAAAAAAAAAATTGTACTGTTGCTTGTTATTTATATCGTAATTATTATAGAATAGTATAAGGTTAGACAACATAACATAATGTTAAATAACATTCATCGGGTGGTAATTTATCATTATCAAGAAGTACCTACTCGGTAGAATGTCATAAGTAGTAATAATAACGTACCTATGATACATGGGTATTATGAAAATTGATATAATATAATATTGTTTTCAATGAACACATGGTTAGAATACCAATCGTCCTGCCAGAGTGCAATGTTATTTCGCGATCAAAGTATCCAGTAATAAAATCAAATATTTAAATCATATAAAATGTAATTATGCATTTGGTCTGAGATACGTCATGTTTTGTTTTGTTTTTTTTTTTTCTATTTAAAAATGTATTAAACAGCGTCCCTCAGCGTTCGAGTAATGTACAAGATGTGTGCTGAGTTTATTTACTTGCGAAGTTAGTCTTATAATAATTAAAATAACTGTTATAGCTGCGTAATATATCGTCATACACACGTAGAATGTGCGCATATCAACGCGTATGTGAACGTGCACGAGAATAAAATATGAATCATGCGATTATCGGATCGTAATTTATTTGTTCGATAAAGGTTCTCAAATCGCAGTTTTTGAATGTTAAAAGTGAATATCTAAGCCGGCAGGATGACGCGAGTACCGTCTATGACGTTTTCGATTGGAAATTGTGCGCGCGCAAAAGTATCACGTGCGCGGATTCCGATCGCTGCGCTCGGACGTGATTGATTTAAATGCCGTGCCGTAACGTTATTAGCCACCTTATTAAGGCGAAACGTAATGATGAAAACGAAAGCGTAGTAGTGTTAGCGGTAATAGCAGTAGTCGTACAGCCGCACACTTTGACAGATGTATATCACTGGTACGTATTTGTACGAACCGGTTTCTGTTTCGACTTTTACGTTTCCGTCGGCACGAAGATAAAGAAATGAAAAAAAAAAAAATGAAATAAAATGAAAAAGTTGGCCGCCGACGTGTACGATATTATGTAGGTACTTGTGCCTATACGTATTTAGTCGATCGGCTGTACTGTTATTATACAACATCGAGAATTTACAAACATTACCTATACTTGACGATTAGTAATGACCGTACGCGAACCGACCGTGTGTGTTTTTTTTTTTTAAATATATTACATAGCCACGTGATGCATTTTTTTTTTTTTTTTTTGATTTATACGTTCCGTGCACGCCCAATCGATTAACATTCGAGTATGAGATTCCACGAATATTCGGTCCTGTTCCTCCCGCGCAGTCGCGGCGAGACCGCAAAAGTTTACTTTTTGGTTTCCCGCCGCCGCCCCGTGCGCGCTCGCACACGTATGATAATATTTGCAATCGAATCGTTTCATACGTTCGACCAAAGTCCGGACACGAACCGGTTCGATACCGCACGTTCTTATATAGCGGTCTGATGCAATTTTTACGGACTATTATCCGAGACGCGAACTCGACGGCTAGAAGAAAATTACTTTTGCCCGTGAACGCTTAGTAATAATACGCGCTTCGTGTACGTACGAGCGTTTAGGGGACACTCGAATTAAACACGAAAAAAAATGTATTACCGAGATTATTCACGTGAAAATAACGCTACGCGCTTCGTCCACCCGATATCGTATCGTGGTATCTGCGCTTACAATCTGGTTTTCGAAAAAATCACCGCTGTGAAGCAATTTTATTTCGGATTTTTAAAATGTTATAAATCAAACGCTAATACACATATAATATGTGCCGCTATTGTGAAAGTAGAATTAAAACCTGAAATCGATAATAATTATCGTTTTGGCCTTGTTACAGATTATTTTGTTTGTCACAAATATTGTCCTCTAACTGCAGGGTTTATCGTTCGGTCACGTATGTTAAATGCACATAATATATTATGTGGATTTTAAATATTTCATTGTTGAAAAAATATAGGGCGTGCCCTTAACATGTTTATTTTAGATTTCAAGAGTATGTATCATAATGCATAGTATTATACATTATTTTTTTTAATGGAATTTGAAAAGAACTGCTGAATATTATTAAACCGCTGGTCTTGGCACCGATATTTTGCCTGCATACTAGTTACATATTTCTATTGTACTTACTGTCGTTAGCAATACGATTTTACAAGAATACTCTGCTATTCAAGTGTACGCACTAAAAGAAAACGCTCGTGTAATTGTACGTACCTATATTGCATCATTATTAGAAAGAGTAATAAAAACCATCGGATTCACACGTACTTAGCGTTAAGTCTCGTAAACATATTTAGCTTTAATTTGTATCCACGTAGTGGAATTTCATTTAAAAAGTATGGGATTAGAATCGAAACCTTCAACTGACCCGAATAATCCGTTAGAGTATATTTCGCATAAAACGAGCAGTTGGATTGTTAAATGATTTAAACACATATAGAGAGACGAACGTTTTAAGTAAATTCATACTGGAGTTCAGTAGTAACGCGATATTTAAAAAAAAAAAACGTATAATAACGTACTCGACAAACATTTACAGTCTAACTGCACATTTTTACGATCACTCATTTTTATTGACATTTCAAAGAAGAAAAATAACGGGCACTTAAAAAAAATGAATTTCGTTCAAATACGAGTAGTTATTATTGTTATTGTTCGAATTCGGTATAATTTGTCATTGGTTTCAAGTTTAAAGTAATAACGAAATCAAATCCTTCTCCGAGGTGACCGAAACAAGGCGAGTGTGCACTATCGGCACACCGTTATTATAGTTAATGCGTTTTACACGGAATCCTATTGTGATGTATTACGTTCAGTGGTCCGTGAGCGAACAGGCGCGTCACCGAACATGATATTCAAATTTCAAGTCGATGTTACCGTAATTATTATACAATGCAAATGATTTGCTGCTGGATATCTGAACGCAACAGTGTAACCGCGGTGCGAGGCGCGCAGGCGGCGTAGCACGTAGGCGTAGGCCTATTTAACTGCTGTGGGTGATGAGGAAAAATAATTAATCTCGCTAAGGATGTTAACGAAAAATAAATAAATAAAAATCGAAATTGAGACGAGTCACGGTGCGCATTAATAACTATATCGACGTGCTCTGCGGACGGACCCCATAACGTCCAGTAAAACGATAAATTATAGAAATGTTTTGCTCGTTCGGTCACAAGTTGCCCATTGAATCGCGTACGTACGTATTACTGCACGCGTCATCGTCGGGTTTCGCAACGCCGTGCCAAGTCGTACACGCTCAAATCATTCGTACCGCGTTACATTATGTTATATACTAGCTGAACTGCCTGGCTATTCACTCGGGAGGTATTTCACTATCTTTAGATGAGAGCAATAGCTATTTCGTGGAAAAAAATCCGGTTAAAAAAGCGTTCGACCGTTGTGCGTTCTAATGGTATTTATTTTTATTTATTTATACTGTATAAAGTTACATGTACCGCAATCGGTAGTTATGAAAAATGAGCGTATTAAAAATATTGAACAAAAGATTTCCCAAGTTATCAAAAAGTGTAAATATTTTATATGTCCAGCCCACAGCTGTTCCGGCCCTTAAAAACGCGATTCTCAAAAAATCTTATCTTATTGCATCTACTACACTCGGCGCAATAAGAAAGTTCCCTCAAAATGTCAAATTGATCGGTACGTATACGTAAGGTATATACGAGTAAATCGCCCTTACACTACGATAATATTATGTCGAGTTATGCGTAGTTGCTTCGAAAAGATCATTTAAAACGTTCCGCCGTGGTAGTCTAACACCGAGAAACGACGAACGAGTGCACCGCGGGAATGAAAAGGATTCGAAAAATTATTAATACCATAACAAACACTTACTTTGGTCGCCATCGTCGTTGTGCGCGGAGAGCGAAAAAAATATGATAGGTATCGATTTGAATCGTTGTTTGATGATCACTGATCGAACTGACAGATTATAATAATTTTATTGACGGTGGATCCGAAATTTATATACTATAAAAAAAACACAGATACTCGTCAGCCCTACTCAGAACACCCTTAGGATGGGCACGTAATGTATAATTACGTCCGCGTATGCGATCAACAACATCGTTTTCGAAGAACCGTATCAATCAAAGACCGTTGTCGATACGCGTAACCGTCGCCCGGGGCTAGGAATTGGCCATACGATTCATCCCCGCGGGTGATGAACTAATACAATCTAATATCAATAATAACAGTAATAAAAAAAATGAAGAATAATAATCAAAACAAAACCACCAGTTTAATGCGCCAAAAGAAATCAACGGGCAAGACCGCTTTCGCCCCGTTTGGGTCTTAAGAAATATGTTATTACCACCAGTTTGTTTAGGCGCCGTCTGAGATTAAATTAATATATGACACGTAACTCGTATTTCTGGAAAAATGTTTGATCACCGTCCGTAGATATCTATACAGGATGTCTCACAGACGATTTACCCATATGTGATATCTCTTGGGAAAGTTAAGATTCACAAATTCCGTTTTTTTTTCTATGTATATATATATATATATACAACTCACAGGGACAAGGATTAAAAATATTTCATATTTAAACTGAATAAAATGTTTTGATGAAAAAAGCTTAAAAAATAAAACTTAATTATATTATATAGAAAATATTAATTTCATAGAATTTTTTAAAAACTTACCTGCAGTGGTTATCAGAAAACGAGACGAGATAATAATATCATATCTTTAAACTGTAGAACACTATACGGTTTCTGTAAACTGAAAATATTATTAAAAGTTAACGAGAATAAAATGTTGAAGCGTCAATATTTTCAGAAAAAAAATTAAATAAAAAATAAATTTTCTTAACTTTTTTACCAAGACATTAAATCAAACTAAAACATGAAATATCTACAGTCTATATCTATATTCCCTGGGAGTCTTAGGAAAAAAAAACATAACTCGATCATCTTCGTTATCAAATTGATCCTAACCTTCTTAGAAGATATCGCAACGCGTAAATCCTCGGCCAGGACACCCGGTATACCATCATATAATATCACGTGTATATAACGTACGTTTATATATAATGTATGTATAAAATTCCAACGGAATCATGTGTGTTATCTATAACACGTGTACGTACGAGCTCGGGGCATCTGTGACGAACGACGTGGTCGTTCGTTTCACGTTTGTGACCTAGTTTAAATTGTTTTTCACTTATTATCGGCGCTGCGAAGGACATCTGCAGAAGGACCGAGCGCGGTGCAATCTGCAACGTCAGCGTTTTTCTCGTACGATTTGATTTTCCATTCCGTTTGTTCTCGCGCGAGCGTGTACTGCGAGGCGGCAATAAATCGGACAAAGGGCCGACTGCGCGCGATGACCATAGAGCGTTTCGGTGACGTATTATGTTACCTTAGCCGGAGGAGTGGGTATGCGCGAGACAAATCACCGGAGAACCGAATATAAAGCTCTGGGATCTGAACCCCCGGCGCAGCCGGGGCGGTGGACATGTCGTAAGGCAAAAGTCGGACAAAAGCTATACTTAGGACGCGCGTCTTTGGCAAATCTTTACGACCATCACGACGTACCTGCACAACGTGTGAAGTATTTACACGACGATCGTTCGATGATCTATATTAATAATAATAGGAAAAACAATAGTAATAGTCGTAATAATGATAATAATACAAATAGCAATAATAGATCATCGAGAGCTCGACGTGGAAAAACTTCACGAAATTACACAGTTACAACGCATATTCAGTTACGCAATACCGCGCCATCAGATGATTAACAAAATATATAACAACGCCATGTAACATTAATATGCCGAAAATTAATTATACACGTTTATCAATATAATATCGTCGATGGATCAAACATGTGTTTTCTTTTATAACGGTCGTGTTTACACTCGGCGAGTGATTTTTATATACTTTCGACGCTGTTATGCAACGCGTCGCCGATACATGGTTAAGTGTCGAAACTAATTTATTATAATAGATACCTTATACGCCTTACATGCAATTTCATTTTCAATTTAACAACAAACTGAACAAACCTTCTGACTACATTTAAAATTTATCGTAGGTACCTGTACATTATATTTTGTTTACAAACGACGTAAAATCCTTAAACCCATTAATACGTTATACCAAACGTTCAATTTAACGACAGAAAATTATATTATATCCGGTACGGGTATTTACTGTAAAAATTAAGGATTAGCCGACGCCACTGTGTACCGATACCCGATCTTCCGATAAACACGAGCGATTTATTAAAAACACAAATTTTCTGGCACAAACCATGAACCGATACCACATCTTAGCCACAAGTTTTTGTGAGGACGTATGCAGTCTTATTTGCAAATTAACTATTATTATATAGCATTGACCGTGTACCAAACGATTAAATGTACAAATCGTGTTTACGAAATTGGTTTACCCGAGACCGTGGTCTTATGCCATCATCCTTCTCAATAATAAACTATATTCATACTTAGTGAAATTATTGACATGATAACCCTTGAATGCTGCAGGTCGTTTTTTTTTGCGATATCGGTTTTGAAAAAAAAAAATCCATATCGATGAAACCGATACCAAATATCGGTTCTAGGGTCGCCCACCCGTGGTAAATTAATACTAACGATACTTTCATCGTACCAACTATATTATACAATAATTATAATCGACAACATGTACGGAATATTACATAATTAATCGTTATAATATGGTTTAAGGAAACGGTTTACACTCTTTGTTCTCACACTTATGATTAAGATGTAATTAATTAAATGCAAAACTTATTTGCAACTCATATCTTTTAAGTTTTAATTTTTCGTACAAAGAACCGCGTGATAATGTTGACGTGTATCGACGCGACGTTTGAAAATAAAATTCGTTTGCACCACATGGCTGAGCGGTGCCCACTATTTATCGAGGAAAACTGGAATTCAGCGCTTAAACTACCGATTAGAATATTTTTACTCGTATGACGGTTATATCTGTATAATAATTATTGTTCTATTAGCGTAATATTTATAATATTATGTTATTCTGTCCGATTGAATTACCGACGATCATGCGATAACGCACTAATGGTCTCCGGTTAGACATTCAAGATCGATGTTACTTTATTACCGCTGATTAAATTATAAGTGCATACGTGTGTGTCTCAAGGATTCAGTTTTAAGACAATTGACAGGATTTGACCTTGCTCTATATAAGCGATTTTTTTTAACACATAATATAGGTGCATTCAATACCGGTTATATAATAATTATTTCAAATTCCAGTTTGAGCGGAAAACTGTGGTCAGTCTTTTCTACGGTAGATGCAGGTAACACGCGATCAAGTATCCGACACACATTATTTATACAGTTTGTCAGCTTAAGCCCCGAAGACACAGAACGTTGCGGTTTTAACAGTCACTTTACATTGTAGTCTACCGTGTTTTTTTATCCACGGCATAACGACACTATTTATCTTTATCTATAGTGTAGTACATTAAATCGTTCGAAAACAATTCCACCTCCTGCAATTCCATAATTGACCGTAAACGATATATAATAAGTGCAATGGCTTATTTTTTTTTCACACGGACGCCGACGAAGACTGCATGTGACCATATATATATATATATATATTATATACGTATCGATTAAAACTCAAAACGCAATCGGTGCACTGCGGTGTAGACGGTGTGGCGACGGGTAAACTTGTGCGTCGATAGAATGAATATTATACGTATACTATGACGTAACAGATGTCCACGGCAAAACGCGTTGTACGTGCGCTGTCAATACAAGACGCTTTACGGAGGCATGGGAACTTCGTGAGTCGAGAGGAAAAGAACCCGAGTAGGATACACGACACGTACTAGAGATCACAACGGTGCGTGTGACCGGGTAAAAGCATATAGACGAAGTAATACACGGACGTACACTTCCGTCGTGCAATTCCTGCGACGAAAACAGTCGTGACTGGCGTAGGGGAGGGAGATAGGACATCACGTCCTACTCGCGCGTCGACGCGCGTGTAAATATTCGCGTTTTATAATAATCGGCGATCCGACGGTATACGTTGTACGAGTAAATCGACCGAAATCGTACGCGCTTACCGTGAGGTCGATAAGCCTATGCACTATCGAAATAGATAATAACGGTTCTTCTAGTGCCCGTCAACGTCGTCACATGTCGTTATAGTTTCGCGTAATTGAATTACGATTCCGCGTGCACGTCGTGGGGGTACACGTGTATACTCAGCTGTATTTGCTACCGTACGGTTTCATAAACGAGACATGTAGTCGGCAGTGCAAAGCATTTTTTATTTTTCGTTTTTTTCAACGCCCCTTTCTTAAGCGTTATGAAACGACGTCATCGCGGCCAAACGCCAAACTATCACTATTATTCATACTATAAAGAACGATCGGAAGCCGTACGGATTTGGAGGGACGAAAGCTCACGTGGCTCTATGGTAATAATGCGTTCGACTACAATATTACGTTATTATTGTTAATAATATCATCCGACCATGACCTTGCCGTCCGGATAGGTACAATAGTAATATAACGCGTACACTTTCTCGCACGTAAGACGAAAACAATAATTATATTACGTGTAGCATATGCAACCTGCAGCAGCCTTAGCGATGACATAAAAACTGAGGATGGGCGTCACTCTGTACGCGTAGTGTATTCGATTCCTATAGACGTACGCTTACCTGAAATCATTTGTATTCGTATCGATTTCGATGATTTGTAAACATGGAAGTAATCGACAAGACATGGTAAAAAAAAAAAAAACACCATAAAATTGATATTTTCTCCGCTGAAAAACATTGAATCACGCTGTACTAGAGTTTTTGTGGGTCACACTCATGGTTTCGGTCCATTTTTAGGATTCGACGTACGGTCGGCCTGCAAAAAAACTTTTGTGAAACACGAATCTCATCACCAACATCCACCCTCAAGCGAAATCGATCGAGAAAAAAAAATTATCCATGCCAAAAACGAATACCTGTAGAATTATATATGTCAAGAAAAAACAGTAAGCGTGCCGGGACAAACACGTACTGCCGGTGCGGCCGATAAAACCGAATGTAGTATTTCGAATCGCATCGCGGCGGCTTGCTAATGCCGTATTGCTGTTGTCTGGTTCGTGAACAATGACTTTACAAGACAATGTGATATGTTAAATGATACGCGTCGTGCGCGCAGTAGTATAATAGTTGTGGGTAAAATTATCGATCGCAAACAAATAAAACTCGTTTCGATCGGGTGGGGATTGCTATTGGATTGGCCACCACCGGAAGGAACCGTCAACTATAAAATATTATTATTATTATTATTATTATTATTACACGTGCACGCGCGCCACCGCAAACGTCCGGAATGTGTAACGATAGGTTTCGCGATGACGGCAACGACGGCGTAGGCCATTATAATAATATGAGGTCGAGATCCGGTGTTGTGCAAAAACATTCCCGACCGGTGTGCGCAACGCTTACCTACTCGCGTATACACGTCATGTATACATGTATAGGTTATAGGCGTTGAGAAATCGACGAGACTATTTCGGGTACATATACTACACGTTCGAGCGTATGTTGCGCGCACGACACGTATCATAGCGGTCGTCCTTATGTACGGTAATAATAATAGGACGCGCGTAAAATCGTCTAATCGTGTGTGCTTCGTACAGGGTCTTCCAGACGGGGGGAAAAAATGGGAAAATTCGATAAATAACTCTCGCAGAAGTAGAAAATAGTATACAATTGCATATTTTATTCTGAACACACAATGTAAACATTACGAACGCGTCCGAAGGCTGTAAACTCATGTTTTAAAATTATTATTGCCTTTAAGACGATGGTGTTCGCGCGTGAACAGGGTGTTAAGATACTATAAACTTGGGAGATAGCCATTTCAAAGGGCTTATTTTCCGAAAGTGTTGTTCAACATTCAGTTTTCATCATTTCTTGACTTTTTATAATTTTTCTAGGTAACAAGATAATAGTGTACTATTTACACAATTTTAAATTTTAATAACATTACCAGGAAACTTTATCGGAAAAATTATATGGTGATAATAATTAACATTGAATCTTTGTAAATTTGAATTTTTTTTGAAAATCATTAATCGAATAAAAGCTCAATGTTGAACCGTCGAAATTTTCAGAAAAGAATCCCTATGAAATGCCTATCTTCGAGTTACACGAAAACTAAAAAAAAAAAAAGTTAAATTCTAACTTATACCTACCAAACTATTGTCAATTAAATAGCCTTTTCCCTGGGATGTTAATACAATTAACATAATTTGATTATCTCCAACAACACAGGTGATATCGGTCTGTATAAATCTCGTCGGGACACACTGTATGTATACATTCCTGAAACGGACAAGAACGTGTTGTCAACAAAACTGCAGTCGTAATATTGTATGCTTATCTTTTCCATCGTTTCGTCACTAAACTGCAGAAGTCGCAATAATCATTGGTCCCATGGTTTCAGCTCCTGCAACATTTGGACTTGTAAAGTTTTGAAAAGAGCCGTGCTCAATATGTCAGCGTTCGATTTTAGGAATGTATACATTCGTATACATTACTACGTAAACAAATCGACGCCATATCGTCACCATTTTACGGACATAAGTATTATAGCGTATGATATTTTTAACCTTTGAACTCATACAATGGCGTATAACGTAGATCTAGCGATGGTAAAATTAAGTAAATCCATTTTTTTTTCTAAGATAATTATATAACATTTTTTCATTTCCCTGGCAGTCCCGCTGCAGTACTATTGCGCAGGGTCGCGGGGACATGTGCGCACGAGATGCATTAGCGAACTTATCCAAGCCCGTCCAAAGGCCGGATTGAATCGTTGTTTTTACACGTTCGTACGTAACATTATATATTAGTCGGGCACGTGTAGGAAACGTGGTATTTTTATGGTGCGCTTTCCGTCGATTTTTATCGCGGTACCGTTGCATAGTTCCGGTTGATAAAAGGTTTTAAATTGGTGCTAAATACGTGGATAAGGTTCACGCGTGTGAAAAGCGTTGATGACAAAAAAAGGCGAAAAAAACTTGGTTAGATATTATTAGAATTCCCGCAAAGACGTTTCCCTGAACTTTACATCCAACGGGAAACTTCTTGGGCACGTTAATCGCTTTGATCTGCGATTGCGTTCCGCAATTTTTTTCCCCACTGACTTCTGCAAATCTTTCCCGAGAAATTAATGTTTGCCTTTGGTGCCTTTTGATCTCCGGCCGAGATACGGTGCTAGGTGTGTGTGTGTGTGTGTGTGTGGGTGTGTGGATGTGTACCCACACGGTGAAGAAAAATCCCTCGAGTAGTAATCATGTATGTTTCTTTGGCTAACATGTATTTTTTTTTTTATTATTAAAATATTTATTTTACCGTACAATAAGCGCCACTTAATATCGACACAACTATAATTTAAACGGAAACAAAAATCGTACCTCACGAGATTTAAAAAATATAATCGTTAATCGCACAACAAACGCTCTCGATTTAATAACCATTAAAAGGTTTTCGTTTTAAAAAATTCGCGAAACCATAATTAAACTGTAGATATATTTGTATTAAACGCATAAAAGACAATTTTTAATTAATTTCGTTTAGGCAATATCGGAGAAAATTTTTTTTGACAGTTAACCTAAAAGTAAATAGAATTGTATTATACAACACGCCCGAGTGAATTGTGAAACTTATCGGTCTTGCATGGATATTTTCATTTTATTTTCCGAAAATACTTTTTAGAGTTTTCAAATATTTTATTGTAAACGATATTTATGAATATTTATATTGTATTCTTATCATGTTTTATATTTTTGTGACAAACTTGAAACGTATTGAAAGTGAAAGAAAACGTACAAGGTATTTTGTTTAATTATTATTAATTAGGTATATATATATATATATATATATATATATATATATATATATATATATATATATATATATGTATGTATATTCGTGATTCGAACAATACTAGGAGTTTTAAATATATATATTTTTGAATTTTAATAAGTTTTTTAATTATTTTTATAAAGAGAACAAAAATGGTAACTTAATAATAATACGATGGGAATATTCACTAATGACTTTTAAATGATTACATTTATTTACTCTCATTTTTAATTAACCACATCGAATAGTATATGCGTTTTTTAACTTTTTAATAATAGTTTCAACAAAATGTGGATGTTATTAAAAATATGTTGTATGTAAAACTTTGAAAATCAGCAACGAAAATGTATAAAATTGAGCAATGCGCCATTATTTCGCTAAGCGACCGCACATCGAACGATGCGACGTGGCTGAATAATTAATACATTACTTTTTTAAGAATACACTTTAACTACCAAGTCATTAAGAAAAAGTTTTATAAAGACCATTAAGTAAAAAAAAAAAAATATATATATTACAATATTAAAACAGTCGGTTTATTATATGGTTTCATAAGAGAGTTAATATTTTATTGTTTTGCGCATGTTTATATTATGTTAATGACGTTATATTTTTCAAAGCTGGCAATTTGTCTGGACGCGAGCCGCCGCGAAGGATATTTATTCGTGCGGGGAGCAGTTGCATTTTAAGCTGTACATAAAAACTCGCGATTTACGGCACGCCCGAGGTTTGATAAAATATTAGTTCGCACGGTTAAATTTCGACAAGACCCGCTTGCGGTCGTAGGAGATCCGTCGGATGGTCACAACCTTATCGGATGTCACAGCAGACGCTTTATTATTTTTTTGCCCACATACTCCAAGGCAACACGATTTCGGACACGAAACGTAATTCGAGTGCGAATAACAAGTCGACCGGAACCAGTTAAAGCCAATCGAAAAAAAAACGCGCCAAAACGTATTATACCTATTATATCATTATTCACGAAATACGCTGGTTTTCGCGAGCGCCGGAATAAAAGTGACGATCGATTCAATGGTCCAACATAAGAACCGATATCATAATGTTTGAATACTATGCTCGCGCTGTGTACACGACGACGACGTGTACCTCATCGGTTTACAATCACGCGTATAAGTTTCACCGACCAACTCCAAATCGAAAATATCAAAATTTTTTTGTTAAAATTGTTGAGCGCGCAATCAGCACGTGTTACCATGACCATTTTCGCAACTCATACGCTTTTGGATTAAGCGTTGCATGAAAAATAACCATAGGGGTGTAGGAGGGTGGCTGATCGAACGGTTCTGCCGCAGCTACCCTGAACGCATCAGAATTGTATTATAAATATCTTCCTATACCGCAACACTTAGCACGGACAATTAGCGTGAACGCGTACGTCGCGAACACCTATATAATATCATCACTATTGTTTAAACGGTTATTTTTGAACTTGACCAAGTCCAACGTTACAAAACGTAAATGTCACGTGTTACAATGCATCACGTCATGCGGATAGTACACAATCATCGTATTCACTGCAGCTATATTTTCTCACGGTAACGATTGTTTTGACTTTTTTTTTTTTTGGCCATTGTTACACCTTTGCCGACGACAGTACTACTTGCAGGTCATCGCGGTGACTTGCGATTCCCTAATGTCATCATGAAATATTATTGTTGCAGTCGAATAAGGCGGATCGTGTAAAACACCCGGCCGCACGCACGTTTATTCGTTCGCTCTGCGTCGACGTTTAACAAGATTAAAAGTGAATGTCGTGTAACTCACCGCAGTATGACGTGAACACAAGTAATTATGTTTAATCGTTTTAAAAACGTCGCGCGGGTTATTATTGTTGTGTTGATAAGAAAATATGTTTTCGAGTTAGCATCCACCAGCTATTTCTCGTTGTGGCCGGGGGGGGGAAGAAATAAAACATTATTCCCGGTAAACATTCACGCCTGAGGGGTAGGTAATATTTGTTCCACGACACATTTACTCCGAAGTCGCGTACATAATAATATTATGTAGATGCCCGGATAGTTTCGCACAATGTAAATAATGGGAGACTAAATTCGTCGGTGCCCGATTCGTTCCGAAGTCAACAATACACCGAGAAGACCGAAGTGAAATTGAATTTTTCTCGACATATTTAGTTCACGACGCGCTCCTCTTTCGCCCTCTTTCTCCCTTTTTAAACTCATTTCCTGGGCCAAATAACATGATTAGATTCCGGAGATGACAGCTTACTCTCGTTGTCAGAACTTTCCTATGTATTCATTATACGTCTATATAATATATATACACACCCTACGTACTGCATAGTATACGCGTACATATATATATATTATACATAATAAGCATCAAATGATTCAATCTCGCATCGCAAATAAATGCAAGAACCCCTGACGGTATTTTTTTATTTTTTTTTTTAAATATTCTATTTGGACCGAGATCGTGGTTACACGTTTCTTACCGGTAGCTCGGATGAGCGTCGACGTGTAAAATATACTCATAAGGACTGTTCGCGATTCACGATATTGTTTTCGAAAGGCGCGCGACGATTTTCAACAGCGTTATTGTCGTGAAAAATCCATTTCCTATAACATTTTTGCACCGCTTTGCGGTTCACCCGTTCGAAAGACGGTAACGTCGCGCGCAGTGAAACGCGTGTTCGAATATCGATTAAAAACAAACAATTAATGTTCAACCCAAAACAATAAAGCATGGTAACCCCGGAGCGTCACAGGGCGTACGAATACCGTACGTAATTGTACGGCGGTTGTAAACGCGGAGAACGTTCGACACGTTATTAAAGTCTTAATTTTATTCTCGACGGAATGTTTCGATCGAACGCCGTATTGGACTAAGCGTACGGCGAGCGATTTGATTAAAGATTTTTGTCGTCGCCCGCCCGATCGACGCGTTTTATTAAAAATCCCACGGCAAAATATCGTAACGTAACCGTTATTATGATAATCGCCTATGTAGTACCGCGATGACATGCGTAGGTTATGTAAACACAGCTCGGCGGTACGCGCCGCATAATGTTTTAATCAAGGAGTTACAGCACAATAAATTATTATAAACCGTTATTGTTTCTCAGAACCGTTTCACCTGCGGTACGTCATCCGCTACGCCGCAGTGGTTCTCAACGTTTTTTCATTCACGTACCCCTTTACCACTGACAACTATTTCACGTACCCCAAATATCGATTTCATTATAAATAATGGAAAATAATAATAAAAATAATAATTTTTAAGGAAAATTTGGAAATATTTATCTATTTTAATTAGCTTGCGCCAAACAATGTATATAAAAATAATAATGTCGACTAAAAAATTGTATTTTAATGTGAAATTTGAGCTGGTTAGCTTGAACTTAATTTTTTTAAATCTGGCTCCACACTTGATAAATAGACCCGTAAGCCTGAACTTATAAAAAAGTTATTTCGATACTTATTTTTTATGAACGAGTCCGTAGAGAAGGCCCTTTCCACCAACACAGTGCTTGTGAATGGTAGCAGATATAGCGATGTAACGAGTCTCTACAATTGTCTAAAAATAATTTACAAAAATTGATCTACTAAATTATCTACATTTTACAGTGTTCATATTATAACGATGAAATGTTATCGCATTAATGACATCAAATCGCAGACTCTACATTGTAATAAGTACACAATTATTAAATAATTGAATATTTCGTTAATAGCAAACTATTTCATTTATATTAAATTTAACTTTTTCCGCCATTACTCAATTTTTTTCGCGTACCCCTTGAGATCATGTACCACGTACCCCAGGTTGAGAACCGCTGCGCTACGGTGATTCAGATCCCTGCACTCTGCGCAGCACCTGCACCCCTCCGAGTGCAGTCCTTTTCTGCACGCGCGCGCCCGCTGACGTTGAAACATTGTTCGGTCGTGCGCGCTTGTTCGAACGTTGCGCAACCCCGACGTCGTACGGGATTATTAGTCTCGATAAGGGTTGGAAAACTGCGCGGCCGCGGCGTGTGCATCGAAAAAAATTGAAAAAAAAAAACGAACGGAAACAGATTTTCTAGGGAAAAATTCGATTCCAAATAATAATAATAATCGACTTTATCGCGGCGGACTCGTGTTGTTACAATATTCGTGTGCACGTGATTACGTACAATACACGTATAATACGCACACGATACATTATATTCAGCTTCGTCCGTTTTTATTTCCCTCGTACAAGTGGGCTTTTGCGCTGTGTGTGAGTGTGGTTTTATGAATAGAAAATTAAAATGCGTTTATAACTTTCACTTAATCATTTCACGCGCCTGGCAATACGAAATTGTAATACTCTTTATCGTGTGTGTGTGTGCGTACGATTACTTCATGTTGCATATGGGCGATCTTGTTTTAATATTGTAATTATACACACACGCGGTACACACGCTTACGCGCTTCGAAAAGCGGTTGCTGCCCCTACGCTTGTAATAACATTATATAAACGAAACAAATACGACATAGGTAGTGTTGAAAATCGATTATTTATCGCGTGCACCGTACGATATTCGAACCTCGGTGGACGATGCTTTTAAAAGACACGTGTAGGTACAACATGCGACGTTGTACGGGTGAGCGTCCGATTGTTTTTCGTCGACTACGTCGTTCTTCCGTGCACACGCTGTTAGAGGGCCCGGATTTAAAGAGCGAATTTAAACGCGCTCTGCGATACGGTTCTTTCTGAGCATACGAAATACCGTACGTACTTCAGCAAGTTTAAAACTTTTGTTTTCCATTTGTCTTTTTTCTCCAACTCCCTCGATTTGTCCTCGTTGTCCGTGCACCAACGCATCTGTCATCTTTTCACTCATTTTACGCTTATTGTGAAAATATGCACTGGAAAAAAAAAATTCCAAATCGAAACATTACCGATATAAAGAGACTTTAGTTTACGCTTAAAAAGAAACAGAACTTCTTTAATATCAGATGATGATGTTATTTTATGATCTATGTATAAGATACTGTATTCTTCGTAAAACATTATATAATCGTCCATTTATCGCAGTTATATTGTTTTTACAGACCATTTTTTAAGTGCATTGTTGATGTTGGAAGTTATTTTTAGAACTTTCAAATATCTCACTTTTAAGAAATGTGTACTTCAATTGCTTAAAGGCATAAATATAAACCGTACTACTCGTGATCATTATTTTTATTTAATGTGTTACATTTTACACAGTGCAGAAACACCTTATAATATTATACGTGCATAACCTTCAAATATATTAATTACTACCTAATACTAAAAATTAATTTTATACTTGAAATCATTGACCTATATTGAATCTGAACTTTTAGATTTAGAAAGAAAACATTTATTACACGCGTTACTGTTCACAGTGTATTACATAGGTACATAATAATAGTTTTATTGCCATCGGCGAATTGTACACACATGCATTTTAAGCAATTTCGAGCACATATACATAATAATATGTAGGTAACACAATGTTATTACTCGGTTGCTCAAAATTAATGCGGTAATTAATATTTCGCATTATTTTAATTAGTTCAAAATGATAATTATCAGCGTAATACGTCTAAAATTATAATATTATACTTTGGTTTTTATGTTAATCGGACGAAAAACTTTCACGTATTCGACGGGTGTACAAGTGAAACGTTTCAAAGTCCTGATGAAATAATATGGTAAACCGAGCAAATGTTACATTATTTGTACAGCGCACAAGATATTGATAGTAGTCAAATGTCCGTAGAAAATAATGTCCGATATAGTCTTATGCTGCTGCCGTTATTTAACACCGAAACATGAATTTATTTACATTTTTACATGCAAACTGTTATATTAGGATATTACGTATATTAGTTTTAAAATATTATCATACTTTATTGTTGCAGAATACGACCAAGAAGTTGATATGAAATAAACACACGTCTTACATTCAAGGTAAGTAATATTTATTACTTCCTAAGTACATATAATACGCTTATAATATTACATTTTCCTATATGTTCATTATAAATCATGTAATATATTAACAATATTCGTATTGTACGGATATATACAATATTTGTACACGAAATAATTTATTTTTAAGCCATCCAGGATACATGTCCGGAATCAAATTATTTTATTTAAATCTCCTTACCATGTTCACTCTCCCATACACACATAAAGACATACGTATAATATAGTTTACTGCGATGTATAAGTATTGAACTTTATTCATTTAGAATTTTTAAAATGGTATTTCTTAGGAAAATGTTGATTGGCAAGAGTAAAACAAGCGCACACAAAAACTGTTAATAGTATGTGGAAGATATATTAAAGCGTAGCAATAAAATAATATGACATTTTTAATTTCATATCTACTTTTAACGACTTTTACAACTTATAACTTATAAGTAATAAGTGTTAGAACTTCAATCCAATTTTATTTTATAAAACTTTATTTGGTTTTAGAGTGTGTTGAAATGCATTATGTCCATTGCCCATAAACATTTTAAAAAAACAAATTTTGACCGATAATGTGCTAAAAATGAATCATACAATTTATATTTAGAAATTATGATCGTAGAACCTCAAATTAATTTTATTTCAAACCCTCACAATTACTACCTTCACTATTATTCAAGCCCACGTGTATTTAATGTTGTATTCGATTAAGATTAGCATAAGACTATAAAAGTTCTTATGATTTTTCTTTAAAAGAACATCGTTTTTGATCATTTTTTTCCATTTATTTCGATGACTAAGTTTTCTGAAATCGAGGTCACGTTTAAATTTTATTTCGAACAAAGTCCTTAATCATTTTTAATGCTCAGTTATAATAATGTACACAATAAAAAAAAAATACCTCAAGACTTTAATATATTCAGTCATAACTTATAAACTTTTTAAACAATTGACTTTCGTATGTTTAATATACGACATTATAAAAATTTGTACCTGGTATTTTCCCTTATTTTATGTGTAATATTTTAGTATAGAAATAAATATATTTAAAATATGTTTATAAACAAAATCATATAAATTTAAAAAAAGGGGGGGGGGAAACAAGTAGAAAATTATTCACAATCTGTATATAATATATATAAGGATAAACTGATGTATCAACGCAATGCCTAAACCGCTGAGTCTAGATACTTGAAATTTTGTATGAAGTTTCTTATAATATGATGTAGATGAGCACCAAAGGATTTTGCTATTTAACCCACTACACGTTTTTAAAACTTCATCCTAAGGTAGTGAAAGTGGAGTTTCCAAAAAAAGTTTAATTTTTTTTTCGTTTGAATTTCCCGTTCATGCATGAAAAAACGCTTAAACAATTAATTTTAGATAGCTATTATAGTACAATTCATATAGGTAATGTATATAATATTTAATGTGTATGATATGGACTTTCTAAGAGAATCGGGAATTTTACTTAACTCAACAAATGATATCACAGCTTTATAATGCCTACACTTTTTTTTTTTTTTATTTAAAGGAAACTTTGTTAACAATTAGTTTCGACAATTTACATGCCTACACTTTTAATATATAATTAATTACTCGGCCGCAGCTATCGCATAACACTCCACCGTCAATTGCACTTGTCACAGAGCCAAACTATCAGATTCGCAGGAGTTGACTTCAGATAGAACTGTTCTCCCATGGTCAGTTTTACGTAGCGTGCCTAACCTCACCCCTACAGCCTGTTTGTTCAGACACCACCCTCTAAAATGTTAAAGAACGCCGTGAGTAGAGCAAAGAAATATTGTAAAAAATTAAATGACTATGAATTCATAACTATTTTATTCACACCGTATGAGCGCAATTAAATCAGTGCATTTAGTACTTATACAGTATACAGCGTATTTTGATTAATTATAACTTTCAACCTAGCGTTCTGAAGTGTTTTTTAATCTTATGTATTTGCATTCATATTACTAAGCCTCGGGCAACGCCGGGTAACGAAAGCTAGTATATGTTTATATTCTATAGAGAGTTATTATTTTTGATGGTGTATAGCATACAGATCTCATTTAAATTGAGTCCTCACGTATGTTAATAAACTTTTATTCCGTATGTACATTCTATAATTCTGTATGTTATACATGTTAATTTTTTCATAATTAAATCAAAACAATTATATAAAATTAACATAATTAGAACAGTTATTCAATTTCTCACCACGCGTATAATTTTGTTGAATTGCATTAGTTTTTATTAGTAACAATTGTCTAATTCGTACCATATAAGTTAATCTTTTTTTTATATTTTTATTTATTATTTAATTTAAATAATATCCTAAGTTGTTTTAAGTTTTTTATTTAATATATGGATGTGATACGTTTATTTCAACTTAATTAATTTAAAAATATACCGAAATAAACCATTATAAACCATTATACGAATCGTCAATCATTATACTTATTTATACGTGTTTTCAAAGTACAGGGTCAATCATTTTTAACAATTAATAATGTAAAATCTTAAGTATCTATAATATACGTATAATTATTCAAACGAATAAAAGGTTATAAAGCCATATTCTACAAATGTAATGTAATTATCATGGAGTCATTGAAAACGTATTGATACACTTTCGAAATGATGAGCAAACAAAATAACGATTGATTTCGTTCGTATGCTATTGGTATGTAACATTGTTGAGTCGATTGCCAAATTTCAACGGAAAAAAAAAAGTGTTAAAGAGAGCGAGAACAGTAATTTTTTTCCATATTCTTTCATCTCAGACGTATAATATGTTCATATTATTATTATATGTAACCTCTTCATACGACCCTCGAATCGTTTTTCTTTCGAAATCTGTGATATGCTGTATATTGTATTACAATTATTTTATTATAAGTACACATGCGTGCAGACAGTAAGGTTCTCGACACTTGCCGAAGAACGGAACAATACCAAAGCGTGAACCACGTGCGGTGCGTGTGTGTGGATGCAGTAAATAAAAAAATAATCAGCGTGAAAACGTGAAATCGAAAATACGGCAGTACGCGTGTACCTTCGTCACGGATAGCTATTTATTTGTTTGTTAAAACTATATCGCGGTAGATCGCTTCGTAACGATAATCATTGTTTCAATAATAATTGTATATATCCAACTATATATCCTACGATACCGCGGTGTGACACCGCATCGTACGTCGGCGAATAAGCGTCCGTCGCGTGCTTTACCGTACATTGTGACCGGTTAGGACACGCGACAGGGAGAACGCTGTCATCGGAGAAGCTGATGTCTGAAGGTCCCCTCTGTGGAAGCAATGTTAAAAAACGGAGACGTCATTGTTATCGGAGATAAAGAGAGTGAGAGAAAGACGATCGAAAAAAAAAAAAAAACTTGTTTGCAGGCTATAATAATGTGTATCGGCTACCATGTTTCAATGTAAATGACCTATATTACATAATAACTGTATGCACCCACACGTGACGTACAATATTTATTTATATGCGTGTGTGCTATAAACGGTACGAAGCGAAATAATTTAAACCGAATTACCCGAAGCATTTCAGTCTTGAAAAATTGTACTCGTACGTACTTGGAGTTGACCTGACTTTTTTTTTCGCCAGATTCGCGTTTTTAGCCGCTAATCGTTAATTTCAGCGATTACGATTATTTCAGAACGTGTCCGTGAACGTTATTACAATGTGTGAAAAAACGGTCCGAAACATCTATTATAACGTATATTCTTTACGCACATACATCGTATGTTAAACAGTGTAATACAACGCGGCCCGTTGTATACAGACAAGCAATGCAAATATCGTCGATACCGAAAGGACGCGGACGGGTTTTTAATATATTCTATAAGGTACGTAATTTATTCGCAGAAAAAATGCGTTGATAACGGAACGGATTGTGGTAACTTTGACGCCGAGACTCGAGAGCGATAGAGTTACAGCAGAGTTGATTACTTTGTCGGAGAAGACCTAATGTCACTGCGAGTCGAGACGCGGTCCAGGAACTGAACTTTGATCATGTTTAAGGGGAGGAGTGTCTAGAAACCTCGTGAGGTAAGATAACGGCTTCAAAAATAAGTATAATACCAATAATTTAAGCTTTTGGAGTTTTTGTGTACGCTCAACACACCGGGTTTTGTAACTCTGTTAATCGGAGTCCAGGAACAGGTCGATGAATATTCTATCACAGTCTAAGTACACCTAACTGTGGTATTGTTGACCGATGAGCGATGAGTAAATGAACAGCAATAACAGTTATTTTATAACACACGATTCGTAGGTTTATTTACAGTAAGATAATGATGATGCGGGAGAATGAGCGGTTGGTATGTGAGCGATGACGATGAACAATCGAGGAATGCGTGCCTCGGCTGGAAATGGCGTGTGGGAAAGCGCGTTAGTACGGGGCCGGCTTGTACGCTGGCGCGGGCTTGTAGGCGGGCGCGGCGGGTGCGTAAGACGGTGCGCCTTCCTTTTTGACTTCGGCGTTGAAACCGTAGTCGTCGGCGGTGTACTCGACGATCCTCTTGGTGCCGTCGGCCTCGGCCAGGCTGTAGTATCCCTTCACGGTCTTGCCGTCGCTGGACTCGGCTTGGCTCTTCACGTCGTACGTGCTCGGGTCGTTGACGGAGTACTCGAAGCTGTACGGGATCGGCGGGTAGGCGGGCTCGGGCGCATACGCCTTGGGCGCCGGGTAGGCCGCGGGTTTGTAGGCAGGTGCGGCGTATTGGGCCAGGGCGGCGGCCACGCAAACGGCGAGGATGATCAGCTGAAACGAGAAGTGAACATTCAATACCACATAATATATACTACGAACGTAGGACGTCGCAAATCGTATTGTCGCTATAACGGTCGCATAAAATGTACATGAACGGTTTTACCTTTGCGGCCATTTTGTAAGAAGGATTGCTGGTCTAGTGTACTTCCTTGGTGTACTGGCGAAACACGGCGATGAACACTGGTGACTGTACCCTACGCTGTCGCCGTATTTATATCGAAAGAGTCGCATAATAAGTTTCCTATCCCTTCCAAGCATATTATATATTAGAATAATATAAGTTCCCTTAAGAATATATTATTCATTTATATTGGAACGGTCGCCGCGAACCGGTTGTTAAATGTAGTTCAACATTACGTGTATACATAATTTATCATACTGGTAAGAAAATGAACTTTTCAACATGCGTAAGCGTAAGTGTAACCTAAAAATAAATAGTTTGACTCGGGCCACTATAGATTTTGGTGCACTTTTTCTCACACGTAATGGTTTAAACATAACACATATTATTATGCTTTTATCCAATCTTTGGTTTCAGCTGTCAAAGACACAGTACTAAGACGACCGTTTCATTCGAATAAGTATGCCAAAGCAAGTCGTACATGTAAGCTTACGATGTTGTATACTCGTAAACCTACGTTATTTAAGAGTACAACTGATAAATATAACAATTATAGTCATATAGGTTATGTACATTATATATAGTAAGATGCTAATAAAACTACCTAATAACGTTAAATTGTTTCATTTATTTTCACTACTTAAATAAAAAAATATATAATATCAAAGTAACGGTGATTTAGTAAATTCATAAAAAACTATACTTAAAAATTTTATTTTAATTATTTTGCCTATAAAAAAATATTTTCTCAATATTAAAAGATAATAAAAACTTCTTAAATATAGGATGGGAAAAAAAATAATAAATTTGTTCACTTCTTATATCGAAAATCATATACCTATGGACCATGGTAGAGTCGTGAAAACATTTTGAGAAAAATATACCAGAGGTTTTTTACTTATTTAAAAATTACACTTAATTACTTAAACATTCAGAACCAATATATCTCCAATAGAGTTTGTTTAAGATTTATTATTTTATATTAAAACTGTGAATACGGTTTCATTATTATTTCACAAACTTACAGCTAATTGTGTTTGACTTGTAATTAGAGATTTTTTGAAGAATACTTTCCGTTTTTTTTAAGTACTTCGCATTTTTCTCAAAATGTGTTTTCCAAAAATGTTATTTATTTTTAAAATATGGAGTTTTAGATTTAGTTTAGCTGAAACAACTCATGTCAACAAAAACAATTATAATTTTTATAATTAGACGGACACTTTTTTTTGTAGAAAAGTTCTGCGGAGTTGTAAGTTCATGAGAAGTAATATATAATTTCACGAAAACCTGAAGCATTTTCATAAATAATACACTCTAACAACTTTTGTTATTTTATGCAGTGTAATGAATTATTTTTCTATAGAAATCTTTCGTGACAATTTTACTTTGAATTAAAATAATTTATATTTTATTCCAAGAAAAAATCTAATTATTTGAGATAAACCAAATACCATTCGGGCAATAAAAGGATGTATTATTTTACTCTTCGAAGTATTTTACATTCTAAACAGAAACAGGTTTAATATAAACAATAAAATAATTCGGAGTAAAAAATAAAATATTTTAATTTTTTTTTGATATATATATATATATATATGTATTTATGCTATATGGATAATATGTTTCTCATCATTCACGATATTGCCATGTAAAGTTTAAATAATAATCGAATCTTATTAAAAAAAAAAATTATAAAATAATATTCCAACTATCAAAGTATTCATTTAATTTTAAAACCCATTTTAACAAATATATTATATACTGTTATTATGAACCACTCAAAAACTTAAAGTGGAATAAACTTAACGTTATCAAATATCAATAGTGAAAATATTGGCAATACCTTATTTTCATTTTAAACGTATAAAAATAACATTTTCCTTTTTACCTTTTCAAACGGTTTTAATATAACATAACCTGACACATGGTATATAATTTGATGGACACAGTCAAATTAGGTAAAAACTAATGATAGATGTAAAACATTTAGGTATTTATATTTTATACCCATTTATAAGCCATATTGTTCTAAACTTAAGATGAACAACAACAATAAACACACTATTGTCCACAGACATTCAAGAATGACTCGAAAAAATGCTCGAAATAATTATATATTCTTCGAAACACATGATGAGAATAGAGCTGTAGAGGTTACTGTTAAAACGTTTAAGTTCTCACAGCTCAAAATCATTAAACTCTTTGTAGAGTGTTAGAAAAGTTGTGTAAATATACAACATATTCTAACCTATACGAACCGTTATTATTTGGTGCTAAGAAAATGCAATCGTATGACCAGAATAGGCGAGTAGTCGACAAGAGTTCGTTCGGAATTGCTGTTGTAGTTAACAAACGAACGACTCTTAAAGTGTAGCATTGTCTATGCGTTGTTGGATGACAAACCGAATAAAAAAACACCACGATATACGGTAAATACATATTCATATTTATATTTACACAATAAATACATAAGTTATGGTATCCACTGTAATATATATTGGTATACGGCAATGCATATATGACTTTGAAGCCACGGTTGATGTGAACGCGGTGGCTCAGAGGTACACGAAAAAAGGATAAGAAAGGTGTCGAAGAGAAATGATGAGTTGCAGGTGCCACACGACTAAGGAAATTAGTATGCTGGCTTGTAAGCCGGAGCGGAGTAAGATGGTGCTGAGTAGGCTGGTGCGGAGTATGCTGGTGCTGAGTAAGCTGGTGCAGAGTATGCTGGTGCTGAGTATGCTGGCTTGTAGGCTGGGGCGGAGTAAGACGGTGAGGAGTACGCTGGCTTGTAGGCCGGGGCGGAGTACGGTGCCTTGTATCCTGATCCTTCGACTTTCTTGACGTCAGCGTTGAATCCGTACGAGTCGGCGGTGTAGTCGACCACGCGGGTGGAACCGTCGGCTTCGACGAGGCTGTAGGATCCCTTGACGTTGCCGTTGCCGTCGCTGTGTTCGTATTGGCTGTGCACGTCGTAGGTGTGTGGGTCGTTCACGGAGTACTCGAAGCTGTACGGGGTTGGTGGGTAAGCGGGTTCCGGAGCGTAGGCCTTTGGCGCGGCGTAAGCGGGTGCGGCGTATCCTTGAGACGGGTAAGCCGGGGCGGCGTATTGGGCGAGTGTGGTGGCCACGCAGGCGGCGAAAATGATCATCTGGAAAACAAACAAAGAAACGAAACCGTAAGGGTTAGAAATGAAAACGATTATGTATCGGGTTGTTCTAGTGGATTTTTTTTCTTTTCAATCCCGTCGTTTTAACAGTCATGTTTTCGAAAACTTATCAAACGAAGTGTATACCTTGGCGGCCATTTTATTTGTTCGTTTTTGAATATCTTGTTGTACGTTCTAGATAGTTCGATCGACTGCAACTGATGGCTGTCTGCTTACAGTGCTCCGTATTTATGCTAACGGACTATTGTAATTTCATCCATTCCCTATACGGCTGTTTTAGTTGTTAAACGTAGGTGTGTTACAGTTTTTTTTTTTTTCATCAAAACCGGTTGGGAACTATTGATTATTTTTTATTTTAGTGTATTCAACACTAATTCGGTTACCGCCCTTTTGCTCTAAATATTCCTTTCGAATCAATCGATACAACAAAAATGTAAAGTAACGTCCTTTTACTTTTTTTACTGTTTTGTAAAACATACCTATTGAAATTGTAATGTTTAATCAATATATTATAATATAATGCTTAAAATTTTTATGCATTGGTTATTTATTGTCCTAAATACATTTTTAGCTAATAAACAGGAGTTAGGTGTAGGTATCGTGTTTTATGTCGAATGTTTTATGTCAACATGTATTCATCAATGTATATTATACATATTTATAGATACGTGCTAAGATTATTCGTAGTACGCCATGAAGGTTTTATGGGAATGTCATTAACGAATGATTTTATGCATGTCTCTTCCAGCGTGTATTTTAATGAACGTATATATTTTTCCAAAACTAATCTTACATTTTCTTTTATATGAAACCTCTTGATGACTTGATTTCAAAAGCAACTTTCAGGCATTTAAATAACATAAAAAAAAAAATCCCAATGAATTCACTAACTTGCGATATATATATATAATATATATTCATCAATCATCAGAAAGTAAAAATATAATGATGTTATAATAGTTTAATATAGTAGTAACACAAGTATATGTAGATGCTGAGACATATTATTCGTGATATTATTTGAAAATTTTTATCAATTTGTGTAATACAAAATAAATAACCATTCTGACTTAAATAATTTAGTATTTTCGTACCGAAATTTCAAATAAAACAGAGGCCAAGCTTTGTCTACCATATTATCGACTTATTCGGTTTCTCTAGTTTGAATTAATATCCTCATAAAATCATTATTTTTTTGCTCGGTTTCCAACTATTGTTTTACTTGACATTTTTTAAAATATATTAATAAGTACTTTTCTATGGTTTACGTGTACTCAATATAAAAAATAAAAAAACTAACGGGTGATTTGCAAATAATTATACAGCCGCAAAAAATGTAAAATTATGTCAATTTTTGTGTTTTGAAACTTGAACTTACAACGACTTTCTTGACGTGCAATCGATGATAATAATCATACTTAATCATACGCATATTATGGCTCATTCCCACCAATATTTTTTCATAAATTATCGTACCGTATTTTTTTGAAAAAAATTATGACTTCACAGACTGCTTGTGGTTATGAGACCGTACATTATTATTGTTTTTTATCATCATATTTTGTGATTGTACAATATTTATGTATTTATTCATGTATGGATTCCGGATAGTCTGTTTACTTCATTGAATCTGTTTGGTAAAGATATTTCCATTCAAACACAAATATTGTGAAGTTGAAAACAAACAGGTAGGTACGGAGACTTAAAAAAATCTGTTTATTGTAAAATCAAGGTATCGCTAAAGGATTTGTATAAAAAAACAACACTGAAACGGACGAAAGAGAAAGTTTGGTGATATTGAATTTTCGTTTGATTCGACGGTGTCCAAGGTCCACATTTTGTAAAATACACAATTCAGTCGTATGGTAAATATCCACAAAGAAAAACAAAACCGTTTACGATCGTAATACCATACTCGACGACGACCAGCGTCTTGTACATTATCGTACGGGAGTGTCGTAGTCTGGGACTCCACGCGTACAGCAATATCGTGTTGCAGGCGAGAGACGCGAAGGAATTATGACAACAAATACACAGTGTCGGTTATTGTAAAAATATAAACTATTTTTTATTCATAAAACAAACATAACGGGTGACGCACGTGATACTATTACAATGCTATATGAGTAGGTGCTGGTGATGACGTCTTGACGACGGCAGTCGGACTGTCGTTGACGCGAGACGTGATGAGATGACCTGTGGTGCGATGTGATGTCGGTTAGGTTCCTGACGCCGCGCCGCGCAGCACATCAGTACGCCGGCTTGTACGCGGCGGCGATCGGCCTGTACGCGGCGGCGATCGGCCTGTACGCGGCGATCGGCCTGTAGACAGGGGCGGCCGACTTGTAGACCGGTGCGGCTGGGTAGGCCACGGCAGCGGGTGCGGGGGCGTAAGCAACGGCAGCGGGTGCGGGGGCGTAAGCAACGGCAGCGGGTGCGGGGGCGTACGCGACGGGGCTGCCCTCCTTCTTGACGACGGCGTTGAAACCGTAGTCGTCGGCGGTGTACTCGACGATCCTCTTGGTGCCGTCGGCTTCGGCCAGGCTGTAGTATCCCTTCACGTTCTTGCCGTCGCTGGACTCGGCCTGGCTCTTCACGTCACCGGTCTGGTAGTCGTTAACGGCGTACTCGAAGCTGTACGGGGTCGGCGGGTACTCGGGCTCGGGTGCGGCGGCGTACGGCTTGTACGCGGGGTAGACCGGAGCCGGAGCGGCAGCGTAGACCGGGGCTGGAGCCGCGTAGACCGGGGTTGGAGCCGCGTAGACCGGGGTTGGAGCCACGTAGACCGGGGCCGGTGCCGACTTGTAGTAGGCCGACGGCACGGCGTACTGGGCCAGGGAGACGGACACGCAGGCGGCGAGGACGATAAACTGAAAACGGTCACGTGGTTAACTTATGAGGTTTGACGGATAGTAAAATGACGAAGGAAAGCTTAGCGGTATGAGGAGCACGAGCGTGATGAGGGTGGGCTTTGAGGGATTAGTATTTGTCTGGCAAAAAAATTGCTCAAAGCCCTTTTGATTACGCCACAACGGTATGGATTGTGTTGCCATTACCCTTCCAGATTTTGAAATTCTTACCCGCGTTACTTAGGGCCTGTAGGCGTTTCGAATACCTTTGCGAGTTGGTGCGAAACCGTGAAGTTCTCCCGTGCGAAATCGTACAAAGGAGTGGTAAGCCAAAAGTAAGATAGTTCAACCACCGTCCGCGGTACAAATGCAATGGTATAGTATTTCGACGTGAATTATAGACTTAGTACAATCGGTACGAGGGAATATCATTATTTTGTTAGATCGTAATTTTTTGGTCACCTGCAGATTAATATTTAACGATTGACAACGGACTTTACTTACCTATACTGTCCAACGTATTAAAGTATTGCAAAACGATCCGGACGTTCGGGAACTTTGAATAAAAATCTACCAGCCTATAGCCAACTTTTAACGGAACCTTTAAGTCATCGCGCTATCGAATAGATAAGTATGCGCGCAGATTTAATGTGACGTGATTGCGTGAGTGGATTTAGGAGCGAGAGCAAGCCTAGACGATCCATAAAATACTACACTTTACTGTCCCGTTGGAAACCGCCCTGCTGAAGAAGCTCGAATGCGTTGTGCTAGATGCCCCTGACTATATAGCGCATAGAATTCCGGACGATAGAAAATGTCAACAATAATATCATAACGTAACGATGTAATTACCTTTGCTGCCATTTCTGATTTGAAACTCGTTCTGCGTACTTAAGGTTCACTGAAATAAAACTCGTTCTTACACGACACTGAACACTGATGACAATTCCAAAGAGTGTCGCGGTATTTATATTAAAAGTCACAAGATTTAATATCCCTTCCAAACGCGTGTTTCCCTACAAAATCATATTTGTTAATGTGAACCGGTTGTATGATGTAGTTCAATAATATGTATGTAGGTAAGTTCGCAAGAAAATTGGAAAAAACAATATAACAGCTTCAAGTTTTACACAATTTCCAGTTGCCTTAAAAACACAGATTATTCAATGTGTTTTGTTTTTTATTCGGTTTACGACCATAACACATAATATATATATATATTTAATATATTGTATTTATAGTACATCTACATAATAATGTGTAACCAAAATATATGTATTATTTATTTTATTTGTATTATGTATTATTTAAATATAATATTTTTGGGTTTTTTTTTCTGTATAAGAATTACTCATGGTTACTTTAATAATGTTGAATAATGTGTCTGAACAATTATATTTATAGACGTAATTTATAGCGTAAAACTTTGTATCCGTATAATAGTACCTTATATATTTTTTAAATTAATGTTTTTCGTAAATCAAACTAGGTAAATTATACATCATTCATGTTTAGATAAATTGACAACACATGGTTTGTGGAGTAATAAAAATGTACAGCAACATTGATTCAACTTCTGTGATGTAACGATGATTTAATTTAATAACTATCTGATTTTACAACTATTTGTTGTATCGTGGAAACACAACAGTTCTGCACGTTACATGATTGACATCCCAAAATTTTTTGTTTATTACAAATTTATAACAAAATTATAATGGTTGTAAATAATTTACTTATGGCATTTTTATTCACACGTAATAATAGTCACAATGTATATTATTATAACGCATATCATAACTTAAAAGGCAATAAAATATACTTTCTTCCGCAAAACGAGTATTTCTAACACACCGCTGTTCATAAGGATAGTACAATAATTTTCTTTGAAACTAAGACATAAATTAAATTGTGTTCATGCAACGTGTAATGTTTACTCTTTTAAGAAACATACAAGCTATTCAGGCTCACAATATTGTGTTTTTTTATAGTTATAAATGTCCACACTTTTAAGAAAAACGAACTCCTTATGTTTCGATACATGAACTTTTCTGTGAACCGTAAACAAACTGATGGTATTGGTACAGTTCCTGTGTATATTAAAGTTGGATATGCAGTTTAATATGCAGTGAAACTATTTTTCATTTTATTATTCCGGAAAATATTAATAACTAATAACTCATCGTTATGTAAACGTCGTGCATTGTTCAATATTATATATTCATACAATTATAAACGATATTATTTTTTATATTGTTTAGGGTATATAAAATGGCAACAACATATTCATACTGGTACAACAATTTTGGTCGCATTGCGAGGGCATATAATCTGCACCGGCTTCTTTCGGTACCGATAAATAGTCCTTCAAAAATAAAAAACCAACGTTAACCCCTATGCGATTAGTTCGACGACGAACCACCGAGGACGAGAACCTTGGTCTGCGAGTATCGAGTGCTAATTATTGTACTTCACGTGTAACGGACACGTCCTCGGTAAAATACTTTCACATCCGTGACTGCACTGTGATCGCATATCCTGTCACGAGGTCCATCGTTGATCCTTAGTCCTTACCTCCCAGCCGCGGTCGTCAATCTCCGACATTCATGATGCTCTATACGTGGACTTTGTCTCTCTCGAAGTCCTGGCGTCCACCCGCAAACACCCTTTCTCCGGAAAACCGTTTCTTTAGGTGCACGGAGATTGTCTACGGTAGAAGTTTCGCATGGGACAGAAACGCAAGTTTCGCGTTTCGCAGATGCCTTGATCATCATTTCCCCACAGTGAACGGTGACGGTTAACGTCTACTGCATCACATAGTTTGCATATATTTCAATTGTTCAATTTTTCGTCTGCTCCACTTCACCAGAGGCGTAATATGTACATTACTGCACATAAAAGTATATGCTTTCTGAGTAATTATTGTAAGGTTTATAATAAGGTTTACAATACCACTAAAAATTTACTTAGAAATTAACAAAATCGTTTTCAAAAGACTTAACAAATGAATGCAGTTACCATCTTTTTGTCTCCGGTTTGCTTCGAATATCCCGAAACAATCAAAATATTATACAAGTTATTTTAACACTTGTAATTGTTAATACAATTTTTAATCGATTTTTAGAACTCACGAATAGTTTTTCTGACCGTCAAACAACTTTTATTTTTTTAATTTCAACCAGTATGTTTACAGATACAAGTTTAATCATCAGTAGATATTTATTCTAGTTATTTTTCAAGACCAACGATTTGAATTGACCGTATTTTTATAAATAATATCAATTTTTATTTTATATTCCAATTACAGTAGTAAATCATTGTATTTAATTTGTTTTTGGTGAGTGACAAATGCAATTGGTTTAGTATAATATTATAACCCTGTATAGCGAAATGAAACGTAACTCATTTTGAAGAGAGAAAAATGCATTGAATTCGTCGTTTCTCACGTAAAAAATTACTTGTAACTCCCCGAAATATTGGCATAGTAGTCTTGAAAACACTTTCAGTCTTGTTTACTGAAAAACGTACGACCACAAAAGTAATCTTTTTAACAGTAGATGTAGGTTTATCTTAATAATGTTAAAAGTGTAAACACTATATTCTCGTATTGCGCGTGGGAAATGAATACGAGCCAAACGAAATATTTTGAATCAACAACCGAGTTAATTAAACATTACGTTCGGATGATGTAACATAAGATGACTAATTTCTGTAACAAAAAGTGCTCTAGATAAACGACGAATGTGGGAGCTGGGACGGATCATGCGGTTATTGGCGGTTGATTATCGCATTTCAGTATACCTTGTGCGGGCGGCGGGCCTCGCCTGTAAGGCGGGGGTGGAATAAGCCGATGCGACGTAGGCTAGGGTGGCTTTGTAGGCCGGGGATGAGTAAGACGGGGTGTCGTATCCATTTTTCTTTCTTTACGACAGCATTGAAACCGTTACAGTCGTCGGCGATGTACTCAACGGTACAGGTGGAACCTTCGGGTTCGACAAGGCTTCAGTAGGATCCGTGGACGTAGCCGTCGTCGTAATCGTGTTGACTCTTGACGTCGTTGGTAAAAATGAGAACAATATCATACCTCTTTCCGTTACTTTTAATTATAGTGAGTGTGATAAAGTGTTCATTATTTTTTGAACATAAGTTATTGATTAAAATAACGAAAAAATGCGTACTGTACAGGTTATTTACACGTAGGTACTATATTATTATAATACGCGTCCTTACTGTTTAGGAGGTTAAGAACCTCATTCGGCAACTACATTTTTACAAGACATATTTTATTAAGGACGCAAACTTGGAAAGTCCACTGAAGAAATACATTATATATCTTTTGCGTGAATAATAAAAGAAAAACAAAGTCACACGATTGTACATGATTCAAATAATTTATTGGTTAAAAATTTCACAAATGAACTGAGATGATATAAGAACGTATAGAGATGGGGAGCGTTTTAGTTTCTACAACGAAATAATCAGCTCGCGATGGCAAGAAGTGTGTTATAGTTGAGATGGCGGTTCATCATTAGTATGCCTTGTACGGGGCTGGTTTGTAGGCCGGTGCGGAGTACGCTGGCTTGTAAGCCGGTGCTGGGTAGGCAGCGGGTGCTGGGTAGGCTGGTGCGCTGTACGGGGCCTTGTATCCTGATCCTCCGACTTTCTTCACCTCGGCGTTGAAACCGTTGTAGTCGTCAGCGGTGTACTCGACGACGCGGGTGGAACCGTCGGCTTCCACGAGGCTGTAGGATCCCTTGACGTTGCCGTTGCCGTCGCTGTACTCGGACTGGCTCTTGACGTCGTAGGTGTAAGGGTCGTTGACGGAGTACTCGAAGCTGTACGGGGTCGGTGGGTAAGCGGGTTCCGGAGCGTAGGCCTTTGGCGCGGCGTAAGCGGGCGCGGAGTACGCTGGCTTGTAAGCCGGGGCGGCGTACTGGGAGAGGGCGGTGGCCACGCAAGCGGCGAAAATGATCATCTGAAACGCAACAGTACCGCGGATTATTATAGTTACCGCAATATATATTATTTCGATGAGCCTGTTCGTCCGTCAACAGTCCGTTCGGGCGATACGTCGTGAAACGCGATTACGCGAGAAGTGTAGGTACAACATAATATCATAGTACCTTAGCGGCCATTTTGTGTGTGTGCTTTTGAACTGCAGGACTGTGTGGTGCTCGAAGGATCCGTCGTGTACAACTGGTACCTATTCCGATACGGTTCTCCCTATTTATGCTGACTGATTATCGCGATTTCAGTCCCACCTGCGATAACGATAAAAATATAATGCGTTCATATTTTGTTACACATAGTATATTATGTGTTATAATACGTTTTACGCGAACCGGTTGTACACAATAATATATTATTTTCTTCTTTTCGCGTATTCGACACTTATACACGGTTGCCGCCCTTTTTTTTTTTTTTTAAATACTCTCCTTTCCAATTAAGAGATATGAATACAGTATGATTTAATGTACAACACCACGTCCTTATGTGGATTCAAACCACTTTTACTGATCTAAAAAAAAATTATTTTGAAATGTTTAATGTATCTCAATGACTTTACTGCGTATTATTTAAATTTTTACAATATCTTTTCGGTCTGTTTATTTTTCTTGCCAACTGCCGAGAAACAATAAAACACATTCAAATGACTTCTATCAAATATTCAAATGAAATTCGATCAACGAACGAACCGTACTAAACTGATTCTTACTGCAATGCAAGTTAACAATTAGGTATTAGGTACTCATTGTTAAAAATAACACTTAATGCATTACCTCATAATGTTACTTACTTAAATGTAACCAGGTTATTAAAATATAAACATAATAAAGAAGCTGGTAAAATGGGAACATGAAATTTGAGCAAAAATAAAAATATATAATTTACACTAGCGCAGGTAGTCGAAAATATGAATTATTATTTGCACTAAAAAAGAGATGTCATAACATTTACTATCGATTATCGGGATTTATGAATTCTAATGATTTAAAGAAAAACACGAATAAAACATAAAAAACATAAAGTGACATTCAATCAATCTGGCAACCAACATTTGTTTATTACAAATTCATTTTTTAAATTTGTTTGATTTACTAAATGTATTGATTGAGGATTTTAAATGTAAGTATTTTTTATAAGTATCATAGATTAAATTCATTTTTTCCAAAAATAATATCTTATATAACATCTCAATGTCTTATGTCGAAAAACTAATCTATTTTAAACTCGGTACAAATCACATACCTTTGTTTTGGTGAAAATTACAAACGCATTTGAAAAAAGTTAGAACAAATTATACATGTGCCTTATATTTTGGGTCAATTTTGATGCAAATTGACTACAACCGATAAAATACAAAAGTTGCTGTTGCTGGTTGTATTTTGCTATGATTGCAATATTATTTGTTTACATTTGAATGCGATTATTATAAATCTTTACATGGGAAAAGTCTATATTCTTAATATATTTTTTAGTTTAGATGTCTTCCGTTAATACACGCTTTACAAAAATTGTAAACAAGTGCATAACAAAAATGCATTACTTATAATCTATCTTAAAAGTAACAAAAAATATTGAATTTATAAATAAAAATATAATAATTTAAATAATTCTTAACTAACCAAAAGAAGTATAAAACCTGCATCTATTCAATTATAGATATATTTATAAATATAATACATAACATAATTGAAATTATAGAAAAAAATGTATGAGATTTTTGCACAAACAAAATAACTTTACTTATATTTTAACAAAAATATGTTTTTGGGCTAGATAAAACTTTTTTTTGTCAATGGCAATTTTCGTAACCAAGGTTACTTATTAACATTCTATGACTTATTATTTATTATTATTTTTTTAAAAGTAGACGTGTTATTGATACTCGCCATTATAAATTCTAATGCTATACGTCAAACCAACTGTTGGAAATCTAACTATTCGGATAACGAATTATATTTCATACTTCTTTCATCATAATTCATAAACCGATTTTAATTAGTGGAAACGGTATAAATATTACAATAAATAACAATTGTATTCAATAAAAATTATTTTTTTTTTCACTTTATTTGTTTAATTATTTGTAATTTGCGAAAAAAAAAATAACTTATAACGTAGCACGCTAGTCAATATTTTTATCTACAAAAAGTTATGTCATATGTTTTTAATTCAAAAATTTTCACTGAAGAGGAAAAATATCGAGTATCGTTTTACGTTATAAGTTAATTAAATTTTTACTAAGCACGCTGTTCTTACCTTTAGAATGTATTAAATGTTCATATATTACATATTTTTATTATTTCTGTGTTATTATAGACTTCAACAGTTTATTGTTAAAAATAATCATATTCAAATTAGTCAAACGCGAGGTGACATTTTCCTTTGTTATTTTCGAAATATTTCAGTTCAAAAAATTCATTTTATCCATGATCTCATATTAACTATAAGTTAGTTTACAAAGTAAATTGAATAATAATATAACATGGGCTTTTCAGAATGAGCAGTCAAAGAATATTTCACG
This sequence comes from Periphyllus acericola, assembly GCA_949715065.1. Classification (NCBI taxonomy): domain Eukaryota; kingdom Metazoa; phylum Arthropoda; class Insecta; order Hemiptera; family Aphididae; genus Periphyllus; species Periphyllus acericola. The sequence goes on along the minus strand of OX454270.1, from coordinate 8,488,009 downwards.
AAAAAAATAGGAAAATATTCGATATTCAACCAACTCCTCGTTGCCATATTATTGATAATTTTTGAACTGTATAAGTTCTGCTTTGAATTTTTTTCTTATCGGTACAATCTCTTTTGTGAATAAATTAAAAACAACAAGAGCGTCTTGGACTATCCCATAACATCTGGAGCGGTACGAAGAGCGAAACGAGATCAGTCACAATACCGGAATTTTTTACTGGGATTCTTATGGGCTCCTTATGGGTAACCGATAGGCATATTACGCATTGTGTTGCACATATCAATCGTTTAACTGGTTCAGATGATTTAAAAAAATTTACAGTCTTCGATGGTAACTGTTTACGATTTTCATTTACAATACACAGAGCTAATATTATATGCGAAGTGTATACAGGTGTTATAATTATGTTTAGGTGATAGAACTAGAGCATTGGACGGATCCTTGAAAGGTTACATTACGGTGTATCGTAGCACGAAGGTTCTTTCGATTCTCAACACAGTATAACATTGAGAGCACCGTAATTATCTCGTACCTATATTATAGATGTATAAATTTATATATCATATCTCGTCGGAGCCGAAAGTGCAGTCGAGGACCTACGCGCTGTTGTACATTATAATATCCGCGAGCTACTGAATAGGAGAAAAACATTAGAGACACGTTTCGATTTCGAATAATTTATTTATTATACATTTTATGTTCAACAATTAAATAAATATTACAACGACAAAAACATGATCGGACGGTGCAACACAAAAGAGCCGATCATTTCCACGTCGGAAAATGCAGCTGCTCGTAGTGTGTACGGTGAAGTTTCGGAAGGGACGACGAATGCGGTCGTGCAGTGGCACAGCGGTTCATTAGTACGTCTTGTACGTGGCTGGTCTGTAAGCCGGTGCGGAGTAAGCGGGCTTGTAAGCAGGTGCGGAGTAGGCTGGCTTGTAAGCCGGGGCGGAGTACGGGGCCTTGTATCCTGATCCTTCGACTTTCTTGACGTCAGCGTTGAAACCGTACGAGTCAGCGGTGTAGTCGACCACGCGGGTGGAACCGTCGGCTTCCACGAGGCTGTAGGATCCCTTGACGTTGCCGTTGCCGTCGCTGTGTTCGTATTGGCTGTGCACGTCGTAGGTGTGAGGGTCGTTCACGGAGTACTCGAAGCTGTACGGGGCCGGGGCGTAGGCGGGCTCCGGGGCGTAGGCCCTTGGCGCGGCGTACGCCGGCTTGTAGGCCGGGGCGGCGTACTGGGAGAGTGCTGTGGCCACGCAGGCGACGAAAATGATCATCTGAAACACAGCAGTACCGTGGACTATTATAGTTACCGTAACATATTATAACATTTATCATAAATCCTCCGTCGTGCGACTCGGACCCCGCGAGGTAAGTCCGTGAAGTCGCGGACGAGTACAAGTCGCATGACTCCGAGAAAACGCGAGTACCTTGGCGGCCATTTTATTGTCGTGTGATTTTGGACTGCGGTGATCTGGTGAGCTTACGTCTGTTACTTATGTCTTTTGAAACTGATACCTGTTCACTGGCGACCATCCGTATTTATGTACGTTTACCGAACACTGCAACCCTTCCATTGTAAGTATTTACTTATTTGCCTAGCGTATGTAACCAACGGTATATTATTAGAACCGGTCGCGTGCCGTACGGTAAGTTATGATATTTTCGTTTTTTTTTTTCGTAAGTTTATTCAACACAAAACGCGGTTACCCCGCCCTTTTGCTGAACAGTCCTTTCCAATAATTGACGCGGTTTACGGTAGGTGCACAATTATTATTATTATTTCGAACGCTTTTACTACCTACTCTGTTTTACGACTTGGAACTAGACCGACTAATTCCAAAATAATTGACTATTTCATCACACCGATATGGTAATTATTATTATTTCATTAACGGCTTCAGACCAGGGTTTGAAATAACGTATAAATTAAAATAATTACTTTTGTTTGTTGATTTTACTTTTGATATGTCATATTATCACTTTTTTCTGCATTCTTCAATTATTGAAAAGTATTACGTTTATTTATATTTTTATAGTTCAGTACAACTAGTATTTAATGTAATAATTGTCAATTGCATTTCCATAATGAAAAAAAATATTTACTATGTAGAAATATTGTTACATCTATAATTGTATAACATTACAATCACTAAAATAACTAATAATAATAACTAAAAACATTTAAAGGAATGAATCAACTTTTACCATCTTATTTGAAAAATATAAATGTACTTGTTCGTGGTTAGATTGAGTATATTATATTAATAAAAATTCTCTTAACTCGTATTTTGTTGTAGTAATCCTTTCTTACGTAGAAACACGATTTGGTATCAAAATAATTTTAAAAAGTTATAATAATAAATGTTGGAACAGTTTTTCAATAATTTACCTAGGTATTTTATTTGATTTTTTTCTTTAAATAGATTAAAATTTAAGAGTTTATGAGATCGATTTTTAAAAAAAAAAATTCAAGAAACTTTTCCAATAATTATTATTTGTCAAACTCTCGAAATGTTCAAGTTTATTTTGGTATTAAATCATATTTCTACGACGCTTCACTCCCGATGGAAATTATACAAAATTATACTTTACAGTCAATTTGCGGGTACTGCAACTTAACTTTATTAAATTTTAAATTATGTATTTTTTATTTACTCTTACGCAGCACAACAATATTTTTTTTGAAATATTTACATTTTCTTTTAGAACTATTTTAGTTATTTTAATTGCACCGAAAAACAAATATTTTTGATGTCGATCGTACAAGACAATAATATGATAAACATAATAAACATTAAAAATTTAAAACTAAACAAAAACAAAAACAATAACAAAAACAAATAAAGTCAGCGTCATTGTCGGAGTAGGAAAATTGGGAGTCACAGTACCAGGATCCCAGAAAGTACATCACTCGTTACACGGCCACTGCAGCCGCCGTGACTCCAGAGAACAAGCAGGTTGGCGTCCGCGTCGTCTGTAAACAGTGTAAACACACGTCACTTCGTACGTCTCATACGCTCCTGGTACAAAATTCATCATTTTGAAGCAATCTTATTCGTCATACTGAAAAAATATGACAATTTCGTACGTATAAAAGTGAATTATTATTTTTAATTATTATTTATTTATAAAACAAAAACATTGTAATATTGTATAATATGTAATAGAAAAAAAGTTAAGTAAACATACTAACAAACATATACAAACTCCACGAATTGTTTTTCCATTATTATTCACTTATTTACTCATCATTATTATTTTATTAATTAAATTAGATTATGGCAAAAACTTTGAAATTACTTTTTGTTGACAACAGAAAATATAAAATATAAAAAAATACGATTAGGCAAAATACTCTTAACAGTATTACGTAATGAATATCATTTAACGTTATTGGTCTTTTGTGTATTAAAATGTAAACGAACTCTTGCAAAACTCATATTAAAATTAAAAATAAATATTTACCGTGTTTATTTATCAAGCTTAAATAAATATTGAACAATAGTTAATAATTAGTTATTAATAATATTTAATATACTTGAATCAAACGAATAAGTTATAACATTTTTTTTCAATAATAATTATAACAATGTTAGTATATTCTCATTGATGGATATTATATATAATATGATTTTTTTTTGAACTCCAAATCGAATACAAATACAATTTATTTTATATGGATACAAAACGTAAAACAAAAATATTTCCTGTCGGGATGTATTAATATTTATATTATTAGTATGTTTCTATATACGACGTCAATGTGTAACAAAAAAAAAGTTACATATTTTAATTTATTGGTCAACTAGCTAAGGTATACAAACAAATAATAACAAATACAATGCTTTGTACTAATCCTTGGCTCAGTATAATTTTTGTTAGTATTGCCACTTATTATAGGATATGTATTATATATGAATATAAACCAATGCTGTGTTCTGAATTTTTTATTGTAAAATGTTTAATAGAATTATATTTTACCCCAAAATATTTTTACATCATAATTCATAATATCAGATACGAATTAACTGTTGTAAGAAGAAAAAAATAATCTGTGACTAATGTTAATCGTTGTACATAAAAATTAAGAATCATCTCATTTAACATAATTAACACGCGTTTACTTGTGTTGTACACTTTTAAGTACGCGAAAATAAATAAAATTCATCGAAGTCTTGGCCAACATTATCATAAGTTACCACCCAAGCGAATCAGTGTTGGAACTGTCTAATCAACAACTAATTCGAACGTATAGGTTTCTTTGTTGGTTTAAACAGACTGAAAACGACGCTGGTCGCCAAAATAATAATCGTTCGCAACGAAATGTCTGTAGACATATTATACGAGAAAATATCCGTTTCACAGCCAACACAATATTGTTATTTTATTATTGGACACATCATATTAATTTAATACGGTATTATGTTGATCCACTTGTTTTCAACAATTATAATTTATATATTTAAGTATGCTAAATAAGTTGAATGTAAAATTAATCTGCACTATTTGTTTTCAATATTATACAGCGTAGGCGCGTTGAAGCGTACCTATTACGGATATTCCTATTGATTTAATACTCATTTTCGAAACATCTTTAAAAAACAATGTAACATTTTATTTGCATAACACACGGTTATTAGTGTGTTTTCATTACAGCTAACCATCAACAAGTCGGGGAATTCTTATCGTTTTATTCGTAAAGAAAATTATAATATAGCATATTAATATTCGAATAAAATATGTTTTTACCAACTCGTCCAATGCCGACGCTATTTCGGTGTATTACGCTACATATGTCACGCAGATTTACATTGCCAACGCACAAGACCTTGCCACAACCTGATCTTACATAATTCATTAATTGAGAGTAAATTCGTAGTCGAACTGTTTTTATCGAGCCCAGACGACCTAGCGCCGAAACTCGCGTGTTACCTACGTGCATATTGTTGCCCTACGACCGTGTTCGTACGTCGCCGCGACGATATTATTGCTTGATTACAAAAAAATACGGAATCATCGCGAATGCCTGTGGTGCTGCGGTTGGTGTGGGAAAAACAACTATGGTCCGATCTAGAATATGTAGGTCGCGGAGCAACAACCAAATCCTGCACTTATCTTCGATCGATTTACAAAAATAATTACCGACAAACTCCAACGACGTCACAAAAGAAACCCTCTAGGTAAAAAAAAAATCCAAAAAAGGACTTAACGCTGGATACCGTTCTTTTTCTAATCAATATTAGTTTGCTTCACGTTTGTGCGTAGCGCGCATAGCTCTTTGTACGCATTGTAAATGACATTTTTAATAATAAAATAATAAAAGATCGGAGAGAGCTGATGATTAAATTATGAGTAGAAACCAGATTATATGAAATTATAAAAATTTATAGTCAAAAATTGTTTAAAAAAAAATGTTAGATTCAATAATCATTTTTTATGCTGCTTAATATGCCAAATATAATATATCATCACGTGTTTCGATCAACTTTTCAGCGATCGTATTCAAATACTCTGCGAGCCGCGTCTTCGGTACTCCGTTGCTCGCGGTGAACTGAGCAGTGACTAGCGTGAGCACTGAGCTTAGCCCGCGATTCGTACCGTGGTATTTATACAACTCTCGCCGCGGTCGGGGTCAGATATTACGACGTAGACTTGTTTTTTTTTTTTTTTGTCGTACGTTCAGCGCCCACGGCATGCCCCGTGCGGTTCGGCATCGAACTGTAGCAAAACCATAGATTGTAGAGCAGTGTGTAATGCTATAAAACCGATGGTATAACACGGTAGCTGTTACTATTAAAATTTATCAAAATATTTCACGATTGCGAAACGGCACGTGTGCAATTGATTTTTCGGAAAATTATATCACATGGCACATGTGTATAAGCAGCAGTTAGGTACTTACGCTTTCGGTTGTAGAACGTGGTAGCCACTTGTTAGGACTATTTTAAAAGAAACAATTAAGAACCAAGTTCTTTTAAAAACGAACAATCGTAGTATATCACTGTTGGTGGTATTATTTTTATATAATATGAATATTATTGTTGCGAATCTTAAAAAAAACATCGCTGGTTAACTGAGATGATAAGAACTGAGAACACTCGGTGAACAAATGTCCGTCGAACCTTCGCAATACACACACACACACACACACACACACACACGTTCCCTTTACAATTTTGCAGAGTCTGAGGTTATGATTTGGAATTTTGGAATGCAATACAGAAAATGTATAAATTATAAACATTGTAGGTACGTATGATTGAGTCCTGAAACTCATAGACCATAGTAGCAACTCGATATTTTTCCGTCACAAGGAGAATCTATGAATCATAAATATGTTGTAGGAGGATAATTCGGAAAGCGAAATAATTTCTTGTAGAGGAAAAATATCGAGTAGCGTGCTACGTTATCAGTTATTTATTTTTTACCAATTACGAATGATTAAAAAAAAAAAGTCAAACAGAACATAACTTTTAACTGAATTAAATTATTATTAATTGTAATATTTACATCAGTTACTCCTAAAAAAGTTCAAACAATGTCTTTTAATATAATCACACTACTATTTCTGGCGCTTAGTTAATGGCACACTTAATAGCGTGTGAATCTTTAAAACAACAAATGGTCACATAGGTACTGAGAAAATTGGTTTTCAAGAAATCGTGTTGAAAATGCCTTGCCACACATTTTCTGATCGGACGCGTTCTTCTTCAGAGGTGGTTCAACGACAAGCTCTTCGTGTTCTTCGTTATAAGTTTACCTCCACGTGGTATTAAACGTTCATGAAATAACGATAATAATAATTTCATTTTATACGGCTCGTCGCGAAAGCTCATACTCTTGGCACAGTCGTACTGTGGTAACTTTTTTCGAGTTGTCATTTGTAATTGTATTCTCGTCCTCGTAGAAACTTACGTACAGGTATGTATTTTCTCGTGCAGTAACGTACACGTGTAACCGCTTACCTAGCATGTTTCACGTGGGAGCTCACCCATACGTTATGCGTAGATTTCCCGTCGTATTCCAGTTTCGTTGAGTTTCTATTCATTTTTCTTTTTTTAGTTACACACGTGACACGTGTACGTACTACCGCCGATTTGTACGCAACACTTTCGATACGCTTCAGAACCGCGCACGACTTATCGGCCCCTCGCGGCCGATTAAATACATTAAACTTACGACCGTTGATCAGTGGTCGCAACGAGTAAATAACGAGTAGTATTGATACCCGATGCAATTGTAATAATAAATTAAACAATGCACATAAAATTGTCTGAGTTTAAATCTCCGTGACCGCATAGTATATCGTGTTCTAAATTAACAAAAAATAAAAAAAAAAAACTTATAGCCGTACCGTACTTTACGCAGCACTATAAGTTTAAACTATACGTATAGTGCTGCGTAAAACCCATTTAAGAAGTTTTGATTTGGCGTATTACGTGTACAATAATTATATACTCGAAGTCTATGGAAAAAGGTCACAAGCCTTTAAACAAATAGATAAGCGGATACATTTTCCACTTGTTTTCTCGTGGGAAACTTTTGTGGTGTGGAATTCTAATGACCTTTGTTACACTATAAAAATTGTTTTCCTCGGGTGTACGAAAAATATGATCGTGTAATATTACAAACACGGAGTGATGTGCATAAACAGTTTGTAAAAACGTAAACGTTTAAACTGGTATGGAAATGTAGATCACTGAACACTGATTATTCCTCTTAAAACTCCAGTCGATCATAGATTTCGTTTGAAACACAAACTGTTTATAAAAATTATAACAAGAAAAATGAGATAAATGGAAAAAAGTAATATCAAATATTTTCCAAAGTTATCATATCTCTTCAGATTCCCAATACATACATATATTATGATACATTATCGTAAATATATATATATATATACCTTTTTAAATGTACTCACAAAGTGCTGATGATACACGGTAGTTCACTTTAACCTAGAGTTTTTCAAATGCTTACCGTATCAATAATTTATTTTTAATATTATATAATAATGTTATGAGAAATGGAATTCGGTGCGAATATAATAATTTTCCTTCACATGCACCGTATATCTGATTGCGTTCTAGAATTTTTGGCGGATATGCCCTGCATTCCAATACATGGCTATTATTTCCATAGCGCATTAAGAACGTACCAACAACGTTAAAATATATTGAACTATCAATGTAGTTGAATTGGAAAACATCAACTTGGACTTATTCCAATTCGATAACAGAGTTTTGTCTTGTTTCGCGGATGATTTAAAGTCTGCGTGGTTAATTATTTTTGGCATCACTACTTTTCTCCCAGATATTTCAATCATAAATTCCCATAGTTCTCTAGTTAGATGCACAGTGTTGTTATTACGTTTTAGAAAATATCCAAGTGAACAATTAGATTTATCAAAAAGATTTGTTTTAATTAGGTACTCATCATTTGTGTTATTATACACAATTCGTGTTTTTTTCAAATCCGTTTTTCAAGCGTAAAATGGCATTATACATTTTAGATGTTCACCATGTCTTCAATAAATTGTATTATTTTCATAATAATCTTACTATTAAACTTCATATATTATTATAATTATGTAAGGGTAACCATTACACTATTAGAGTTATTTGAATGGGAACTTAATATAATAATAATAATAATAATAATAATAATAATAATAATAGGAACTAATATTATACTTTATACAACGGCAACAAAATGCCACATTATATGAATTTATTTGTAAAATGATTATGAGAACACGATGTTTAAATGATTAACTTTTCGTCCGGTTTAGTCACCCCATCTACATTATAAAATATTAAACTACAATTTTTAGTGTTAATATTATACGAATACGCGGCGAACTGTATAGATAATTTCAATACATTCATGCGTAGAAAGTAAACATCAGATATCGTTTACTCCGTCTAAGCATATTATAATTTTAGTTTTGAAATTAATCATTTTGAAATCCACGACACAGACACATTACAGTATTACACAGTGATGCAAGGGATGATCGATCGATGCGATTTTAAACATTGATGATTATAATTGGTCGTTTAATTAAATGATTAATTTCTTTGGCTGAACAAAAACATTAATTTTCTTGTCTCAGAATATTGGTGGGTATAATGTCTTCTCATTACTAATATCATGTCTCGTAAATAGACACATACATGACTGTAACTAAGGGGTTGTAGAGGTTATCAAAAAATGTTTAATGTTTCTATGGTCGTAAAATGTATATTATAAAACTTAAAAATATATTTTAAATGTATTATAATTGTATTTATTAATGTATTATACATGTAAATTATAAATATGTTAAATGCGAATACATTGATTTATGAAAAATAAACAATTAAATTGTTATTGATAGAAATTATTTGTAGTCGTGTAAATAACATTTATTTAACTATATAGTATAATTTATAATGATTTTAATAAGAAGTTATCTATACAAACATAAATAAATTACAATACAATAAGAAATATTGTAATAATTACATTTTATATGATAAAATAATATTATCGTCAACCATTAAAACATTAGGTCTTATCAATATTTTATTAATTGACCTTAATTTTTCTTTAAAAGTTGTATTCATTTCAAAACAGCTCCACAGTTATGTAAAAAATTGATGACTTTGACAACGGTCTTTTCATTTTATAATTTCTTTATAATATGACTATATTTCAAGATTTTAGGTTTAAGTGGTACTGCAAAATATGCAATGAGATACTGAGATTTACAAAATATCTGTTTTGTCGATAAGGCAGAAAAAAAGTCCAACGATATTTAAAATGTATAATTTATTTCTTACATACAATTTAAAATAATTCATTGTTAAATAGAGTTTTTCCTTACAGATTATATTGATAATTTCTCTTAAAAGGATAAACTAACTTATCGTATACCACACACGATTCTTACTCAATAATTTCATAAAATAAAATAAACATTTTATCCATTAACAACATAATTTTTAATGAGGGTGTATATTTTATTAATTAAAATCTCAATCTTCTAGCGACGTTAACATAATAGTTTTCTAAAATTATCCAAAACAAACACTTTAAACGGACAACTTAAAGCAATATTACTGTAATTTATAATCGTAGCTTATAATTGATTTAATTCATTTATATCGATTTGTATAAATAATAAAAACGTATGGAAAGCCTACTCTACGAGCGTGTCATAATCTCAATTTTACAACATAATTTAAACCAGAAACCTTGATTCAACATTTCCAAGTCCAATTTAAACAGAGAACTTGGTAACATCTTATGCAGAAACCTAAATCTAATGTATATCTTGGCCTGTAAATAAAGTATTTATTTTTCAACATTGTCGAGTACTCTTATTTTGATATTGTATATTAATACCGGCTTATATGAATAATATAATACATATTGATGTATTTCCCAATATCAACAATCGTTACGATATACTACGGCGGAATTAGGTTATGTTCAGAAACCTAAAACCAACGCTGACATCTGTGACCATTAAAGATAATATGCACGGATTAAAATTATGCAACAGACACATTCCAGTACACAATATTTATACATCGTTTATGAACTAATTAATGTGGTGGTTCATTATTGCATCTGGCGTAAACCTATACAACGCTTAGACCAAAGGTGCGCGACCTAATAAGTACCTGTAGATGATTGTATCGAACGTATAGCATTAGCCCGTAGTATTATAGCTCGTGTAGTCGTGTAGTGGGTTGGAATAAAAAGGCGTTTCTTATGACACGTAAAGAGTTTTATTTACAAAAAAATGACAATGAGATGGTAATAATAAAAAAAACTATTATACACAAACAGATCGACACGCACGGAAACACAAGACATGGTGATCTCGTGATACGTGCGCGCGGGTTATGAAAAACGTGTACTTAGACTTAGACCAGTCTTGGAGCCGTCAGCGGGCCCGGAGCCGACACGAGATGGTGGGCGTTTGAGACGGTGCGTGTGAAAGGTGATTAGTAAGCTGGCTTGTACGGTGCTGGGGCGGGCTTGTAAGCCGGGGCCGGTGCGGAGTAAGCGGGTGCTGGGTATCCACCTTCCTTCTTGACCTCAGCGTTGAAACCGTTGTAGTCGTCGGCGGTGTATTCCACGGTGCGCTTGCTGCCGTCAGCTTCGACCAGGCTGTAGGATCCCTTGACGTTGCCGTTGGCGTCGGCGTACTCGTTTTGGCTCTTGATGTCACCGGTGTAGGCGTCGTGCACGCTGTAGTCGAAGTTGTACGGGGACGGGGCGGAGTAGGCTGGCTCCGGGGCGTACGCCTTGGGTGCGGAGTACGGGGCTGGCTTGTAGGCCGGTGCCGGTGCTGGCTTGTAGGCCGGGGCCGGTGCTGGGTACGCGGAGTAAGCCGGAGCTGGTGCTGGGTAAGCGGAGTAGGCCGGGGCCGGTGCTGGGTATGCGGAGTAAGCCGGGGCTGGTGCTGGGTACGCGGAGTAGGCTGGGGCAGCTGGGTAGGCTGGGGCCGCTGGGTAGGCTGGGGCAGCTGGGTAGGCTGGGGCAGCTGGGTAGGCTGGGGCAGATGGGTAGGACGGGTAGGAAGGTTCCTTGTAGACGGCCAGGGCGGTGGCGACGGCGCAAGCCGCGAATATGATCAACTGAAAAAGAACAAAAAAAAAAAAAATACGGTTAGACAAAGGAGATTAAATATAGCGACGCCGTTGACGGTCTAACAGACATGGTTTTTCACGATTATTGCTTACGAGACCCGGACGTTACGAATTGAGATGTAAAAGCGTTGTTGGGGAAAAAATAATGAAACGAAATATTTCCCAAAGATCGCGTGCGACTCGGACGGTTTTCGGTCGGTCGGATTGCGCAGGACGACGGCCGTGGAGGGAAAGGATTGACCAGAGTCGGCTGTAAAAGGAACGGCGGTCAGTGGGCGCGACAAGGTGCTCACGGGCGACCTTGTTCGCAAGATCGTGACGGTACAGCGGTGGTCCGTCGGTCGGTCGGCGAAGGAGTAAAAGTATCGGAAACCGGTCTGCGGAGTGCCCAAGAGCGCAAGAGTTGCATGCGCGCGCACGATGGGTTGAGTAACGTGACCTGACGAAGGGCTCGGGATGCGGGTATACGTTAGAAGACTTGTGTTGGCAACGGCACCGGTGTTCTCTTGCAAAGTCCGAGCGCGCGACCACGTCGGACTTTCCGCGGCGGTTTGATGCGACAGGTTTACACTCACCTTGGCGGACATGTTGGCGGAGTGGTTAACTTGTGAGTTGCTGCTCGTAGTGCAAACGATCGGTGAATGTAGAAGACTGTGCTCGTTCGGACCGTCCACTCCGGTATATATACACCGTCCGGGAGTCGAGAGACTTGCCCATGTTGTGCAGGCGATGGCGTGTGACCGCGCCCGGTGGCGGGTGTACGCGTGAGCGTGGACAACTTCAGTCGTAAGTGAGGGCGTACACGTACACGCAAACACGCGCTCACACGCGCACGCCTAAGGGGGTCACTGGGTTGGTCCGGTGTCCCCCTCGGGCGAAGGATACACAGGCGTGTTGCACAGTCCGTCGTCGTCGTCGCTGCGTAACACCGTACGACCTATTATAATATTATTATTATTATTATTTGAACACGAGCTGTTCTCGCCCGGAACACATGTTCTCAAATATTATTACCTACAACAGCGATCCTCACTACGCGGCCCTCGGAACGATTTTTTGCGGCTCTCAGACTGATTGTTAAGGATAGGTAAACATACATTTTTGAGTTATTGAAACAAATATTTTTCTGAAAAAAAAAAAGCTAACATAGATGCCATTTTAGAGAGTTGTGAAAGATTTTGCCCTTCGACTTCAACGAGTTAATAAATTCAAGTAGGCCTATTCATGAATTTAAGTAAAAGACATTGCCTTACTTTTGTAAATGCAAAAAAGGTTATTTTTTGATGTAATAAACTTATGTTATAATCATATTGTTTGTAAGTTATTTAACGCCGCTTCATAGTGTATTATAACAATAAGAAAAATATATTTTGTAATTAACTTATACCATTTAGGTTTAGGCCCTGACTAAACTGTACAATTTGTACTTGCGGCCCTGAGGAAAATTTGATATGAACCATTTGGCTCTCTCAGAAATCCTAGTGAGAACCCCTGACCTACACAAACCGCGTGCGCTTTATGTTAGGGTTGTTCAAGTAACAGCGTTTGGTTAGGTTTTTTTAAAAATAATTTTTGTTCTCTCACCGAAGCAAAATAGCAAAAATACTCTGCCGTATCCGTTGACGAGGTTAGCTTCGAGATTATTTACGTTAAATAACGGACTGTAACGGCAGAGTAAAAACTAAAACTGGCCATAGTTCTTAAGAAGAAATAAGAATTGAGGTACGGTGCAGAATTTTTGTTCGTGTAAATTGAAAACTTTGAATTGGTCGACATTTGCGATGGATAACGGGATACTTATAATTCATAACTGTGTTGACTGTGACATAATAAATGCAAGTTTTTTTTCTTACCCGGACTTACATTTTATCACAATAGCCGTGACGATTATGCTAACGAAATGGTCCATACATATAATAACATTATTATATTTTAAATACCGTGATTTAAAGTATACATAGTTATTTTCAAAAATATTATTTTACAGTGATAAACTCGGTTTGAATGGGACTAAGAAATCTTTATATATCATATTAAGTTCATGAACAAGGTATAATGAAAAAATTAATGAACTATTGCTGACGATAGTTGCAAAGAACGACCAAACTTCATATAAAAACACTTTTGGTTTTTCAATGTACGGCACCAACTGTTATTATTTGTAAAAATATGCATCATCTTACTTTAAACATTTCAAGCCTGTTTTACAATCATGTATTTTTCCCCCTTATTTATATTAATATTATTTCAAGATGAGCTAAGCAAGATGTGTACTATACGTTGATTTATCGAATCGTTTGTATTATATTTAAAACTTCCGTCGTTGAATACTCACGAATTATTTAAAGATTATGCGCTTACCTTATATTTATATTTAGGTTTTTTTTTCCAGAAGTTTCTCGGTTTTACCGATCGAACTGCAAATGTTATAATAATGTTTTTCAAATAACACTAATGAGATTATGTATCCGTCTTATAATACACGGTGCGCAATGTGCATACATCAAAGAGCTTATTCGTTTTTATCTTGTAAGTACAACATAAGCATAATCTGATAAAACAAAGTAATCACAAAAGATTTCGAGACGGTAATAAATAATAATATACCTACTTATTATTGTTATTTTCAATAGAGGGATTAAACTTTTTGTTGTAAAAAAATAATAATAATAATTATAAGTAAATATAAATAACACTCGAGCTATGACGTTGTTATTGTAAAAACTCAAGTGAGCTATATTTAACCCGTTCGTGGAAAAAAGAAAATATTATTAAAACATTGTATTTACATTATTTTAAACGGGATGAAAAGCGAAAAATATGTTTTCATCTTATGTCGAATAAACTGCTTGTCCGCTCATCGTACCGAGAACCTCGAACCCTGTTAACTCCGCCACCTTGAGCGTGTCAGAACGCAACGCTATGGTAAAATAAAATCCAATCTACGATTAAACTTGAGAATTTATCATTACGGGTCATTACCGTTTCATCTGTAGGTTTTCGCCTCGAAATCCTTCGCCAGTGTAGAAACAACTGCACAATCGTAATTGACCTATCATTTTTGCTTACGCTCATCAGCATATAACATCAAAAACCATTACAATATCAAACGTACTGCTGGTCCAACGGTCATTATTATTATGTTCTCAACACGTTTTTTCCACGCAGTCCGCGTAATAGCTTACTTTTACACCGACAGGGCACCGTGGGATGGTACGAGCGTATCTTTCGTCGAGCAACAAAATGTGACGGCAGGATAACGTTATAATATCGTCAGACGATCGCTAAGATATTTGGATCAACGCCGCCGAAGGTCACCACTCCGTTGCTACCGCGTAATTATTGTCGTGTGTCTGCTCCGCTATACCTGCATAATATTATACTTCTTTCTTCCAGCCGTCTAAAACCGGCTGCTACACTTTCCCTTTTTCACTTTTTGTCGTTTTGCAAACGGCAAGTGTAACATTCCGATTCACGTGGTCCGGACGTTTCAATCGATCGTCAGACATGCCGAAAAAAAGCACCTTTTTTTTTCTCTCTTTTTTTTTGTCACTATTTTTACTTAATCGTTCGCTAACGCATCGGTAGCCGTGGGCCTCAAAAAAATAAGCTGCGGGCCATGTGTTCGACATGCCTGCATTGCGCAGGTTTACTTTGTCTAAACTCGGTATCGTTTTACTTGTGAACAGCGACCAATAAAAAGGTACACAGAAAATAACTCGAAACGCACATTTTTCGATTGTAAAATTTTATCACTACGCACAACACCTTCGACCTCTTTATTCGAGCCATCACACGTCACATTATACAGAACATTTTACGAATGAATACATATTACATAACGACGTCAGAATCGATAAAAATGTCGTGTTACGAGTATTGTTATGCACGATATCAGTCAAAAAATGTTGTATTCGTGCCGAGGGGTTAATTCATTAATGTGATACTATTACCGAGGGCTTTTGTAAAAATTAACTAAATACAGATGCATTATTGTGTATTGTTTAAAAATTAATTGAAGAAAAACAATCAATGGTATATTGAAAAATATAAATATAATAAAATGCCGAGAGTATTTAAAATATGACATGTATAACGCCTAATTTTAACCGTTGGTCATCATCAGGTTATAAAAGTACACTGGACCATAAAAAATAGAAAAATTAGGAATTAATATTTTTAAAATAATGGAAATTTCATTGAGTAAATTATAATAAAAAACAAATAAATTAACGACGAGTAAGTAACATAAATTATAGAAATATCATGAATAGAAGTTGTTAGGAATTATTTGTCATTAAGTGAAAATATGTAAATATCAATTTTTTTTTTAAAATAAATTAACATAAAAATTATAATATGTCTAACTTCATTATAAATAAATAGTTCCTCTAATACAGAGTTTATATAAATATTTTTATACTTTTATTCAATGTACTACTTTCAAAAACCTGATGATGACCAACGGTTGAACCTAGTCGTTGTACAAAACAATTTAAAAACTCTCGGCATGATTTTAAATTAATATTTTTCAATGCACTATTAATTGTTTTTATTCTAAAAATGTTTAGTTGAGACACAACAATGAGCCTGTATTAAGTTAATTTTTACAAAAACCCTTTTTTTAATTCTGCATATAAGAGTATAACGTTCCTTTTTTTTAAAAACAATTTATAATTTTACATCGCCTATAATTTATATTTATTTAAAAAGGAACGCATCGAGATAGCACTTACGTAGGTACCGTAGTCGCGTACCGATGACCATAAATAATTTAAATTAAAACACTGGGCGTCTTATTCGTACCAAGACAATAATACAATCTCACGGCCCCTGTGTTATTTCAAGTTTTCGTAACATTGACTTCTTGGTGTTGCCCAGTGGTGTACACAGACGTTTTATGTACCGGCTTCCCGATTGGTGTTACTATTCATTGGTTTAGTTAGGTATTGCTTTCTCGTATTCTATACCTATTGAAACGCGGTCCAGTATTATAGGTGTGGGTTTCCCGTTCTCCTGTTTGTCTTTACCAACGCGTGAGCCCCTATCACCAGTGGATGATTTTCTATTTCGTCGATTTTGTCGCTCTTTTATCCGTTGGGTGCAAGTTAAGCGTGCATAACAGTTATAAGATTATTTTTTAAAACGACTATGTGTACGTATGTGTATGTGTGTATTTTGATTTCAAATTAAATGAAAAACAAATAATATATATTTATAATCTTCCATTGTACATTCTTTGTTAGAAAAATCTTAATACTAATATATTACTTTAATTTATTTGGTTCTGGCACGTTGAAAAATTTCTAAATTTTTGGCTCATAAATTCTTTTTAGGTTCTGTACATTAAATAACTTATTACGTTTGTACCAAAAGTATAAAATAAAAAATGATCATTCGTATTGGGACTTACAATAACTTGGACTTATTTCAAAAATTCGATTACAGTGGGTTCCACTGATTATGTGGATAACTTAAATACAATAGATTATAATTGTTTTCTTCAATTCCATCTATAAATGGAGAACTATATTCATATTCGGAATTTACTTAAAACATTATCATATTATAAAACTTCAATTTCATACTTAAAATATATTTTTCCATAAATTTTTCTTTATTATAATTTAAAAAAAAAACGGAAAATATACGAGAAAAAAAAGGTTTTCGTCATACGAATTGGCAAGTTATTACTTTTAATTTATTTCATAATCAATGTTGTATCCATAATATAATACAACAATAATAGCAAAGAAATTATGGTTTTTCATTGGTTTATATGTTCATGGTATATTTTTAAATTCCATATTCATAAAATTATTTAAAAGATCAACCGTTCAATCTTTGGTTTTTGGGTTCTATAAATAGTTTTAAAAATATATCGTTTTTTAATGTAAATAAAATAATTGATCCATGATATAATCATGTTGCTCTAGACATTTTTTAATTGCCCTTGTAAAAAATAGCTTTAACATTTCGAACTACAATTGGGATGCATTTTGTAGTTCAAACATTAATTGAATCCAATTGTGTTGATTCAATACAAATATTAAAATAACCTTTATTCCTTACCAATATATGTACATAATATTATATGGCCGTATGGTTATTTTAAATTATTCACGTAACCGATTTACATAAAAAAAACTTTATTCAAATAGAATTTCGTTTAATGCATCAAACATAAAATATATTGCAGCATCCAACGTATTTTAATGAACGGCGAATGAAATAGGCAATTTCACTACTTCTCTGTGTTGTAGGTAGATACAGATTACCGTGGCCACCAACACTATCTTCGACCGAGTAAACTAATAACGTGAAATGTTAAAGCGAATTTAATAAATTGTATTTATTAATACCAAACCAAAGGTTAATATAATGATACCATGACGACATAAATAATGAACATATGTTATGTTATTTTCAATTATTTTGAAATGTCAATGATATTGTAAACAGTGCTAGTAAAAAATATGAAACAATTAATGGTAGAGTAGGCAATTTTAAAGATTTAACATTTCCTAAAATAATTTTTAATTACAATAATAATCATTGGATGATTATGATGAAATTTAAAATTATAAAAATTAATAAAACTGAATATCGAGGTTATATTGAGATAAAATTGAGATATAATAGTTAATAAGTGGAGAGACCAACGTCAATATCAATATCTTTAAAACCTTTCATGTATCAAACTTCCAGGTGATTTTCCATAAAACCGTTGATTTGTACTCAATTAGCGAATAGAGTGAAATAAGAGTACAAGAAATTTAAAAATAAAAATAAATAAAGTCTATGATTGAAAGTATTTGCAAATCTTTAAAATAAAACGTAAACGAGTAATATATAGTCATAAATAGTAAAAAGAAACAATTATCAAAAACAATATCATTACTTGATGATAAATGTTTAATAAAATGAAATGTTGAAGAAATTTTGTTAAATAAGACGTTATCGACCAAGACGTTTGATTATTTACTATAGTCTATAAATACGAGTACAAACAATTTGGTGGTTACATTAAATTTTATTTTGGAAAATATTTATTTATGAAGTTTTAACGCAGTAAAGGATAACTTATTATATAGCTCTTGCACTATTGTTTGATTTTTATTCTGCAAATGGGTTTGAAAAATTCTTATGCGTTCATGAGCATCTGAAAACCCAATGTAGTTGATTAATAATTAATTTTAACGAAAAATAAAAGAGGCACACCGCTGTGGAACCAAAAAATCCTTATGATTCATATTATTCTCTCGTCTGATTATGTAAATCATCATTATTGTCATCTTATTTCAATTTTTCTACTACCTCTCCGCCTGGTTTTTTTTAAATATAAATATTCGTGTATTGTAGTCAAATAACTGTCGAGTTGCGATAACGATATAACGATTAGAATTAAAAACGAACGACAAAAAAAAAACTTTAATTGACGCTTTGCATAACTATAATACTATTATCTAATACGTGATTTACATTAAAAAGTAGAATTAACTCTCGAGCTGCTGCGAATTATTATAATATGATCTAAAAGAACTTTCACAACTACTCTAAAGATAAACATAACTAGCTATTTTACCGTAGTCTAAACGGAATGCTTTTCGTTCATATATATTATTGTATATTATAAACGAGTATATTATAATATTTATTTGAACAACTCGTGTATGAACAGATACTGTAAACGCGAACGAAATACATTCACTTTTTCTCGTATTGCTTAAATAGATGCACAAAAAGACTATTTATACGTTCAACGTTTTTCAATTTTTGTGACGCATGAGTTTTCCTTTATTTAGCATTCTAGAACGATCGTGTTGTTTTAATATGGAAATGAGATACGAAATCATAAATGCTTTGGGGTATTTTTTTTTCGAAATTCTATAAATAGCAAAGCAAATCATGGTTACGCGGTAAGTTGATAAATATCCACTGTAAATATAATTTCAACTTTTATTTAGCAAAGATGAATGCACTTGCTGGTACGTAACTCAAAGTTGAATCGAGTATAAGTATGAGAATAAACACTTTTGATGAATTTACATAAATTCAAGTTCCACTTGCCACGAGTCAAAATATTCTTCTTCTCGTGTCCGAGCTGTTGACAACGTTGTCAGAGTTTAGATAATGGCCATTATTAAGCCTAAGTACATCATACAAATATATAATACGCGTTAATAACCAATAATATAAGGATGCGACTTTTATAAGCGCTTCTTCTTGTTTGTGTAGACCGCGAGACAGAAGTCGATGCATTTGCATAAAACATTATTGTTATCATGGTTGTTATAACCTAAATGTCCTGTTTCTGAATTTTTCTCTTCAGACTATTTTAATTAATATAAAGACTTTCCAGTCCGAGATGTAGACGGGTAATGCATTCTCGTGCATATCGCTCGGAAATGTGATCGTGTACTATTATTAAACGGATTATTTATTCACCGCGAGGTGTACGTATACACATGCGCATACATTGTACGTAGAAACCATATCGGGATAAATCGTGTGCAAGCACGGACCGGTGTCGCCTTGAGGTATAAAACATTTACCCGTCAGTGCGCGCGTCGAGAAAAAAAAAAATGGAAAGTCGTGTTGGATTTCTCGTAATAAAATGTAGGTGAACACTTCGTACTGTATGTTACGACACGTATGACATTTATTTACAATAAATATAATGAAATCGATGACAATGACAGAAAATGATACAAGAACAAAAAAAAAGACACAAACATATTACGATAAAATATATACTCCGCACAACGAAAATGTATTGTGCGGTTGTAAGAACGTACGGTAAGACTTAGAACAGTCTTGGAGCCGCGGATCGCTCACAGTCGGTACGGGCACGTTGGCATTTGAGATGCAACGTGTGGCGACGAAGGCGTGTGTGTGAAAGGCGATTATTAGTAGGCTGGCTTGTACGGTGCTGGGGCGGGCTTGTAAGCCGGGGCCGGTGCGGAGTAAGCGGGTGCTGGGTATCCACCTTCCTTCTTGACCTCAGCGTTGAAACCGTTGTAGTCGTCGGCGGTGTATTCCACGGTGCGCTTGCTGCCGTCAGCTTCGACCAGGCTGTAGGATCCCTTGACGTTGCCGTTGGCGTCGGCGTACTCGTTTTGGCTCTTGATGTCACCGGTGTAGGCGTCGTGCACGCTGTAGTCGAAGTTGTACGGGGACGGGGCGGAGTAGGCTGGCTCCGGGGCGTACGCCTTGGGTGCGGAGTACGGGGCTGGCTTGTAGGCCGGGGCCGGTCCTGGGTATGCGGAGTAGGCTGGGGCCGGTTGGTAGGCCGGGGCTGGTTGGTAGGCCGGGGCCGCTTGGTAGGCTGGTGCAGCCGGGTAAGCTGGGGCAGCTGGGTAGGCCGGGGCAGATGGGTAGGACGGGTAGGATGGCTCCTTGTAGACGGCCAGGGCGGTGGCGACGGCGCAAGCCGCGAACACGATCAACTGAAAAGAAACAAAAATCGAAACCGTTAGGATGCGGTGATACGAACGGTAGCGCGGCAAAGGGCCGAAGGACGGAGAAATCCTGCGAGGACTACGTGACGCGGAGCTTGTACCGCACGGGCGACCTTGCGCGCGCGCTATCGAGTCGGTCGTGATGACGTCGGTCATCGGCACGAGTAAAAGTTATGGAAACCGGTCGAGCACCCGAGTGTTGCGCGCGTTGCGTGCGCGATCACGATTGAACTCGCGCATTGAGTAACCCACTCGCACACGACCGCCGCGTATCGGTCGCTCGCAATCTTACGGTCGTTTCCAACGAGACGGACTGCGGGACGAGCCTCGGGGCCGAACCGTCGGACTCTTCGTTCGCGGTGAAATCCTGAATCTCAGGAGAAGGGGGGAGCGGGAGCGAAAAATGCGAAGAGCTCGAGTACACGAGGGATTAGTGGTGACAAAGCGCGGCCGTTACCGCGGTGTTTACGGCGTTAAAGTCTCCGCTCGGACCGAGTGTTCTTTCCGACGGATCACCGAGAGTGAAAACGACTCGCGGTTGGTACCCGATCGTCGGCAGTGGAAAACACGTGTGTCGAACGGAATCGTAACTGAAAGTTGCACACTCACTTTAGCGGACATGTTGATTTTCGTTGCTCGTTCGCTCGAATGTGTTGTACTGTTGACGACTGTTTGTGCTGTCTGTCGATGACTGTGGTTGATCGGACGGTCCGCGCGGCTATATATACGCTCGCGAGATAATCGCCCCGACCGGGGGAGTCGGTGACCGGGGAGTGCGCGCCCGAGGGGGTCACCGGGTCGGCCGGTTTCCCCCTCAGGTAGAGTCGTCGTCGCCTGTACCGCCGTAACAACGTAACAACGCGTCCTCTCCGCCCCGGTCTTGGCGGTCGAGAACGAAGAAGAGAACCGTGCGGGAACGGAGTTCTGTTTAGTCGTGGTCGCGCGCACCGGCCGCGTTTCGCCGTGTCTCGTCCTCTGGGGACTTGGACAAACACGGTGAAGGCCGCTCCGAGATATTTTGTTAACTCGTCGAACGCACAGCCGCAGCCACCAGATCCGTCGGCATTTTCGCCCGTTACACGAATTATTATTATAATAGTAATAATTACGAACGTTATTACTACGACTGTAATGCGTTTTCGAGTCATCATTCGGTTTTTTTCCTCTCCTCCTTCCTTCGCTGACAAATGATGATTAACGTCCGTCCGACTGCGACGAGTTTTCAAAGCAGGTTGTATATCGAAATAAATACTATTTTTTTTTTTTTTTTCATTCTCAAACCAAACTTTATGTACGAATACGATTTTACTGTCGAAAAGTAACAGGCTTTTGTCGTGATTATCAGAGTTCGTTTACCTATACCTCATAACTTTTGACAAAAGATTCAGTTTAATACATCAAGTTAAAATCGGTTTGCTTTTATGTCGTAGATAAAAGTAAAAAAAAAAAAAAAAACAAAAAAGTACTTCAGGTGCTGTTAATGTATTATTATCTTCTCCGATAAATATTTTCTCCTTAGTTTTTGTACAATCATTTGGTAAATAAAAAATATAAGTAGTCGACTTATTGCATAAACTGTCCTAATTTCGAGACAGTTCAAGATTCATTAGCTAAATCATTTTTTTTTTTTTATCATTTCTAATTAATGTAACATTATAATGTTACATAGCATGTCAGGAAGTTTAAAAACTCTATTTTTGTTTTTAATGGCAAAAGATAAAAAAAACCGATTACACCAAATAGCGCTCATTAAATTAATTGCTAATTAAATTCAAATAAAATTCATAATCTTTTCTTGTAATTAAATGGAATCCGCACTAGAATTTATGGGCTTCCGAATTTCCTGAAAATATTATAATACATTATGTAAAGTATTAAAATAAGTTAAAAAGTTGAGTTCTCTTGTTTCAGAATCCAACAGTTCATCAGACGGACAGATTTTTTTTCCAGATTATAATTTTTTAAAAATTTAAATAAATATTCATTTTTATCAAAACGTAAACGATTTGATTTCTTATCTAAAATGATTTATTTTTATTAAAGTACACAGCAATCCTATATAGGTCCTTAATTTTACATAATATATCTAGAAGTACAAATGTACTTGAATGTGAACTTTAAAACTTTACCAATTAAATAGTAATTACACTTTGCATCACTAAACTTGGAAAGCTAAAAATAAAAAGATAGTTTCATTTATCGAATCAAGAACTAGGTTTTTAAGAAATGACCGTTTCGTTACATACTACACGCTTTATTTGCATTTTAATTATGCCTAATTATATAATTAACGAGACTATATTTTTATTACGAATTATACAACAAATTAAAACTATAACACTTACAATATCATGATAAATACGTCCAATGTGAAGTGACTAATAACCTACTTCATCGATCTAGCCGTAATCGACGTAAGAATATTTTAAGATTTAAATTTATTCACGTACGAAATTAGTAAAAGTACTTTTATTAATGTTCGATGCAGTCTCGAAACGTAAAACCATTTCTTTGTTCAGATTTTAACGGTTATACAACACTGCGACACACCCATATTATAATGTTTCGTGTACACGATACTATATTGGTATCCCACATAAACTACAACTGTAAAAGTATAACAATTTGTTAAGCTGATTAAATATTAGAAATTCAAACTCGTCGTCCGCATACAATATTATTATTTCAGTTCGACCGCGTCACTTTAGTGGACAAACGTTGCATCAGATTTAATTTCCCAACACATTAACGTAATGTGTAGTTAAAACCGAACGTCTCGCCGAGCGCACGACTTTGAACAGTAATAATTGTGAGAAACGTAAATTCGAGAACGGTCGTAACCATACGCAGTGCATATTTCGATGAAAACGGATTGAAATACATTATTAATAGGATATCGTACGCGTTATATTCCACGACGAGCCAGCAGTAAACGAAACATTACGTGACGGTGAAACACGCGGCCGCGGTCGTATTATGTTCGTATTAACATACGAGGAATGAGCGTACGATTCCGTGCAAACGTTGACCGCAAACTACCGTGCACTGCAGTACCATCTATTTTCAGTCGTCGGCAGTGCAATAAGTTAAATTACTTTTGTGATGTTCAAAACGCAATAGCGCGGAAATTATTATCATACTTCGATCACACGTGATACGTATTGTTTTATAACACTCGTGTTGCACCGAATGAAACATTATCGATCGACGGCACATTCGGGTGCACGTCAAAATCCGTCCGTCCGTACGTAATAGTTATAAATTTAGCGCTGTGAAGTTTATGACCTAAAAACCATTAAAAAATTACCAAAAAATATGCAAATATGACATAGAAATGACAAAACATGCCCTAAAAAATGACCTAAAAAATTACAAATATTTGTTTTAAATTAACAAAAATAAAATTTTTCAAATATTTTACTATAAAATTCTATATTAATTTATTAAAGCTTAGAAATTTATCAAAATATGACATAGAAATGACAAAAAATGCCCTTAAAAATGAAATGAAATATATTAAATAAACAATTAAATAAAAAAATTACAAATATTATAAAATGAATGTAATCGGCGAGATAAAGTCGGATAGGTACTGATCTTAGTCCGTGGTAATTTCCAAGTTTTAAGTTATCGGCATAATGGTCGACAAGAAACGATAAGAAGTGAACAAGTGTGAAATCAGTAAAAATAACCTAAAATGTGGGAAAATTACCTAAAATTGTCAACAAATGACTTATAAAGTAAAAAACACCAAAAATGCAAAAAAATGCAAAATAAAAATTAGTTATTCAGATCCACATGCTAATGAAACACATTTGTGGCCAGAACAGCATCGTCTAAAACGTTCCAAAAAAAATATACAAAATGCATCAACTTCCGAGCCCTAGTTATAATAATATTACGAATGCAAACGCAGACAACGTTATCGCGATGTTTAACAGAGGTTCCCGACCGGGTTACCGCGAACTTGAATTTAGGGTGCCGTGAAGTTGTTTCAGATAATAATTATAATTTATATAACAGACATACGTGTTCTCAGAATTAAGAAAAAAAGAATAAAAAGAAAAACGATTTTCGTGTCTGTTTAACGTAACAAGTAATAATAAGCTCTGATTAAATAAAACACTTATTTTGTCATATTATAACCTCTGGTATGATACTGTGATGTTCAATCTAGTTTAATTTTCACTAGTTGCGTTAAATGTATTTGTTTTTATAATACTTTTCCTTACAAAATATAATTATAAGCGAGTGTATGATATATGCTCGGTTACACCTGGCCGAAGAAAACCATTGTTACAAGTTATGAACATAAAATTAAATACGCGATGTACCCCTGTATAGGATGCCTCCGGATTGTCAGAAAATAGTTTAGTGTGCCGCGAGTCGTAAAAGGTTGGGAACCTCTGGAATGTAATACGACACAATTATTGAATCAAAACATGTGATTTGGGTTATAGAGTCGTCAGAGAAAAAATGATTGCAAACCGCATGCCCGAATTCGTGTATTATTTCATGTCCATAATAAATATCGTTGTACGTACTATTACGAATACGGCACGTGGGCAATCGAGTTAAAATTAAAATGCATTGATTGGCGCCCGAGCAATCGCAGCGGCGGCGGCGGCGGCGGCGGCGGCGCGTACTTGATTTTTTGAAGCACAAGGTGTACCACGATGAGTAGATATATACGGGATTAAAAGGGGGTCAAAAGATCAATGATATTGTGTGTCGATATGCGCGGACAAGGACGAATATAATGAACTCGCTCCACGGCGACGGCGGCGTACGCGAATACGATCACAGGGGAACAAGAGAACTCTTAAGGATTTATACCAATTAGACGTGCGCGGAGAAAAAAGTAAAAGGAACATACGAAAATGTGTCCGTTATTAAAATTGATGAACTCGAACGTGGATAATTGATTTCTCCATTAGGCAATGCACACCGACAATGCGTTGTTACTATATTATTTCACTTGCGCAATCAATAGATTTGTCATTACACCGAACGTCGCGGATGTTTTTTTTAGCGGTGAAAATTAAAACGTTATACTTATACCATTAGACCGTCTGAATTGTCAACGGACGTTTTAAAACGTGACGTATTTTTGTCTTTGGGAATTTTTACACGATTTGTCGGTGCGAAAGTTTGCGTATACCTACGAGATAACCAATCGATTATAAAAACAAACAACAACGTATCATTCTAAAATAAAGACTGATTTTCTGTTCGCACATCGATAAAAGCATTCTATCATATTATTATACAGGTTGTCCCGTCAAGGATATATCCGTTGCGAGATCTCCTGAGATAATTAAGATAGGTATTCAAATTCTCTTTTTTTTCTTTATAAGACTCACACGGAGTATAAGGACTACAAATATTTCAAATTTAAATTGAATTTTATGTTTTGGAAAAAAAACTAAAAAAAAATTGAAGGTATAAAGTTTATTTTTGTTTGTTGATGTTTCAACATTTTATTTTCGGTGGCCTCACTATTTCAAACGTTTTTTTTTTTATTTCCAGAAACTCATCATACGTTATAAGAAGACGGGACGAGATATTATTAAATCATTAAATTCTAAACTATCATTTGATAAATAATACACAATTTTTCAGGAGACTAAGAAAAATATTAAAAATCATGAGGTTAATGAAAATAAAATGTTGAAACTATAAAACTGTATCATTCATATAGTGTTTAAGAAAAATTGTTTTCACGATCTATAAATGTAAATCATAAATTAAATGTCATCCAATGATCGAGCAGCCGGGGCTTAAATATTAATAAAAAAAATGTTGAAACGTGGATATTCTTAGAAAAATAAACTCTGTAAATGGTTATCTACAAATTTTTCGAAATAAAAATTAATTTTTTAGCTTTTCTATTAAAACATTGAATTCAATTAAAATATGAAACATCTGCAGTCCTAATTCCTGTGAATCTTATAAAACAATAACAGAATTTTATTGTCTTCATTATCTCAGGAGATATCGCAATGGGTCGAAAGCTCGGAGAAAGTTTACCGCTCCTTAATAAATAATAATAATTATGTAATTAATTGGTCAAGAGCTATTATTACAATCGTACATGTAGTACAAATACATAATACATCATATAAATACATCATACAGAATATCAACTGGGTTTTTTCTCAACGAAAAAACACAATATAGCAGACGACACGATCACGTACTTGGGTCCCGACGATCGCGTATCTCTCTATCGGTCTCGGTACCTCCACGTGAGGTCTTCTATAGTTGCCACTGTCGTTTTATTTATCGGTTTCGGCGACGATAAGACTGACAGACCGATTGCAGCGCAGTTTACTGTCGAAATTATTCGGTACGCGTTTACGCCGGTCGATTTTACTCATTTAATCACGCGCATTATGTACTTCCGCGGTCTTCGGTACATTTAGTAACATTTTTTGCCCCCTTTTTTTTTCTAGAAAAGTTAATGTGCACGGTAATCTTATCGGAAATTGTATATATAAATCCGCTATGCTGCAGCGCATCCGTTGTCTGTATGTATTTATTTTTTTAACCGTCGCCACATTCATATCGTAACCTTTAGTCTGAAAATCTTTATTTTTTTTTCCCCACCAGTGTTCAATCATAACACAATAAATTCGCGAAAAGAAAATTCAACGACGATGAACAATATAACGTTTTAATCTTAATAATGGACACAAAAAAAAAGACTTAAATTGATAAAAATAAGGAACAGCATTTTGAACAATGCCAAAGAGAGAACTAGACCTGTTAAAATGGCAAGGGATATAATGGTCCAAACGGTCCGTATTGAAATAATATTCATTGGCCAAAACGGGTTGTAGGTATTTTAGAAAAATTGGCCCGGACAGGTCCAGCTCAAAAAATTCGGTGAAAGCGTATGTAATTATTTAATTAATGAATATAAACATCATGAATCAAGAATAAATTATTATTTGTCCTTTCCTTCGATTTTACGCGGGGGGCGCGATCGTCCTGTCGTCCTAGCCCCCGTGTATAATATTAATAATTGTTGTACACAAACGTAGCCTGGTGATCTCGACGAATTCATAACTCGTATCAAGGCCATGCGGAATGACTATCGTCGCGGTCAGTCGTTCCGAAGAAGCATCAGGCGTACACACTGACACACACACACGCACACACACGCACCAAACGCTATTGTAATCCATCACCATTAAATATCCACCGCCGCAGTTTTGACTGCGATTAAGTTATTGTTCAAATTGCCTACACGTTATATCGTCGATGATTGTTATAATATCGTCGCGTTCGTACTCGTGCAGTCGTTATCGTCGAAATCTATGTTCCCGACAGTGCCATCGTATAATAGGCGGCAGATGTCGTCAAGTCCGTATATTATGGCAAGTGTAAAACGACGCTTCATCGGTTTTACTGCGTCGAGCAAAAAGTTACTGTCAAAAACTCGGTGGAGCGTTAATTAGCTATTACGAATCGTTTATTAATTATTTGTCATATTTTGTACGTTATTTGAATCCATCGGCGGTATGAAACATTTTAATAATTATAATATCACAGCACAACGATATAAGTGTTCAAATATTTACGTTTAATTATATTTTCCCTAAAAAAGTAAATATTTGAAGAAGAAAAAAATGTAATATAAACACATTATCATAAAATCAATAAAACTTCGTTCACTTAGGATTTTAAACGCGACGAGGGTTAGTGACTGACTTGTTAATCGTTAACGTCCAGCGTATAGTGAGGGCAAGGGTTAGGCAATTGATAAGCCTGCAGACGAGTCGATCGGTTAACAAAAAAAAAATAAAAAAAAATACCGTTAATCCGCTAATTGATGTGTTTCGAACAAGCGAACTATAAGGATTTATTTTTATATTTTACCATTATATTATGTGAATGAAATTATATACTAACTTTAGATTTGCATACGTGTATACTGAGCATAGACGGTCTGCCATGATACAACATAATTCTTGTTTTAATCGAATTACACGTGTTTCAATGAATGCATTAGGCATTAGACGTACGAAGGATAGAAAAAAGTGGGTATAAATACGTTCAATGCAAATTCATAATTGAAAAAGTACGTTTGCTTTGGTCGAAAACTGTTGGAGCGTGGCATACCGAGATGTAGCGTTAATGATATTTTTTCTTTCATTAGCCAGCTGGATGTGTCATAATTCATATTTCATAAAGATTATTTCTAGAACGAAATAAGAATGATATTGTGATGGTCAAAACGTTTTTTGTTCGTTTAATGAAAAGAGGTCGGCTTACTCTTGTAATCGATGACCTGGATGAATATGTAATTAGTCCGTATTAAATAGTAATAAACAGTTTTACAGCATATTTCATACGGACATTTTGGTAAGACAGTTTATATCAAAAATCATTATTTTATTTGTTGACGAAAATTCGGAGTAAAAATTCACATTTCTACTCCACAGTTCGTGGGCATATTTAGAATATAATTTGATGTACTACGCGAAAATATAATACTCGTCGCATTGATATCGTATAACGTGTATTGTACTAAATACACTCGTGCGGTTGGTTGTGAACATCATTTCGGACCTCGAGTGATTTGATTTTGGGACTAAAATGGTTTTAAATTCACGTCGGTAAACTATGCATTTCGATGCATTATGCGTCCATGGCGTGTTCAATGGTTTTGCAGTCCCACACGTTATTCCGTAATCCGTGACGCAGTGTTCTACAGTAGTCACTCGGTAATTCGAACCTCGATAATTCGAAAAACTCCATAAATCGAACTTAACGCTTATTCTCCTGGGAAAACCTCTATAATTAGAAGAAAATACATGTATTCCGGTCCCCTCGATAATTCGAAATGTCTGTCAGCGGTACACACTCAATAATTCGAATTTTTTTTCCAGAACCTCTATAATTCGAATTCCCTTAAACACGGTTATACGTATGTTCATATGTATAAAGATTATGTACAATCTGACGTATACGCAATGAAACTAATAACGACGGTGATTAAATATTATCGTAGTTAATAAAGAAGCTAAATCTTTTATGTCAGGATTGCGTAAATTTTTCGAGCAATCTGAAATGGACGAAAAAAGAAGCGATACAATTTTCAATGCCATCAGTAAGTTAGATAACGCTATGGGACCAGATTGTGGCCAACAATGTAACACAACAAAAAATAACAGATTTATTTAAAACGTAAAATATACTCGTAATAATATAATGAATATTTGTCACTTAATAAATGTAAAATATAGTAAATAATATGTATAATAAATAAATATCAATTGATAAATGTAATACATACATATAATTTTTCACCTCTCTTTAATTATTTTTCCCTCGATTATTCGAACACTCGTTAAATCGAAAACCTCTATAAATCGAATTAGTAGCTATGTCCCCTGAATTTCGAATTATCGAGTGACTACTGTATATACATACACGTTGTGGCGCATCGATACGTATATGCATTGCGTTACCGGAATATACAAAAGCGGCAAACAACGCGATAACATTCCGACATCAAAGCGCGACGTGCACGTAATTCCGTTTTCGAATTTTACCTAAGAGCTTTACCCTGTGATCTATACGCGTTGACGGGTGAACATTTTTCCACGTACCGCCACGCAGGTGACCCGCTACGAATTCGTGTCGTTTTAACGCGCGAAAAATAATAATGTATGTACACATTTTCCGCGTGTTTCGTGAAAATTATGTATCCGTAAAACGTGAAATGTCCGTGAAATATTTTTAGCTCTCGCGGACGCGATCTAAAATCGTTTTAATAAAGCGCGTTTACAATGTATTGTACTATGCTGGTGTATCGGAAAATCGCCGAGATGGATTTACAAGCACGTAACGAGAAGCGTATCGTCTATAACGATTTCGATATAAGCATTGACCACATTATATTCCGTTTTTATTGACATTTTAATTAAACATAGATTTTACATTTTTTTTTTTTTGCTTATTTGGAACGTATAACTTTTATGTATTATTAATACACCACGATTACATCATATTTATAATCAACTATTGCCACACTGTTAAGTGTATCTTTAATACAAACGGATTTGCGATAAAGTATACCGTTGCAGTTGGCGCCGAAACATTTTAACAAGATATTTAGACGTATTTCCTCAGCACCTTGAGTTCAATAAAGGTCATAGAAGACTTTTTTCGAGCTAGGTCTGCGTAGATTCGGGTCTGATTTTCTGTGGCTATGTGAGCAAAAAAATGCCTTGAATTTGAACCCAAGACTCCGAGGTGGGGTGACTTTGATGTCCGTAAGTTATCTTAAGTTTTATTTGAAAATGACTTATTGCGGGGTATCGTGGCTTTCTTATAAAATTAATGATAAAAAAATCAAGTATCGGTAAACAGTGTTTGCTTTGAAAAAGTACAATTTTATTTACCTACTTTAAAGCCAAAGAAATTTGCTACAGCTCCTTAGTGATGACATTCTATTGTTACGTTGAATATAATTTTGCAAGGTAAAATGCAACTGTATAAACTATGGGACAATGAAGCTTTAGATTATTAACTGTTAATATTGTACACATATTTAGGATGTCTTTCTCAGAAATTTATTTTTTGATTACACAACTGCTCGAAATTATATTATTATAGAATTACTTTAAGTTTTAAGCTAGTTAAAATTAAAAACGTTACTTATATACTTAAAACGAGATTAAAGCTGCTTGAAATCATTATAACTTTGGTACTGAATAACCTATAGTTATACATTCACTGTACGTAAGATTGATTATATATTTATCGGTTTCTCATTGAAAAAATAATGACTATGAAAATATTCAGTCATTACTGCACGAATCATAAATCAGGAATTCGAGACAAAAGAGAAACAGTATTTCGGAGTGAATTAATTAGTTTAAAACTGTATTTATAAAATTAGTATTTTGGCAAAACTTCGAATAAAACGTAGACTATGTACATTTTTCTTAAACGATCGGGTTTTTAAAGTCTAATAAATTATATGATATTATTTTGTTACGGCCGTGTACCTTCTTCGAATAACTAATCGTGCCGAGATCGTTTTTTGCTCAAACGTTTTACTCGGCGCGCGATGCTTACTAGACTGCGACTAACCCGCTCGACGTTTTACAAACGTAAAATATGAATTATTTATACATTGTTTACCGTATAATTTGTGTATTAAATACATTTGAGTGTGTACATTATTCTCCGGAGATCGGTTACCGAAAAAGTATGGTGTTTCGTCCCGGTTCGTGTGTAAAATAAAAGCAATAAATCGCACACTGTCCATTAGTCACGATGAAATTCGAATACGTTAACCGTTGAACGGTCCATAAGTGCTGTCGTCTATTACACTATAATTTATTTGAACGCTTTTCAGCCGCGTTAACGAAGAACGTTACTTTGTACGTGTGTCCATCAAATAAGTGACTATACATACACTACAAAATATATATACATGTGTGTGTGTGTGTGTGTGTGTGCGGTGGTATGTTTTTTAAACGAAAGCTTTTATCACGATATTACAGAGTGAAAAAAACTAGTATAAGCGATTTGTAGAATATTAACTGATTCTTATCGCAACAATGCAATATATTTCTATCGAAAACACTGAAAATAATCACGCGGCGTGACTTTATTTTAAAATCGAAAAGAATCAATGGCAACACGAAGTTTGTTTCAATTTTATATTTAAGATTATACAGGGTATATACACTTTTTATTTTATCGATGAAAGGTTTCAGAAATTTTACAATATTTTCGAATATAGTACGACGGGGAAATAATCAAACCGATGATTATAATTAGAGTGCTTATGCGAGTTACTAATATAAATTATGAATATTTTGCCCTTGGAAAATTACATTCCCATAGCAAACGCTTCGTAATTATAACATTTTATACCTTGTTGAGGTAAAATATTATTGTTTCAACGTTTGATTAGATTTTTTTTTATTTATGATACATTAATTTACCATCTCTGTCCACCGTCTAGACGTTACGTAATACCTACAAAGTTTTTAATAATAATTTTTTTTTAAATGTTTTATCATACAATTTGATGATTGTTATATTGTTAAGTGATTGCAAAATGTATTCGTGTATAAATTTCAGTAAATAAATTGGTATTGATTCAAATGTGTAATATAAACTGTAAGACCGATCATATAAATGTTTTAAACCATCCATCAAGATCTTTAGTCTACAATATTGTAAAACTAATTATTTGTACCTATCACACATAATGTATTATGAATGTAAAAAATTATAATGAACAAGCTTTAAATACGAGTCATTCATCATATGTCCTCGTAATGGTTCCTCTCAAAAACATTGTGATCAGGATATTTGTGTTAAGGTGAATAAGGTAATAGATAAAATAAAACCGTATTATATCGACACATTGATATTTTATTTACATAGAAATACAATAACTTAAAATTATTTTCCTAGAGTTTATTTAAAATTAGTATTGTTTGTATGGGGAAGGTTTGTATGATGGGGCAGCGTACGATGGCTTGTAGGCTGGGGCGGGTGTGGAGTATCCGTAAGCCGGAGCTGGGGTGGAGTATCCGTAAGCCGGAGCTGGGGTGGAGTATCCGTATGCTGGTGCAGGGGTGGAGTATCCGTATGCTGGGGCAGACGGGTAAGACTCAGTTTGGTATGCTGGGGCAGCTGGGTATGCTGGGGCAGCTGGGTAAGCTGAGGCAGTTGGGTATGCTGGGGCAGCTGGGTAGGCTGGTGCAGAGTAAGCTGGGGCGGAGTAAGCTGGCTTGTAGGCTGGCTTGTAGGCTGGTGCAGAGTAAGCTGGAGCAGAGTAAGCTGGAGCAGAGTAAGCTGGAGCAGAGTAAGCTGGAGCAGAGTAGGCTGGAGCAGAGTAAGATGGAGCAGAGTAGGCTGGAGCCGCTGGGTAGGCTGGGGCAGCTGGGTAGGCCGGGGCAGCTGGGTAAGCTGGAGCCTTGTATGCGGGCTTGTAAGCTGGGGCGGAGCTGTATGATGGAGTTCCTTCCTTCTTCACTTCAGCGTTGAAACCGTTGTAGTCGTCGGCGGTGTAATCGACGATTCTCTTGGTGCCATCAGCTTCAACCAAGCTGTAGGATCCCTTGACGTTACCGTTTCCGTCGCTGTATTCGGATTGGCTCTTAATGTCGTAGGTGGAGTCATCGTGTACGCTGTAGTCGAAGTTGTACGGGGCTGGGGCGTATGAAGCTTCTGGGGCGTATGCCTTTGGTGCAGAGTATGAAGCGGGCTTGTAGGCGGGCGCTGGGTAAGCGGACGGTGCTGGGTAAGCGGAAGGTGCTGGGTAAGCGGAAGGTGCTGGGTAAGCGGAAGGTGCTGGGTAAGCGGAAGGTGCTGGGTACGCAGACGGTGCCGGGTAGGCTGGGGCTACTGGACCGGCAAGTGCGGAAGCCAGCACACAGGCGAAGACAGCGACGGTCTGCAAAAAATAATGTATCCAGTTTAGAGCAATTCTATTGGATCGACGTAAAAGCTGATCTAATTTACACTCCACAGCGACTGTTCGTGTTCTATACAATATTATATAATATATACGTTTTTTATTGTAAAAATGTTTAGGTTAAAACGTTAAGTCGAATACTGGAACACTAATTAATCGTATTAACGCCGTATAGCTTTTACAGGACTTACTTCCGATGAGCAATTAATTTTACGCGGAAACAGTAGAAATATTCTTAGGTAAATAACGTGCGTGCAAGAGCACCAGAAACTCGTGAAATGTTCAAAAATAATAATATGTAGTCGAGAAACTACAAAATACTTATAGCTTAAATAATTTTTCAACATTCCTACTTATAATATGTTATCAATTTGAAATGTATGCACTGAATATAGAACATGTGTTTCACGTTTAAATATACCTTACAACGAACGGTCATTAAGCTTGAACAGTGTTTGGATGAATAATATTTAACGAGGAGAGTTGTACTATTATAGACGTAATAACTAATTAGGAAACAATTTCAAACAAAGCGAATCATCAAGTGCGCTGTTGAAATCAGCCCCTAATAACTATATCCTCGTACCGTAAGCTTTGACTACTAAAAATAACCCACGAACGAATTCATTTAACGACGTACTGTAGCATACACAAATATTCTTTGAGATGTTGTTAATCTCGCGAATTAATTATACATATATATCATGATTGAATTGGTTTGTAAACAATGTTTAATTTTACCAATAAGAATTTCGAGAAATCCACAAACGCTAACGCTTAAATAGAACGCGTGAAGATCTTAAACTTAAAGTATCGCAGATCGACGTATAATTATAATCGCGTTGAATCTACAAGAACTTGTGAAAACGTAACGACAACTTCTCGAACCGGCGACCGAAAACGATAAACGAACGACGATAATAATAATGCCGACGGAGACTTTAACGGATCGAAACACTGAAACACTGCGTTTTTCCCCGAACCGTGCGATCCTACGAACGAACACAAGGCGTTAGAGCGAAGAGTGTGCAGCAGGTACTTACTTTGAATGCCATGATGGATGTGAATATTATTTTCTTCGGCTGCTACAGGTGCTGCGTGGAAACCGAACGTTGAACGAGTAACGTTGATTGACAACGATCCGCCTTATATATTTACCCGAGCTGCCGGCTGGCTCCGTCCGGGGGGCACGCGGTGGCCGTTCACAGGCGGCGGTAGCGAGGGCGTATCCGCGGTGCGAATAACGCGTGCGGTCCTTGTTGCGTGATATCCCGGCGGGGCGTTTGGGTCACCCCCGAGCGAAATCTCACCGAAACGGTACCACCTACATGACGTGCGTTACGTGTGCGACGTGTTATTTCCAGCGCACTGTACGCGTCTATTATGCATCGCGGGTCACCGAGAGCGGTCCCGCCGACGACGACCGCGTAACGAAATCATTCTTTCGGCGAATTGGTTTGTTATTTTTCCGTCCGCAGGACGACGCTGCAACACGTGTGTGCCCACGCGACCACGACGGGCACGGACGATCCCGCAGGACACGGAGCGTACGGCGGACGTCACACTCGTCGTCCTAGTCGAGAATCCACGCTGTGAGCGGATATAACGTACACTTGTACACGCAAGTTTCCCTATCGCACCCATACGGTTGTCATGTAGTGAGTTCATAGTCAAATCGTGTAGTAGGTACCTGCGACCGATACCCCGCTGTTATTAAAATATTTAACCGCCACAGCCACATCGTTGTTGAGGAAACGGTGCGTTTTACTCGTTTCTACTCGAACCACGACGATTGTGTCTTGTCGTTTCGGAGAAAAAGCAACGGATCCGTTCATGACGTCATCACGGTAACGCTCTGGGCGCCGGGCAAATTCTCGGAACGAACCCCCCCCCAGCTGTAAGACTTATCCATATCCTCGGCGAAATAAGAGTAAGAACGCAACGGGCGCAAAAGGTACGCGGCGGTGAAATATTTTCTAACCGTGGTACGCAGCTTTGTTCGTGTTTCCGTTATCCGCATATTGTAAATCATATAATAATAATAATAATAATGTATTACTCCGGTTAATGTTCCGGTGCAATTATGCTAATCGGATTTATTACGTGCGCGTGTGAGAGTGGACGAATGTTTTCAGAACCAGTTTCGTACGTTTAAAATGCAACCGACGGAAAAACATACGGCAATAATAATATATCGTGTTACGTGTACGCTTTCAACACGGTCCGTCCGACGCGTTCGTTCGGATTCGACGTAATTTTTCCGCGCAAAGTGCACGCGTACCTCCGGACGGGTTCCGTGTTTCTGTGACGTTGGTTATCGTAACGCGCGTAAACCTTGTGCCGGATACCGTCGCCGATAAGGATTCAACGAGGATGTCCACATCGGTTCGCGTTGTGTTCCCGAGAAACGCGAAGGAGCATTCCGATCACGTGTGATAAAGCCTGCCATCGTTGACGTCCTTGGCCCTCGCGATAAGCCCGTGAGCCGCGAAAACGTGTGTGCGCAGTGCTCAAAATGGACCGGAACGCACCGGAACGGCGTTCCGGTTCGTAATATTATCTTTAGCGTCCGTTCCGGTTGGTTAAACTTGCTATGATATAGGTCCGGATCGTAAAAATATTTAGTTAATATTGAAAAATTGAAAAATTTGCAACTCGTTAAGACGTTTTCGACACTCGACTGTATCACAATCAAGGGGATTACAATTATTAATAATTATTTTTTATAGAAAATCTAATTTCTGTTTACGCGCGTGGCCGAAATCACTATCGATAACATATTCTCTATAACTATAACTCTGTTTATCGACCTTCGACTATCTG
Source organism: Periphyllus acericola (assembly GCA_949715065.1). Lineage (NCBI taxonomy): Eukaryota > Metazoa > Arthropoda > Insecta > Hemiptera > Aphididae > Periphyllus > Periphyllus acericola. The sequence goes on along the minus strand of OX454270.1, from coordinate 8,450,618 downwards.
TATCTGCTGTAATAACATAATGTGTAATAACCACTAATAACTATTATAATACATAATATATAATAACGCTCATGGTTAGTTAAAGGTAGGCATTCTGCCGATGATACGGCAAGTCGTAAACGCGAAAAAAAACATACATAACTTACGAAGACCTGTGGAAATTATTATAAAATATATAAACTCTTAATTATTGTATGATTCGCTTTTTTTGATAATAATTTGTAAAATATGTATTCATATTTTATTGTAACAACGTTTCGTACAATTAGGTATCCCGTAGGTCATCCCTCGCACGCGTCAGACGCGAGATGCGCCGTCGAGGAAGAACAATAAAAATCGCGCTTGAAAACTATTTGTGAAATCGAGCAGCTCGTTCGTTTGGATTCGCCGTACGCGCACGTTACCAATTACCGCATACTAATTAGCAATTACCGCGTTAGCACAGCGGCCGCAAACGATAACAAGTACTGCATTTTCTCTTCGCATAGTATTATAAGTTATAACATTACGGTCGTAAATAAATAAAATAATAATAATAATAATAAGCCCCACGTGACGTGGCGAGTACTTCAAATCTAAAACACTGTTTGAACTGTAAAATGATTTGTATTAAACGGAGAACTCCCTTCGGTCATCACTAGTACGATGTGTAGCGTGAACGTATTTAATTTCCCGAGTAACGTCCAAGTATAATATTAATTTTAAGCACCTATATTCATTATTTTTTCTTCACGCAATTAGTCATATTCATAGAATTAATTATTATTAATTTCTTCGTATAGTAATAACTCTGGACGTCTCTATTTCAGTAATTATTTAACGGTCATAACGCGAGTACTGAGCTCGGTTTCTTTTTCCGCGGTACGTTTAGCCAACATCCAGAACACCGTCTACAGCCGTAGCTTACACGGCGAGATTAGCGAAGAAATCTGAGGAAGTAAAATTATTCATGATTTATTACGTTCATTAAGAAAGTTAATTAAATAGTTGCATAAGTTTATAATTATAATGTAATATACATTTACGTAGATAGAGATTTGGACGGTGTCAGTTAAAAATACGTATCTTTCGTATTCTGTCATTTTATAACACTCAAGCCACAGTACGCGATGAAAAATGTATTTACTGCGGAAAATATGAATGTAATTTATAAGACAGCACGATGAAATAATAATATATGATATTACAACGACTTTATGCATAAAACCTTGGACGGTAAACCCAATGACTGACTAACTATCCAAAAGCAATTAAATTTAATATTCAACACAAAAAAAAAAAAACCATAGATCGCGGAACCGTGGTATGATAATATTTGTCAACGAATCATTGTATTCTATAATATAGAATTTGCAATAGCACATTTTGGTGTGTTTATTACTTGTTAAGTGTTAAATTAACGAAAATTGTTTCCTATATCCATTCTTATAAAAATTATAGAACGAAATGGTTTTATTGAAATATCAAAAAAGTCGTTTTATCTATCAAAGAAGAGTTGAAAATACCAAGGGTAACCGCGAGAAAAATACACAACTGTCAAATCACATTAAGTTATAGATTGATTAGAAAAATCAAATAATCAAACCAGATAGGTAGAAGCGATTTTCACCGTTGGGTTTAAATTATTAAAAAAATTGTTATTGAGTATTTATGTGAATCCCAACAACTAAATAACTTGCAGCAAAGTTTATAAAAATATCATTTACGAGGGACACCGCCCAACAAAAGTTTATAGGACAGCTCTGACTTGCATAAACACGAGTTCCGGTGTACCTAAACACGCAATACACGCCGTAATGCTCGCTATACGTATACATCATATAATATGGTTTATCGATGCTTATTACTTATTATGCCTTACTAGTTTCAGAAATTGTGTCCCAACTTCCGGCAAGTGCGTTTATCTTTGTAACGTTAGATTTGTTTACATAATATGCAAATACGCGTGGACGAACGTTTTCAAAGAGGTTTTATGGTCGACGGTAGGAAGCCCACGTCCATCAATTCGTCATAAGGTCTTGTCACTCTAATCATGACAAATCTATCAGTATTCGAATCATTTATCTCGTATGATAATGTAATGTATCTATGAATATATATTTTTATTCGTCAAAATTGCCAGGCGATCGTGTACATTATCCACTAGAGTTTAACCCAACTCATTCGTTATTGGTCATGTACAATATATTCATGGATTATTTGTCTCCCGTGTTTTGTACTTTTGTCGTCGTTTATCGGTGACGATTTGTCACTCGACATAAATGCGGTGTCCCTGGGGCCTAAAAATAGATTGAAACCGGATAACGTTTCCAAACATACGCGGTGAATATGAACAGCGAATTCGATGTCAAGCTCGGTTAGCTAAGATCGAATTTTTTCCGGTCACCGGAGAGTACTGACAATTTGTCATAAATTAATTTTCGAAATACAGAGACCACGCAGATTGGTCATACCCATTATTACCGTATTAAATGTGATTTTAATGAAAAAATGAAAAAATGATATTAATGCGAGCGATACTGTAATCCGTAAAACAGTGAGAGTTGATTATTATATAATACAAAAAAGAAATTTTCCGCGGTAAAATACAAAATACCCTATGGGCGTCAAAACACTAAACTACCATTTTTTATTATTAAAAAAAAATATAATTTAAAATTTTCCATTATTTGTTCAAATTACAGCAATAAGTGGATCCCAGTGAGATATAGCTTTTTATACGGACATAATTAATATGAGTAAATAATTTCTGTTCTTCAAATTTTGTGTGAACAATGAATTTTGTATTATAATTACTGCAATGTTCTCGCTTTCCGATGCGTTTCACAGCGTTAACTTACACCGATCAATAGTTTATACTTTACAGCAGATAAAACTTTCGCGATAGGTATATTGTTTTATTCAAAATGCTGCAACATTTTATTGTACCCGAGAAAATTCCCTGTGTGCTGCAACACCAATAAAATATGTCAAACGAAGCCATTTTCGAAACATTTAAAAGAATAATGTGTACATTTACCATGATTTTATTCCACCAAGACCGAGTTGGTATTGCGAAAAGGTTAACGGAGTACGCGATTTATTAAAAGCGCGCTACATTTGAAAATAAAAAAAAGTTTTTTGTTTGCAATTAATGTAACTACGTGTACCGTACGGTACCTATATGATTTTTAAACCGAACGGCTTTTAGTTAGAACCCTCGGGTCTATTGCTTCTGGTGTTCAAACGCAATCAATTATGTTATCTCAGTTGAACATGCGACATGGCTGTAACTTCAAATTCTGTGACCAATTGATACGGGCTATGTTCATTTCAGTGTAGGTGAGAATTTTCAAATCGCTTAACACCTAGATCACATTGAACGTTCTACCGTAAACCGGAGTGTTAAATATGTATTAAATTGTATTTTTTATACATTTAGATATAACTCTACGCACGAATATGGTATGTTTCGTTCACCGTAAATGTTTTTTTTCGATTCGATTAGGTTACTTAGGTGTGTGTTCAATATTGTTAAATTTATTTCGATCGGCCGAACAGAGTTATGTCGAGCTTTCATATTTAATATTATTTGGTTACCGCGAAGTTCCGTCGATCCCTCGGGGAGGCCCACTGCTTAACTGTGGACACGTATGCGTGTAGTCATGCAAACGCAGTAGATTCGAGAATAATGCATTATTAAAATGACTCGAACATTTTGACACTCAAAGAATTAATATGATGACCAAGCCATACCTAGAATTTACACCACGTGTACTTTGAACGTGAGTTAAGTGAAAGTTTGATGCAATATCGAAATTATTATTTTCGACAAGATTTTATAACGTACCTTCTTGAATAGTTTTTTATAATCGTAATTTATGAACAGTAGTATATAGAACAAACACTACGTTGACACATTAAAACGTATAAAAATGCAGCTAAGACACGTACACTTTTAGTTAATATTAATTGTTTAAAATATGATTAATGGATCGCTTTAGTTTTTAATTAGTTTAAATTGAATTGTCTTGTAAATACAGTTGGGTACGAATAAATAAATACGAGTATGACGTAACGTAAGATTAATTTACTTTGATAAGATCTAACGCAATACGCTCGCGACCAATACGACATGTGTTTGTTTTTTTTTTTTGAATCTTGATCACTCGACTCGAATTTCTATCAATCATTTTAGATTTTTAATCTACAGGGTGTTCCACCCGGATTCACACACAGAGATGTGTCCCGTATACACAGAGAAATAAAATTCTGATTTTCATGAGCATCCATAGAAAAAGGCAATTTTGTCGACAACAGTTTAATAAATATATTAAGCGTATTTTGAAGAAAGTAAAAATTAACTTTGTATTTTATAATTTTTATAAATTTTTAAGATTTAGGATTCGTGATTTTTAATAATTTTTTTAGCTTACAAAAAAATAATGTAAATTAATAAAATCACTGTCACCTCGTAATTTTTCCGTTAAGGTTTGCTGATAATGTTTTCATTATTTAAAATTGTGAAAATAGTGCATTATTTTCTTCTAAACTGGAAAAATATTAAAATATCAAATAGGTAATGAATGAAAATTGAAAGTTGAAACTTTTCCGAAATAATTTTCCGAAAAATGAGCCCTTTAAATCTTTGAAATTTGTAAAAATTATAAAATAAAGATTAAATTTCTTTAATTTCTTTAAAAGTACACTTATATTTACCACAATATTGTCAACAGAATTGCCTTTGCTGAGGTATACTCAAAAGAATAAAAAATAATTTGATTATCTCTGTACTAACACGAGAGATATCGCTCTGTGTAAGTGCCGGTCGGACACCCTGTAAATGTACGTGTGCGTGCGTACGTGTGTGGGCGTGAGTGTGTGTGTGTGTGTGTTAGTGTTCGTGCACGTGTGTACTTGCTAGTGTTAGTGCGCTGCATTTAACTTGTGTACATGTTGTTTGGATAAACGTTTCTCGCAATAAAAAGGAGAAGAAAAAAAGTAAGCTTCCATTATGAAACTCTAGACGAAGCCGCGTCGTGAACCAACAGTAGGTATATGGTAGTAATATTCAATGTCTTTAAACCGACCGAAATCGCCTACATGGTAAACCGTAGCCACTCGGAAACTTTCGATCGATTTGAACTTAATTCCCGGCCGCAAACGATAATATTATTCAGTGAATCGGTGAGTACACGAAATGATTTACCGCGCGAAGACATACTGCGGCAGCCGACCGACGGCATGGGTACGCGTATTATATACCACTATACACAATTGAAAGGAGTCCGGTGACGGTTCTAGAACACACGCGGCGGCGGCGCGGTACATCGAAGGCGATTATCTCTAAGAACTAAGTTACTGATGTTATTATTATTATTATTATAAGTTGTTAGTTTATTACTATTATCATCAGAAAGTGTTATTCGGACCGAAAACTCCGACGACCACGACGGTTATGAATTCAGAGCTTGGATTTTGAAACACTTAAAAACTCCAGAAATATGCACTGTTAACCTAAAAAACCTTAAGACGAGCACGATAATATACCCTGAGAACAAGAAAATTAAAAAAAATCTGTATTTATTAATAATAATAAAAAAAATGTTTTCATTAGTCTACAATATTAGTTTCTTTATTTTATTTAAAAATATATAAATAATTTTTTAAGAACATTTTTAAAAAAATTTTATTTCATGAAAATTCACAAACAGGCGTAAATATAATCAATATAAGGATATCAAATTATTATAATTTAAAATTATTTTAAATTCAATCGTGTTTTGGTTGTATATCCGATGAATTTAGACAGAAAAATATTGAAAAAAATTTAATAAATTACACTATTCATTTAAAACTATTAAATGGAAGAAATATGCATTTATTAAATTTCAAAACCAGCTTTGTGGAAGAAATTCAAAGCATGAGACGTATTTGTTTCGTACTGTGGTATTTTTACTATTGTGCAAAACAAATGTGCGAATGCTACAAGTTCTCTGCTCTAAATTATTATAACAATTAAAGTAGTACAAATAAAGGTGGTACCTTCATGTTTTGTACACTACCACGTGATTTTTCAAAACGCATGACAATTCACAAGCCCTACTTCGAACGCGTAGGCGCACTCATCCAAACGGGTCCCGCCGAAGGGACCGCTCGAGACGTCCACGCACGACGTGGGTCCTATAACTATATCGTTGTACACAACAATATTTTGCCCCCGTGTGCCTACATTGTAACGGTGCGACGGGGGTGCAGCGGTGTCATATAAATTCTATTTTTCATTTCTTATTTATTTGAACTTTGTAGTGCAATTGGTTTTGACAATCATAGGTAAGATATAGCGAGAAACGTAAATATCAAATACAAGTTATTCACAAAAAAAGGTGGAGAAGTGCAATGTTAAATAAAAAATCTTGTTTGTATGTTTAAAAAAAAGATAATCAAGTGTGATAATTTTCTATCGGATCGAGAGGATAATATTGTTGGTGTCAAAAGGAATGTCGGAAGAATTGAAAAAGGACTATAGGTGGTAGTCGCGTTGCGGTGATGGACCGGGGCGGATGAATGTTAGCTAGGTGATGTCAGTGTCATAGATTAAACGGGGTAATAATGTTTTCACTCGCGGTTTTTATTTTTTTTTCTCGGACATTTACATTTCGTTCGACACCATCATCCAGTGTCGACGTCTCCGGGTACGTGCTGCACGGTGGGTTATTTTTTATTTTTTTCCGAGCACTAACGCGGGTACAAAATATTACTGTGCACATGGATTCGCATCAATCATCACGTGTACAGCGACCGAGCGGGTGCGTCGGACTACGAAAACCACTTTACGAAATATCTCTGCCAATTATTATTATTATTATTATTATTATTATTATTATACTATCATAGTTGTTGGTGTGCAGCACTTTTGCCTGGGTGTACCTGCACCACCACGTCACCTTGTTATAGCCGCGTGATAATTAATGTATTCGATACGAAACGCGCGCGTTTTATCGCGGGCCAATAGGTCACAATTATTATTATTATTATTAGGTACGTGTGTGTACACGAACAACTATATCGAATGGGTGTATGCACACGAGGCGCACGCACGCAGGCATACGGTACACTATTATGATGCTTACTTATCCTCGGCTGCGTGTGTATAGAAATAATATAATATCTTATCGGCGCGGTTCCGCGCGAATTCAGAGTCCTTGACCCCTTGCCGCAACACGACAATTATACACCATTATGCGGCCGAGTCGATCCTTTTTAGGTAACGATCAGTCATGCACACTATACGTTTTTCATTATATGTACAGGATAAGAACGGCGGCGGCGAAAGGACCGGGGAAGCGGCCGCGGGCTTTTAAGACCGCTGCACCCGGAGCGGCGAACCAGCGACGGACTCCCTTTGAGTGCACGGGGCAGGGGAGCTTTTTTCTCTTCCGGCGCGTACCGACGAAACTGACAAGTGTGTAGGACGAGAGCAAAATACTTAAACGGCCGTCTCCTTATTCGCTCTCGCAGAAACAATTAATCAAGTGAAGTTAAGACTCTTTTTGAAATACATTTCATCATAAACGCACTGCGGCGCATGTTTTCACTGATTTATTTTCCATCTGATTTTTACCACGAGACCGGCAAGTTATTATATTATATACGAGTACATGCTTACGTGTAAAGCCGTGCTGCGCTTAGAGCTATTCCGTGTGTATTTACGTTTTTAATCATGTATTCTTTTTCGTCAAAAGTCACACATTGTTCCTAAACACCTAATCATTACATCGATTGGAGTTTCAACACTGCAGTGTTTGGAAATTCCTGGGCAATTACGGACTCGATTGCGAAAAACACGTGGCAATGTGACTTATAGCGAAATCGAATTTGCATAATATCACATTAAATTTGTTAAAAATTCAAATAATAACAGTCCTCCTAGTCGTAACGAGTTTCAAAAGCTTTCAGTTCTTATGAGTTATAGGTTATAATGTTCAACGTTAGACTAAGAAAACGTTGCTCCTCACGCAACACCTATACATTTTTATCGATTGGAATGTTTATTTTTTAATTTGATGGTAAAACGTTTCACTCGGCTTTATTAAAATAATAATTAATATTATATATTGCAACGCCGCCTTGTGCTGAGTGCTTTAATATCCTAGTTTTTATATTTTGGTGGAATTATCAAATTACGTTGTTACAATTTACAATTTATGAGTCATAAAAAAATTCACCTGGTATAAATTTGCATGATACAATAATTAATTAAAACCGTTTTATTTGGTGGTTACATAAACGTACGAACATAGTTACATAAAAATTATCAAAATAACCAAACGAGTTTGAATTTTCACATATTATATTATTATGTACGATTATGAGATAAGTATATAGGAGATTAAAAAAAAAAACAGTAGCTCGAGTTACTTAGTATAAAGTGTTCGATAACGCGGTAATTTCTAATAAAAGAAAGAAAAAATCACATGGAAATCATATCTAAGGTTTGACGAACAGATATTTTTCGGCAAATCTATATTATACACTTAATTTTCATTGAATTTATTGAAATCTGTCATGAAATAACAACTAATATTGACCGGAAAAAAAGAAAATTTGGTCGGTTAATATAATATTATAGTAATATTATTATAATATAATAAGTTAAGTATTTGGTACCGAGTATAATTATTTACATAGTATAATTATATAATAACTAATACTAATATACATAATAAAACTTTGTATTTATTATTATTCCTACGGATTTCGATTTTAGTTACATCAAAATCCTTTAATATGTTAGTATGTTACACTCATATTTTTTAAAAGTCAAAAAGACGTTCTTATAAGATAAGGTTGGACACTTTTCTTTTCAATGGGTGCGGTCAGAGAGGACTTTTCAGTACAAAATTTTTTCGCTACTCGATCAAACTTAGATTATTTTTGGTACAAATTATACAGTTATCCTGTGTTGAACAGAATTTGGGAATATTTTTTTATTTCGATATTCTTTTTTTGACCTGAACATAGGGCTAGCTAAAGCTATCTATTTTCTAACCTCGATAAAATTTAAACTTTGATAACTAGCGCTGATGATTTATAAGTGAACTAAAATATCCTCTTTAAGTGACCGTAATGTTACCTAGTGTGTTTTGGGAAGTGTCTAGACGTATTTCCAAAGACCAAGATCAAATGGATTACTGGGTATCCCCGAGAGCAACTCGTGCGGAGGCCACAGGTTATCTTAGTTAAAAAATATTCTGAATCTTATCCTGAATTTAGAACTTAAGTTACAATAAACGATAAAAGTTACTTAATAGTTATAATAATAATTTCGAACACAGATGATAGGCATTATCGAATGTGGTACATATTTTTAGTTGCAGTCGCATCACGTTCATGCCGGAGCCGCTGGAGTATTATTTTTTTTTTGTTTTCGAACAAGTGTAACGGGCCGCATACTGGTGGCCACCTCACCGGTTACGTGTCTGAGTCCCCGGAAAATAGAAAACTGTACATTACAATATTTGATAAACACTAAATTGCAAATTAACTTTCGATTTCAATTCGCCCGGTAAAATAATCTCGCGTTCACTTTTCACAGCCGTGTGCCCGTAAACAAACACCTATTCATTAGATGTTTTATGAATCGCGCGGACTCGAACGGTTACGATAACGATAATAATTACGGTACGTAACACCGCGTGGCGCGTTGCATTCGGTTATTGTATTATGCATCTACGTCATTCGCACACCGTTTTTTTCTCATTCGTCTCAAACCGATCGGTGCACGTCGATCGTAATCTCGAGTCCGGGTTACCGCGGTATTTCCGGTATCGCGCTCCACCACTCGAGCCTTGAACCGCTACCCACGCCGCCTGCTGGATCCCATGTACCTTTTTACAATGGCCGGCGACCGCGACGGTTCGGAAAAACCAATAACGAATATCGCGCACTCGCCCATTGTGCCCGCACGTAATAATAATAACAATAATACACATGGTCGCGTGCACGTTACGGGCGCCCTCGGGAGGACGCGCGTTTCAAAATATGTGTTCACTGCTGCGGTCGCCCCATTGTTTGTTTCGTCGACCTGTATTATGCGCGTCGAAGGAAAGTTCAGGGGAAAAAAAACCCTCCGAATCGCACGTCGTCGTCGTTGCAGTCGGACGTGTACATTATACAATGCAATCTATTTGTAACGCGCTTCGACAACACGTTAAACAATGCGTCCCCCGTCCCCAACCACCTAGTCCGGGGTAAAGGTCTGCGGCGGTTGTCGCAGTGAACGAGAGACCGCCGGACCGAGTGTATAGAATACTTATAAATAACGTATTCAAGATACTAGTCAAATACGTGAAAAAATAGTGTTTAAAATACACATCGAATACTAATCAGACAAATATATTTGAGTAATACTCAAGTACTTAAGTACTTACCTTAATAAAATAAAATTACAATTTATTATTGTTACATGTCTTTATTACGTTATTTTTATTGATTATTTAATAAATATAATAGCAGACTGTAATATTTTATCATATTATACTGTATTAAATAAGATCAAGCATTGAATGCTAACAAGTATTCAGTACAAAAAAAAATAGTATTTGAAGTACTATTAAAATACTTGATATTGAAAGTATTTTAAAAAGTATAAAATATTCAAAAATGTTTTCGAATACTCAAAAAAGTATTCAAATACTTTTACTCAAATGTTTTACAACACTGCTCGTATTGTACCCAATATCATATGAATGAAAATACGGTACGCGCGCGCGAAGGACATTGACATTCTACACCTGTGCGTTTACCCTTGCTTTTCGTGCGGTTGGGGGGAGGGGGGGGCTTAAGTCCTTATCCTCGGTCCGATAATCACTAATTAATCGTAAGTCGATCGTGTACGTTGTACGTTGTAAAAACGCACTGTTATATCGATTACTATTATTATCGCCATTATTTCGTGAGCGTGGGATTACGAATCGTTTTTCGTTTTGTCCGTGTGTTTCAATAATATTTATTGTTCGCCGTATTGTTATTATTTACGATCGGTGTCGCATTTTCGTTTTCTTTCACTCCCGCCGCCGCCGCCGCGCGCCGCGCACTCACAGGACCTCGACCTTCACATTAGTGCATATACTTTTACCGCGTTCGACCCGCGTAGCCGCAATATTGTTATTATCATCACTATCATCATCATCATTATCGCCGTCGCGGCCGCAGGATTGTCCCGTGGCGGTCGGTGATGCGTACATACTACATAGAATAATAAAACCGCCTCGACGAGACTTGGGTTTAAGGTGTATCGTTTACATTTACACATACTTTACGTATTCAATCGTATGCAAATATCGCGATCACAACGCGAAAACGATAAATCCCCGCCGACACGTGCGAGCTAATAACAGTTTTTACCGCTTTAAATCGGTCCACGGACTCGGACGAAACAACTGTGCAGCGGTATAGACTATGGGTTATGGACTACGGCGTTTTTACCCGGGGCGATCGAACGGGACAAGGTTTTGCGTGGTCCGTATACATATATTGATGCTCACGACTATCGTATTTGAACGTTATAATTGTACAGCGGGACCGGGTGAAAAGACGTGTTCTCGGCGAAAAAGATTTATTTTTGTTTTTTTTTTACTCCGCTACATGCATCGGTTATAAATCAACATATTTCAAACAGTACCGATGCGTCGTCGTACGTGTTACACTCTGACATGTTGAACGGCGGTGGACGAATCAACAACGCGGTGTAATCAAGTGCGAAATGATGTAGATGGGAACGCATCAGGTAGAAATAACGAAATTGACTTTATTGAAATTACGGACGACGCATTAATCGGAAATACGATACAAACAGCGGTAGACAATTGGAATCGAGTACACGGCGTTAAGAACATTTTTTAAATCGCCTTGATCAAAAAATTAGGAGTTCGGTGTACCTCTTAAAGCATTTTAAACGTATAGAAATAAATTATCATTTCAATGAAACATCTCTGTTTTTTTGTCAAGTACCTACCACTGGCACTTAAACGTGTAATCAGAAAATTATTTTTTTTTTTTCATTATTTTATTAAGAAAAACTAACAATCAATGCTGAATGCACAATAAGATAATGAGCTAAAAATATATATAAAATAAATTACAAACATGTGAATAACAGAGGAAGGAGGCCATTCAGTGATAGAACCCTCCGTGACGGAATTTATACGTTTATATTCGTACACTTGGCATTGTTTTTTTTTTTTTTTTTTCTAAAGAAAATCTCTGCACCATTAACGGTTTAGTCGAAGGATCGGGTTGTCAGGAAGATTGACGGTAGAGAGACGGGAGATTACAGGATTTTAGTGGGAATGGAGTTTTCCATGAAAGTATCAATAGTGTTTTTTGTTAATTGGTTCATTGTTTCTATAATGAAATCGTTATGTAGGGAATTATTTGACACATACCATGGTGCAGAGGTAATGACGCGAAGTGAGATAGATTGAAATGCCTGAATAGTGCGAGTTTGAGAAGGCTTAGCACCCTTACCCCCCTCCGCCCCAATTTGAATTTCCTTGGCCCAAATAGTCTCAGAAGAGATTTGTATGTAATTATTTTCGTTTTAATAGGCATTTTTGATTTTAATATGGGACGGAGCAGGCGAAGATGACTTTTAAGTGCCTTACGGTTGGCTTTGAGATGTGGGCCCCAAGTCAGCCTTTAGCAAACACTATACCTATGCATTTTACTTGGTTTAGCGTTGGGATAGGAGAGCCCTGAAAAATTAGTAAAAGTTACGAGATTTAATAATTTAATATAATGGGTTAGTACCTATTTATGTTATTTATAAACAACTATAAGTCTAAATGTTTGAGGCTTGTGCTATATATTACGTAATTTTTCCACTACATCAATATTATTACTACAACCCATTGTACTTAATTCATATAAAAATTATTATTTCTATTCACCATTGTTCTATATGTAATTTTTTTCATATTTTTTAATCATTGATATATAATAAGTCAAGTAAGAATTTCATTAGAAAACTGAATAAATAAATAAATATTTAAAGAAATAAAAATAAAATCTAAATGTTTATTTAAAAAATAAAAACTCACTTTCTATAGTACATCAATTAAGATTTTTATGTTCATTGTGTTCATTATTGAATATAATATTATGTAAATAAATATTAATTATATAAATAAAATAATATGCTGTACGAAAATAATTAAATATCATATAATTTGCATGTTAGAGTGTGAACAGTTTCACCGAGAAAGAATCATATAGTAACATACTTATGGCATCAGAATACAATTGAATAAATAATGTTATCTGTTCGTATAACTTACTTTATTTTTACTAATTTATTTTTGCTTATTAATTATGATTATCAAATATGCAGTACGTTATTATGTGTGGTAGTTAATATTCTATATACTATATGTTCAGGTTAAAAAATCATTCGTTTAAATATTTGTACATTACATGTCTTTGTGTACAAATACAAAAACGCAATGTACATTAAATATTAAAGAGTTAATTATAACTTTTAAAAATCTACAGTATCACTAAATCTTAATTATGTTAGTTTGATAATCTTGTCAAGTCATATTTTATGAGGAAAAAATAATGATTTACTATTATAGTATGAATAATTAATATGATATACATGTTTCTTTACATAGCGCTTTAAAAGATTAAAGCTTGTATTAAAACATAAAAACAAAAGTCGCTTTGGTTTAATGCCTATTCTGACTTTCTCGTTAAATAATTAACTGTCACTTCATGCTGGAATTAACGTAAAAAGAAATAATATGAAAAGGGTAATTTTAATGGGCCTTTTTAAAAATATCATTTTCATATAATTCCAGGGGGACTAAGTTGTTCGTAATAATATTTTATATTATATTTCTCGTTATCAAGGAGGAGTGTTTTTTAATGACTTTTAGTAACAATATTTATGAAATTGTACTTATTAGAATAAATAGTCGTACATCACGATGTATTATTCATACGTTTATAAATTATTGACGGTTGTATTTACTGTGATAATATCATAGCGTGGAATTACACAGGTAATCTTTAGACACACGGCACGTTAAAACGTGTACAAGTATTTTAATTTAATGGTTATTGTAAAACAATTAACGATCTTGTGAAAAATAGATTACACCGATTCCTACACAACTCGGTTCACCTATACAGCTTGATTACCACGCTGGCTTAATTAAACGATCCTACGGAGTAACCCTTGCGAATCGTACCTGTTCATCGATATGGGATTGAGGTCATAATGGTGTTTTAATATATTGTATGAGAAAACAATCTCTCGGAGCACGGGTCAAAGGTGAATATTTTAAAAACGGTTTACGCAACCCGTGTTCAACATCGAGAGAGGTAAAAGAAAAATATGTTGTTTTTTTCGTACGTTTTCAACAGCAACATAATGTTTTATACCGAACTGCATAACGAGTTCGACTAGGTTCGTTTAAACTATAAAATAGTACACATTGTACACCTACTTATTTATTTGTGTACAATAAATAGTTTATAAATTATTATAACGTGATAACGTGATATTAATCATTTCGAAAAACACCGAGCGCAGCATCGCTTTTGAAATACAAGTTTTGCAGTCGCAAGGGTGCCGTTTCAGGGGTAGCAAGGTGTACTTTCGCACCTCTATTTTTTCTGTTTCTTATCGGCCTGCACGTTCACAAATGAGCCGAACCGGTTGCCTGTACATTTATACGTTACAGTCGAGAAGACCTGCTGTGTAATAAATAGGTTTTTTCATTCAAACTATAATTTTATAATCAAATTTTAATACCATAATAAATAAATTAAAAATAATTTTAGGTAATTCGTCGAATCATTAAGTATGTACAAAACCTTGAACCCATACATCATGCCACTGCCGAATAAAATATATTCACTACGTTGAACACAAAATTGCCTGACGACAGAACATTGGCCCACTTCAATACTCTTAATTTCACAGCAAACTTCAATCACATACTATAAGACTCTTATCACATAACTATCAGCGAACACTTTACCCGATAACTCACGTCGTAGACTCAAAATAAAACGTGCTGGGTGTTACCACTGGGTAATTCATCCGAACTCAAATTACTCACTGTTTTTGTATATATATTATTCGCAGAACTTATGTACAGATTGTAGATTTTCTTATTTAATAAAAAAAATTGAAACGGCGCCCGTGTGAATTCGCGTATTACGCATGCATCTACCGTCGTTTATACCGCAGCGGTCGTATAAGCGATTTTTTTAACGAAACGTACAAACACGCACAACATCTCATCAAATAATAACGACATCCGGCACCTACGCAGTTCGACGTGTTATTGTAATTTCTCGCGTTCTCGGTTCTATTAGCTTCGTAACACGCGGCGCGTTTCGCACGAACCCGACCGCAGTCCGCGAATCCCGGACCCAGATTGAACATTATACAATTTACGTTATTACACATTTTAATCCATGCTCCGGGTTCCCTTTTCCCAGGTACCTACCTATATAGTGATCATCTAACGAGAGACCCGCACGCGTTTTACGTTATACGTTTTCCATATCAACAGTATGTTTACAGGGTGTTCCCCAGACATGTACACACATCGATATCTCCCGTGTTCGTGGAGATAATCGAATCCTATTTTTTTTTCTTTTATGATTATACCTAGGCAAAGGCAATTTTGTTGACAAACGTTTGGTCAATATAAGTGTATTACTATAAAGACGTTTAAAAATTAACTTTTTATTTTAGAATTTTTGCGAAATTCCAAGATGACCAATTTTAGTACTTATTTTCTGAAAATTTCAAATTTTGATTATTTCATTACCTTCTTGGTTTTCCATTATGTTTCTAGTTCAAATGAAAAAAGTGTACTATTTACAAAATGTTAAACATTTATAATTATCAGCAAACCTTCTCGGAAAAATAACGAGTTCATAATAATTTTCAATATTTGTAAAAAAAATGATTGAAAATAATGAATTCAACGAAGACTGAAAAATGAACTGTCGACATTTTCAGGAATATAAACTCTCTAAAATTGCTATCTTTGAATTTTACAAAAAAAACTACAAAATAAAAAGTAAATATCTTAACTTTTTTAATACTTCACTTAAAATTACCACTTTAATTATTGTTAGTAAAATTTCCTTTGCCTAGGGATGCTCATTAAAAAACAGTATTTGATATGGTTCTCTATTAAACATGGTAGGTATCACTTGATGTAAATCTCGGTGGGACACTCTGTATAGATACTATTATATTACGATCGATCTTCATCGAAAATTACATGGAGTGCAACGAAGACCGGGGCCTCCGGTGCTATAATATGGACTACAGCACAAACGTTCGATATTTAAGTTGATGACATTTATAGGAAACAAACATAAGAAAATGTGATTCATAAGCCACCTTTACTACACTTTTATAAATGGTAGTGCCTGCCGAATTGTTGGTAATGTAAGTTAGAGATGGTGACTATAGTGACTAGTGTAACTAGTCCCTATAGATTTTCTCTAAAAGAGAATAAGTGGAAAAAGTTTTTTAACAATAATAAGAGAAAACATACCTCATATGATTTATGAAAAGTCCTAGACGAAATTATTTGATTACTTTCCACAGAAAAAGGAAATAAGTGGGAAATGTATGCATAATCCATCGGCTGCTGTTGACGAGTTTGGTATCATAAAGAAAAGAAGATGGAATTTTTACTTTGAAAATATAATATAAATGGACATTATGTATAAGTTTTATAAGTTACAGGTATATAGTAATTAATAATTATAATTGTATTTTGTATTAAGATCAATAAAAATTGTAAACTTTGTTCTAAGTTATTCACTCATAATAAGAATAATCATTGATAACTTTGAAATTATAGGAGCTTAATATGAAAATTGGGATTTCCGTCTACGAGTTGAATGTTTATAGTGGGCTTATTCAAAAAAAAATTCCTAGCTTCACCCCTTAAATAAGTGAGTGAGTCCGTTGTATCACTGAAGAAGGCTTTTGATTATCAGGTAGTGACCACAAAAAGTGTTAAGGGGAAAAATCTTTGAAACACAATATCCAATTCCCACGTTCAAAACATGTGGCTATGAATAGGGTTAAGACAAACGGAAGACTGTTGTTATGTTATGACTAATCAAGTTTTGAAAACGGTTTCTTTTATTTTGAACGTTTTTAAATAGGACTTTTCGTACATTATAATAATTAGTATGCAAGGACCACTGCGCGTCGTTCGTCCGCATAGCAGTAGCTCGCTCGTCCGCGGTTCTTTTCACGTCGGTCCCCCTGCAGCGTCCCTACCGGGCACAGCACAAGGCCGTACACAATGGTCTACGACAGGGGTCGGCAAGTAATTTATATTGGAGTCCTAAAGATTAAAATAATAAATAAATAAGGTCCAGTGAAAAAAATCTTTGTCAAATCGTTATACTTTTAAAATGGCAGTATATGAAAAAAAAATGTATCTAGTTATAATAATTAATTTATATTTATAAATTACAATGATAGGTAAATAATAATTGTATCGAGTAGTAATAATAATAAATTACCAATTAATTTAATGCAAAAAATTGCATTTATTTTCCTTAGCCAGTTATTTTGAAATTGGGAACCCAAGAAGGAACAGCTTATTCATATACAGGTGAGTCTGTTAATTTTGTCCGATTCTCTTTTTTCAAAAAATTAATTTTTGGAAATGATGCCTCACAAATGTATGTCGAACCAAAAACATTGTATAACATAACCGCTGGTCTACGAGATAACGCGACGTACAGGCGTTCGATAATATCATTACTATTACTATTTTCGCTATTGTTATAACGATCCTTACTATTATTATTATTATTATTATTACGTGGCGTCGCAATAATAATAACAACATAACGGTCGTGTGCGCGATCGGTTCCCGCGAAACGCGTCTAAACGTACGACTGCGTGTGCATACGGTATAATATTACAGCGTGTACACGTAGAAACAATGAAAGGTCTCACGGGCCATTAAGTAACACACACGTCGCGTACGTTTACGATGCGGTGAGGGGAGTGAGATCGTGAAGAATATTTCGCTTTATCTATCGCAGCATAAACACCGCGGTCGATTATATTACACGCGTGCCCGCCGCGGCGCTTTCACGTGAGCCGCGGCACGAGTGGGCTCGTCTCCGGCCGCGGGTCCGGTGGCGGAGGCAAGCTTTTGTGCGCGTTACGTGACCCTCTCCTGGAAAACCCCAATGGATACCGCAAAACGTTGACCAGAAGAAAACGATACCACGGTTAATGGGCGCACATTCTTGCGTATACATAACGTACACATGCGCGCGGTTCCATAGAAAGACGAAAAATACATTGTCCTGCACGTCCTACCACAATAGGTGTGCGTTACGGTTAACTGTATCGTCGTCGTCGCCTCATTAATCCCGGGCACCTAACAAGGTCGTATCGGCACGAGACCTTTGTGTTCGTGTCTCGGAATCGGACGGTTTCGTGTACTCGGAATCGTTGTACCCGATGCGTGTGCTTATAAAAACGTATCTCGTACGACCGGCGTAGGAGCGATGACGAAACGAGTGCACGTAAAAAAATGGTCCGATGTCAATGGTACGCTTTTCGAGCCCTTTCTTTTTTTTTTTCTAATTTTTGCTTCACGTCGGCACATCGTATCTCCTCGCGCTTCATTAGGTATTAAAAGCAAAACGACACCGCCGAAGGTCAACAAACCATTATCTGCAACAACCGTGTATAAATTTTATCATGATACGCTTACGGGTGGATATAATGAGTAATTATACGCTTTATACATTGTACCCTGCGTCATTGTCTTGTTATTCATAAGCCAACGTTACTTTTTTGTGTCACCGATGAACGTAAGTGGTACCTACTGCAAGTAGCCTACAACGGATGAACGTTTGTCCCCCCTGAATTTTGCAGACATACACGTTGTACTCGTTGAAGCTTACTTTCACGAGTTGCGCATACAACGTAAACGACTTTTTTTCTATATTTAGATTCACAGTGAAACGAGAAATGTATTGATCTTATTGTTATGCACCATGGAAACAAGATTTTACATATCATTTTTATTATAGCCAATCACAATTTTTTACCGGATTCTGACGAAATTGGATATTTCAACGAATTTTAATTACACGATATTAGTTATTCGATTGAAATACTATGAATATGAATCGAAGCTAATTGAGGCCTGAGTACCATTAAACATAAGCATTTATAAAATAATTCATGATTTTTAAAACATTTTTTTTCCCGCAAAAGTTTGAACATTAAAATTTCAACCTATCTTGCATAAATAAATTTGGTTTTCAATCTCTTTCACTCGGAATTGCTTTTTTTCAAGGGCAATCGTACATTGGTATCAAGTTTAAACGACCCATTCATGTAACTTACACAACCGTGGACTCTCGCTCAACCAAGGAGTTACGTACGTATTTTTTTTTTTATTTAAATTCAGTTTTTCGAGGTAAAAATGAAATACTCGTATTACTAGTATACTTTTCCGAGAACGCAAAGTAAAAAGACTAGTGATCATGTGTTTGAAATATATTTGCTATAATATTCTAATAGTTTCTCATCCAACGCAACAACATTCATCGTAATGTTATTCCCTTTACCCCTTACGGCTCGTCATTTTCAGAATCAAGTTGATGACATTGCAAGCCGCTTCAATATTGTCATAGCACACCATATTGTGTTGGTAGTCTAAACATTTTATTACTTCAACGTTAGATTTAAAAACTTCTTAAGGAATCACACGATCCGTTCGTAAAAGAACACGTAACGATAGTATACCATGCGGCAGTGCAGAAACTAGATATGAATAAACTTATGATTATCCGCGTTAAAAAATCCAAGACGATGCTGCATTCGAAAAGTCACAGAATATTATGATATGAAATGCTAAATTTCGTAAAATTATATGAATACGGCCGTCTGTTATTGGTGTCTTACGGTACACATCGAAATACAAGGTTATTGACCGAGTTGAACGGATAGAACATAGTCTTTGAAAATATTTTATCAATAACACCGTGGCGTGGATTAGCATGTCAAAGGCCAGTTCATCTACTAGTATTTCTACGGTCAAAGTAGCCCAAGGATACACTATAATCATACAACGTGTTAAAGATATGACTATTCGCCTAAATTTAAGTGTTTTATTGAAAACTGTAAAAGCGCTTTATTTTTGTTAAAGTTGAATTCTTACTCGGAAAATACATTTTTCATCAATGTTCTGATTCTAAAAGTGACATGATGTATACCAGTACGCTAACGACGGAGATTATTTCAAATTTTAATTTATAATTTCAAAAATTCTTTTCGTCATACTTATCTCTTGAAATCATTACTACGTGTCATCCGGTTCATTGAGTTCTAATACGTTTTTGAACTTTGAAATTCTAACGTATGTACAGGGTTAATTTACCCATTACCAATATATCCTGCGATGACGAAGATATTAAAATTCTGTTTTTTTTTTTAAGAAAAAAGACTTGCCGGGTCAAAGACTACAAATATTTCATATTATAATTCACCTTAATATTGTGGTAAAAAAGTAAAAAAGTTAATTTTTATTTTTCTAAAGTGTTGACATTTCAACATTATATTTTCATTAATCTTATGATTTAAAAAAAAAATTGTACTTCCTGGAAATTTATAAAAATGTTTGAATTAACCTTTTAACAAAATATTAAATTCAATTAAAATATGAAATATTTATAGTACTTGTGCCTGTGAGTCTTAAAAAAATAAAACAGAATTTGAATATCATAATTATATAAGGACTAAAGAGATTTCGCAATGGGTTAATCTTCGGCAGATATATATATATATATATATTAATAAGCTCATGTAGACGCAATTTAATTATAGTCCATGTACTGGAGGCTTTGCTGTCACACCAGCATAGTTTATATTGTAAAATCAGGAAGTTTTCGCATTTGACAATGGATGAAAATCATAAAATAATGCTGTAGTCAATCTTTGCATACTTGCAGGAAAACAATAATATTTTATGTACAATATACTGCATACTGCAGATAATAATAATAATACTGTCAATAAATATTTAAAGAACGCCATCATAGAATTTCTAAGAAGCCTATTTTACACATTTTTTTCGTATAATCGAAGATTTTTTTTTTCGTAGTAGAAGTGAATAAATTTTGCGTTCGGTAAATTTTGAATTATTCAGGAGAGGATGTAAAAAAAAAAAAATGGAAATATTTTATTCAAGCGAGCCTATCAATACGGAAACTGCAGTACTACAAATAAATAAAAAAATATTTAAATTACCATAAACGTACGGGGGGCGTACTACCACGAGTTCGTCGAAAAACCAGTGACTCGGGTTTAAATGTTTGTACTAGTTCTGATGATAATAGCTCAATGGAACAGCTCATTATAATAGTTTCTGTTCAAGACCAAATGCTTTCTCTATGATTCGTAATTTTTTATAAGGTCATTCAGTGCTGTCATTCTTCGATCGCGGTGCGTAATGGGAAGGCTTGGGCACATTAAGTTGTCTGCGGGGACGTGAAGATAAATCGGTAGCAGTTAGCAGCGTAGGAGTTTAGTATAGTTTAATAGACACGAACGGGTGACAACATGATTTTCAATGGGCTTTCGCACCAAGACATTTCACGTAATTGGGTATATCGCGATTTATAACAATATCATAACAATGTGGCACACAAACGCATGCACCCACACACATACACACACACTCACTCATTCGCTTACCGATTGTATTCGTACTTACGTCAAATTCGTACTTGAATGCACGAATCCTCGTCTGACTATTGAGACAGTTTCGACTAAACGTCGTGTTAATTTCGAACGTAAAACGTATTCAATTTTCAACCGGTATCGAATGATAATAATGGTCTAAGACTGTTATTGATGTTTGACGGGATAATTTAAATACGCACGAACAACTCTATTAGTTGTACAGTATTTTCGAATGGTCACCATATTAATTACTATACCTATAAGAGCATTGCCACACGTTTCACTAGACATATTATATTTTATTTAAGGTGGAACGTTTAAGACGCGACGAGTGCAAGGAAAACGACCATGCGGTTTGTATTTATTATTCACATCATATCGAGCAGAACGGCCGACAAGAAATATGAATAATTTTAAAACGGTTGTCCGACTAACGCGGATAATACGGTGGACGTTCAACGTACGAGATACAATTGTATAATTTTTTTATACCCATTCTAACAGTGTGTACGTTCAATGTACCCTGGTGGAACCGTTTCCTTCATTTTGTCGCAGGACTATGACCGTTGTAATATTGTAAATTTTGAAACGGTGGAAAATCACCGCATTGGGATGTCGTTCCGGACGGGATCGATGGTTTATACCAAGATTCAGGGGAATCCAATGGACAGCGACGATTTTTTTCGGAATCGTGAGCCGTTAAAAAAATGAAAATCATTTGGTTTAGTCGTTTGTGCTGATTACGAATCGTTTCAATTTGATCGTGACCACATTTCGGAAATACGGTAACAGCTGTGGAACTTCCTACTCGTAATCAAAAAAAAAAAAAATAAATGAAAATATACTTCGCCCATCATCGACTACTATATATATTTTATTGTGACAAATTTATCATTCGAAGTTTAAACGGTCGCGAAAAAGAAACTTGCGAAAAGTCATACCGGTGATTGTTTATACGTATTAAAATACGTCTGTATACAAACAATACGTCAAATAATATACAAGAAAGTACATACACATATATATATATATATATATATATATATTTTTTTATTATATATATATATATGTTGAATGGTATTATATACCAAAAAACCAATCACATTCTAAACATTTTCAAACATCAACTCTATCGAGTAAAATTTAAAATTCCGACACTTTTATCACGTCTATGAAATATTAAAATAAATACCTTTGCTTGAAAAACACAACAGTACATGTAGTGACGAGGGGAGCAATAAAGTTCTACTGCGAGGGCGCAAAGTTATCGCAAGGCCCAAAATTTGTAAATGACTAACAAAATTAATCGTATGCTTAACAAATGTGAAAGCATATGATTAATATGTAATATTTTTCCAATTAATATTTCTTGAACGATATTCGATCATTTTTATAAAACGTTTATGGAAGTATGATAGGCTGCAAGGACTAGAATATAGCCCGCGACCTTTGTCGGGACTTGAATGGGGAAATACGAACAAAGCAAGTTTACTCATAAATTAATATTGCGTTTCGGAGTAGAAGGGTGTGACGTTGAATGAAGACGAGGGTGAAACGACTGCACACCCTCTCACCTGCGGATTCTTCATCGCGCACTTGATTTTTGTGTTCAACAATACTTAATTGTTCATTTATTTGTAAGTAAAATAGTGGTAACGTCAATCGTCGTCCGTGAACTTGGGTCGATCTACATTCCACGAGACACATTTTATCGGAACGCATGAAATGAAATACAATTCGTACGTGGACATTTTTTCATTTTTTTTTTCCTTTCCGTTTCTATCAATGTCGCTTCCGGCGCGCGCGCACGATCAATCATTTATTAACGCCCAAGCGGCTCGCGCGGACCAGTGGCGGGTTGTCGCAGTAATTAATATCGCGCCGTCACCGGTGGTCGTGGTAGTAGGCAGCAGTGGTGGAGAACAACATAATATAGTAGCGGTGGCGGCGGTCGGTGGAAACGCCGCCGGTGGTGGTGGATGCGGTACCGCAGTGGTTGTAACCGTAGTTTGACTTAACTAGTGGTGCAGCAGGATAACGCGGGGTGGCAGAACGGGTAATTGCGTTTGCGCCTCGCCGGTCATGGTCCCGAAATTCAAAGATATCGCTGTGCAGCGCGCACGGGACCGACGTTTTTCCTTTTCTTTTAATTTTCCCTTTTTTCTCGTCTACCTGCGCGTGAAAACTATTGAAATCGATTTTTCGACAACCGTTATTTTTGGCGGTCAATTTTAATCCAAACGTTATGCAGCGTCTACGCGAACAAAAGCTACCGTTGACACGTTATCCTGTAATCAATATACGCTTCAGAATCATCATTGTACCTATGTGTATTACACGAGTAATATGAGCAGTGTTGAGCCAAGGTGGCCACATTTTTAGCTAGACAAAGATAAAGCCGATTTATAAATATTTTATCTAGGTAAACGGTTCCAGATTGATTTTGTATTTGTATTTTCATGATCGGCGTTTGGTTGTAACATTTTAACAATCGACACAGTTACAGACTACAGTACGGGTATTGTGAATGGATTAACTTTACAACTGAATCAATTGGTACAAATCAATAATAAGATAACACTCTGTACAATAATACAGTGAATAGTTAACACACATTATTGGTACTATCTATATTTAATTAATCTTTATTATTCCATTCACTTAGTCAAATCACAGCTTGTGTACATTGGCTATGCGATTCAATAATTTTCTACTGAAAGTAGAAATTTAAGATAAAATTTAATTTATAAGAACCTTAGATAATTATTTCAAACCCATTTCAACGTTTTTTTTTCTTATAATCTAGATAAGAAAAATATGAAGAGCTTTACGTCTAGATAATCTCTACACTGTATATGAGTCATAATATTTATGTCTGTACTGTTTTTGTATTTTTCTAGAAAATATGAGATCATAAAGTTTGAAAAATAAAACCAATACCGTAGTTCTTTTTCGGTATTTGCGCTCATCAATGAAATATATTAAATGATCTGACTGAGCTTAAGTTTTCCTGAATTGTAGTCCAATAGAGACTTACAAATAATGCATTCAGATGGTCCTTTTTGAAGCATCTCTACGAATGGCAGTAATGGTCATAATTAAGTCGTATATACTTATTATTGAAGTTATTGCAGTTAAAAATATACATTATAGCATAACATATAAACACATACAGGTTGTGAAACCGATTGAATCGATTCATTTTTGAAAATGTATCTTCTTGTGCACTACTCGTAATGTGCATAGGTGAATTTTTTATATTTTGAAATATCTTGTACACTCGTAAAATGTTAAAACCCGTTCCAGAATAATTATTTATGGTTATAAAAACAGAAAACGAAGTGAATATTGCGTAACATTACATTTACAAACAATCTTCAGGCGACAGTTATCATTAAAAATACTATCGATTGATAATATTATCTTATATTACCTTATAAGATAATTGATTGAACTTATTTAAATTACTATACGAATATTATACAAGACATTATAAAAGTTTGCTATCGCAGCCATGAAATTAATTTGATTTTGAACTTAAAAAAATGAAATTGAAAAAAATACAAATTGCCTGATCAAATTAGTTTTTATTCGAATCGAATAGGCAAAATAGGAGACTCTATTAAAATCGTTTGTGCCTTGTCTGTCTCTCTAAGTACGCAATAATATCTGGTATGATTCGATAATATTAATTAACATGCCACTACTTATGATATCATTATGATATAGTCGTCTCTACAAGGCAAACAGCTGTCTCCAATAATCCGAACAATACCTAACTTTCAACTTGCATTACGGACCATGACGACAATATGTGTGCGTGTCGGATGTACACCACCGAATCGCCCTTACGTGAGGGAACGATGATATAATACTTACAGGAACGAGGAAAATGGGTACCTAACATAAAAAGGAAAACATTTAAAAAAAACAATCGTTTGCATAACGGACGGCTATTAGTTTATCGGAAATATACTCATGACGAGGTAATAAATTAAATAAATAACATGAAGAAACATAGAGGTGGATGTTTGTAAAACTATCGCGGTGCTACTACGTGTAGAAGAGGAGTCTAGTATGATTTGACGGGGTAAACCGGGTACGAGGGGCGCTTGTAGACCGGGGCTGAGTAAGACGGGCTCTTGTAGGCCGGGGAGGCGTATCCGCCTTCCTTCTTGACGACGGCGTTGAAACCGTTGTAGTCGTCGGCGGTGTACTCAACGGTGCGGGTGGAACCATCGGGCTCGACCAGGCTGTAGGATCCCTTGACGTATCCGTTGCCGTCGCTGTACTCGGATTGGCTCTTGACGTCGTATGTGTAAGGGTCGTTGACGGAGTACTCGAAGCTGTACGGGGCCGGGTCGTAAGCGGGTTCCGGGGCGTAGGCTGCCGGGTAAGCGGGTGCTGGGTAAGCCGGGGATGCGGCGACGGAGGCCAACATGGCTGAAGCCAAAATCATAACCTGCGAAACACACAGGGTAAGTATAACACACATTATAGTTATGATAGTTTTGATTCAAACGTTAGTTAGCAATGTATACAGGGTATTTTTCGGGCCTCGAACCTATGGTAGGTCTATGGTAGGCAGCAGCTAATCAATGGTTTTCGGCGACGACGTTAAATTGGAAATGGTTATTGGTGGAAACCCTCAAACCCTTCCCAGAACATAAATTAACGTATTATCAACGAAGAGAAAATTGTATACACCATATTACGAGTATTCTGTTTGTCCCACGAATGCGAATAGGATAGTGGATATACTTAAATTATGTTTTATTTTATACGACTCACAGGAATAAGGACCACAACATATATCCATATTTTAATGAAACGTCTATGTTTTAGTAAAAAATTTAAAAACAATTATTTATTTTATTATTTTTAACACTATTTTTCCGCTAGCAAAATAAAATATTAAAAATCATTAGGTTCATAAAAATAAAAATTTAAATGGTTAACATTTACAGAAAATCGCAATCTTCAAATTTTTCAAAATTAATAAAATGAGATAGGTTTTTGCGCTTTTTATCCAAAACGTACAAACCTTATTGAATATGAACATTATTTGTAGTTCTTATCCGTGTGAGTCGTGTATGAAAAAACATCACAATTTGAGATATTATAAATATATATATTTTCTTTTACCGACAAAACGTCCGTCGATAATTGATTCCGCAGTGCCCACTTTAGGTAGGTATTAATTGATGGTTATTCGAAACAACGGTCGACGGTAAAACACGCGAGTCGATTAAAACAACCAGACGATGTGACCGTTGTTGAAATAATAACGGAGTCGGTACACGGAATCAAATTGTTGAAATAATAACGGAGTCGGTACACGGAATCAAATTGTTGAACCGAACGAAATCGATGGGCTCTCGCTATCGCTGCATGATGTTATATGGACTTTATAAATCCGCCCTCCCTCCCTCCCCCCGTTGTTCTTTTACGCATACATTATGATACGTGCACGAACACATTAAAATTAATGTTCGAAAAAAGTGGTTGTTTATTCAATCGTTCCCGAGCGCTGTAAACGTCCGATACAATCCGCATTATCGACTTTCGAGCGTAAACACCCACTGTACGACGCGACATCGTCACGATAATAATACGCGCGTGGAAATGCGTTGAATTCGAAAATATGATAAAACACTTGACCGGTGGCGATCGCAGCAACTGCATCGGCGTTGGCGCGGTAACGAAACGAGATCGGGATAAAACTATAGTGCAATATAATATAACGATAATGTGGTGCAGATGACGTTGGAATGAATGAAAAGCGCGCTTAGTCGCGTGTAAAACAAAAACTGATAAATTTCTATTTATTTTTTTTTCGAATTATTACCACGCACCTCGATAGAAAAGTAAATTCAAAATTCTTACCTCGGAAACCATTTTGTGTTTGATTTTAGTCGTGCGTGATCTGCAGTATCGGACACAATATTGATTGAACGTCCACTCTTGCCGTCGTATTTATACCGAACATGATCTCGTTATGTCCATGATAAAGTGTCGTTGCGTCGCAGTGTTATTTTCTTATTATTATTATGATTATTTTTTTTTTTTGTGTGTGTCCAGTCAACTGCGCGTTAGAGCACAATGCATTTCATACGATGACCTACCCCGAGGTGCGTGTAACAATGTGTATATACGTGAAAACGGCCACTCCCTGTGTGACACGGAGTCGCACAGCCGGATTGCGTCCTGAACTTCGCATAGGCACAGCCGGTCCCGGTGCGATCGACCAACGCTTTTATGCAAAACACGCTGCAACGCGACAACAACAATAATAATATTATAATCTCGCGTCAAGGCCGCGTGCTCGACCGTTCGACCTGTTTTCCATACGTGTCCTGAATCAACCGTCGTCGTTGAACATTTTTTGTGAAAACGCGCGTGCATTTCGCAATCGCTGCACCGGTCGCGCACCGCTGCCGTAGTGAGAAAATAAAAATCGGTTACTCGATATTGTAGGCAAATCCAGGACTATGGGTCACACCGCAGATGAATGCCAACGTACAAAATATAAAGAAGGCATAAATAGACTGCTCAAATATGATGAGGACTGCAGAGGAGGCAATACACTGACCGTGCAATGTCGAGGTTAAGCTGTTAAACGAATGTTAAATGTATTTTCCTCGTTACATATTTTATACTTTTACCTTCTGTTATTATATTTGTCAGTTAATTTCTGATTAGTTATGAACTTTTGACTCCATGTTCTAGTTAATCATTTTCCTACTCCCTCCCGATTGGTCATCACCGATATTACTCTATAACAGTTCTGAGTCACGGACCTCTTTAAGAAGTATAGCCTCGCGACGCACCCTCACCCCTCTGAAAAAGAAAAACCTTTGATTTTGGACTTTGGTTATTATTTTATGTGATTACGTTAATTCTAAATAGTATTACCGTCATTATGGTATCAGCGTATAAATTGTAGATTGTTTAACCATTATTTGTAGAATATCTTGTAATTCGAATGAAAATCACACGGGCCCACTGGGGGTTCCGTGGCCCGACTTTTTAAGCAACTCCGCTTTACATATGAAATGGAAAACGACGAAAAACGATTTTCCGGTTTGTTCAAAAAAAATACCTCGACTGCGCTAACAAAACATACTAGGATCGACGGTTGTGTGCATGGTGGTACTGCGCATACGTGAATTTTCCTATGAGAAACTAATGGTCGTGGAATAAAAAAAACTTCACGATGAACCGCGGGAGGTGCACTGCAAAGAAAGTTGTTCCGACGGTTTTTTCTCTCTCTCTCCCTGCAGGGTAATACGGATAACGGCCGGAAAGTACCAAAGTTCCGTCCGCAGACTTCGAGTTCACGACGATAATTATTACTACCGAGACCGACGGTCCGGAGGAAAAAAAAACCCAATTCCGCCGGAAACACGAGCGCGGTTCCGTTTAGACAGGAGAAAACCTCGCGAGTATCGGTCTTTGCGTGATCGCTCCACGGCTGTGGTTGGTATATAATATATATTGCACACAATCGCGTCTAGATTAAATTCTCAGCGCGTTTCTATACGTGCGTTTTACGTGCCGGACTTGTTTCCGCGCGTACTCTAAGGACTCTAAACGAACTTCCCCGGGCATCGGGTCGAGCGCGGGGCTTCGCGCGGGTAATTTTAAACAAGGCTCGGAATCGCAACAAAGTCCCTGCATACGTACACGGATATGTACGCGTACGCGATGACGGTCTTTTGAAATTATTTCTAGAACAGCCGCGCGTGCTGCTGCACGGTACGCACAACAACGTGTTTTAAAATTTAAGCCCGTGACAAATTATTCATCCGAATCCGGTCGTCTTTAAATTATTTACACGCAATTACGTCCATCAGCCCGGCCGAAGTAGGTATATTATTTGCATCGTTCCGTAATGCCACGTTTCGCGATAACGTTACGGGTGAGGATTTATTTTTTATTTATTTCGACGCTTCCGAGTGCGCACCGAGACGATGTACGAGTTTTGCTAGATCAATTAGAACATATAGGTTATAATTTGGGCTCGGATTTAAATGCCCTAAAAAATATCGAAAAAATGCATTTATAACCTAAAAGCTCTAAAAAATGCACTTTCTTAAAATAAATGTATGACCTAAACACTTTAAAAATGTACTGAAAAATATCCCTCTCCACATTTTGTAAATATGAATTATAAAACTGCTAAATTTTTGAATAGTCTGATTTAAAAAATAGATTACCTATAATCTTGTTTCAGTACAAAATGTGTACTTTCATTTATAATTTTCATTTTTCAGTAAAATTTCTAGAAGTATGTTGGAAATAAAATAAATATTGCCATAAAAACGTTTAAAAATACTGTTATTAAACGTCATAATTACGGAGACAAAAATGCCTCAAAAAAAAGTTCTAGAATAGTGGGTAGGTACTCAAAACACATTTTATCTTGAAATGCATCGCATTGAAATCCAATTCTGAGTTACTATCTTTGAGGAAATAATTATTTCCATTCGTTCCACTCGATCGTCTATATAATATTGTTTCGAACTACTAGAAAAACACGCGAACGCCGTAGCTGAATAGTGACTATTGTGACCAGCGGCAAAAAAAAAATTACCGTGGCATTCATCAACACGCTGAATTCGTTGGGCGAATTTCGGTTAATATTTTACACACGGTTGCGATGCGTAACCGCGGTTAATCAGCGGGGCTGATGTGTAAACGTACGTATACGCATTTCATTTTGCGGTCTTTTCGAAACAAAGCAACGGTGACACGTCAAAAGTACGTACGAGTAAAGTTATTCCTTTGACTGCACAGAATATCATCGCACAATATTATGGTCTATGACAGCGGTTCCCAATTGGTGGTCCGCGTGTTGATTTTAGGTGGTCCACGGTTGTGTTGTATTGCAGTGATATTTTTATTTGACTTTAGTGAAATTATTAACTTTGTAGTTATATAAAATTCCGAGTGTTTTTGGACTATTGAAACTCGATTATCGCGAAAAAATGGCTAATCAATTTCGTATAAATAAATATCATTATTATTTTCACTATTACACTATTATTACTATAATTCAGAACGTGAAACCATACTGATTATTTTCTTTCCATTAACCGATAAAATATATTTCGGTCATATAATTTAAAGTAAATGATCAACATTAGTTATAGTAGTCTGTCATTTCTGGTCAGCGATTGGTGCAGTGTGTCTTTTTTTATACATTGTATTTTATTTTTGTTTCTATTATATTACAAAAATGTTTATAATATTAAAAATTAAATCATATTTAAAATAAATCGTACACAATTATTTTTCATTTTCATAATTAAATAAAATTGAAAAGTAAGTATTTACAAAAGAGGGGTCCGCGGACCAATTTAAGTTATAGCTAGGGGTCCGTGACTTCACTCTAATTGGGAACCACTGGTCTATGATACGACCTCGTTCGAGCATCACACGCGTGTGATAAGAAATTTTGCGGTGCGAAAACATAATGTCATGCCGTATAGTAACAATTTAGTATTCGTGCCGCACGAATAAAATACCATGAGTGTCTCCCGCGCGCATAAAAGTGCTCCGGAAAATCCGATATCGTCGTTAGAAATTAGAAATGAAAAAAGACTTAAACAAACACCACCCGCGATGGACGTATAGGTACGATTCTGGCCACGTACCGTCTATATTGTATTTATGATGTTTTCGTGTTTTCCCTCGAGTGAAAATCCTTAGACGGGAACGCTACCGCGTAACACGGTCAAGTTAATTACGTAATATTGTTGCGTTATTTCGAGACAATAAAACGTACAAGATCGGTGCGGATGTTCAATAAATATACGACATGTTGGATTCGTATCGAAGATGAGAATATAATGGCTTTATAATGACGTTTGCGTCTTCTTGTGGAAACACTTTTTTACGCATGGTAAATATGTTATCTAATTTCGATAAAACTTTTTTAAATGTGTTTCGTTGACATTTCCAGTTGGTACTATATATAATATGTTCGAGACATTTTTCGATCTTATTGATATAAATACAATTTTGCAGATGGGACGCATTCGTCGACAATTCCGAAAAATAAATTAAATATTTTTTCTAAAGTCATGAAAAACGCGAGGAAGAGTTTAAATTTATTTATTTATTTGTTTTTTTAACGGATCAATTGTTCAATTTCAAGTACGGTAACGTTAATAACAATAATGAAAAAATTACAGTTAGAAAATGGATACACTAACAAGCTTAGCAAATGGTTTAACAGTATATGAGAACAGCTTAAATAAAGGAAGACGTAATAAAATCGTATAACATAAATACTTCAAACTAAGGGATCGCTTAAAAATATAATTGTATTTTCAGTGTGCAGTAAGCATATCGAAATGATCAGTCTGATATAGTGATATCTCATCTAAATTAATGATTTACTAAAAATGTTTCATTCAAATTTGTTAAAATTATATGATTATACATCGCATTTCATGTTGTAGTTGAATACTATAAAATATATGAAACGACACAATCAGTCGACATTTAGTAATAATCAACGAATCGAATTAGCGTCTAGTACTCATTGGTGTCAAAAAAACTTATTCGTAAAATTTGCGGAACGTTAAAAGGTGTAGTTACTCGTAAGTCGTATACACAGGGTTGGGCACTTTTTCTGCAATTATTTAAGTCATTTATAATTATTAATTTCATAACCACTTCCGAAGTTATTTGTATCTGATAATTAATTTCTAAGAATTTGTGCAACTAGTATTCAAAATAATTACCAAAATAAATATTTTTTCAAAAAAAAATTAAACTAGCCGGAATTCTGAAATGTTACTTACAAATGACAATATACGAACGATTTGCAATAAGATAATATAAGATGTGCATACAGAACAAAATGTTTATTATATTATGATCATCTTAACCGTCTAAATACGTATTTTAGTACGCGTATCATACTATAGCTATCTCGTGAAATTCGATAAATAAACAAAGGTAATTCGCGGAGTTCGAAAAGTATTTGAGTAAACGACATAACTGTACAATAGCACTGCTATAACTTTGGAAAGTCAAACATGTTATTACACGTCGTGCACTACGTTGCGCTAATGAGGAGGACGGGACACGACAGGAACGCATTGTACACTTTAACGTATAGACTTTGGCACCGGACTCGCTGAACGGTTTAGAATTTTATGATTATTACTTTAGTTTTCGTCGTTTGTCTGCACATAATAAAATATATATATATATATATATATATATATATATATATATATGTTTGTGTGTATACGGTAGCGGTGTTCATTTGAAACTGTATTGTAACGCAGTTACGCGCCCCATTCGAGTCACTTACCTAATAACTTTTTCGGTGATAAATTCATCCCGAGGTGATGCCAACCGTTCCGGGTGAAATTAAACGCAAAAGTTTACGGTGGAAAAGTGAAAATTAAAATGCAATTCAAACGAAGGAAACGTACGTCGAATTCGAATGTTGTATTATTTCATTTACACGTGTTTCGTCGTCCCGGCCCGAGAGATATCATATTAACAATAATACACAACAATATACGTAGTCGTCACCGTAAGCGCGATTAGACTATATTTCCCAGCGTGCATATTATACAGGATGTACCATCGGTATTCACACACAGCGATATCTCTCGTGTTAATATAGATGATCAAATTCTGTTGTTTTTTTTATGAGCATCCCTGGGCATTTTTTTGATGGTTGATGTGAAATATAAGTGAATTACTATAACATTTTTTATTTTATAACTTTTATACATTTCAAAGAAACAATTGGCAGGTATAGTTTTTCTGAACATTTTGATGGTTCAACTTTCATTAAATCCTTGGTGTTTAATACTTGTTCTGGCTTGTAAGAAAAATGTGTGTTACTTACACAATTATAAATAATAATAAAATTATCAACAAACCTTATCGAAAAAATGATGAGGTGATAATAATTTCCATTATTCCTTTGTAAGCTAAAAAAATTACTAAAAATCATGAATCCAATGAAAAATAATGCTCATAAAAAATAAAATTCTTTAATCTCTATTAACACGGATGTTATCGCTCAGTGTAAATCTCGGTGGGCCACCCTGTATATTATGATATTATTATGTTGTACAGTAAGGCGGCGACGGAACGGAATTCGGATTCGTTGTCGGCGAAAAACTAATTAAAATATTGTACAATGAGTGTCGTAGTGGATCGCGGCCTGCAGCTATTATATTATGCACAATACGCAAATATAGTGTCTTACTACTTTTTTTTCGCGATATCCCAGACAAGACTACGATCCGTAAGTTAAAATTTACTGTTTTCGTTTATTTTTATTTCCATAAATGCAGAGAGGTAAAGAAACAATTTATTCAGTTATCATATCGACCGAAATCAAATTTTAATTGCAGGTATACACACGTACGATTATTGAGTTCTAACCTAACCACCTAGCACCATGCCACTCGATTTTTTTATTCTACGAGGAATATACAAAAATCATAAATATGTTTTTTTCGGAGGAGGGGGTTGATAAGGAACTTAAAATAATTCCTCGTTGAAGAAAAAAGTCGAGTAGCGTGCTACGTTATAAGTGTTAATTTTATTTGACCATTTACAAATTATTAAAAATAAATAAATTCAAATAAGACATAACTTATAATGAATTAAATTGTTATTTATTGTAATACGAGTATTTAGATCAGTTACACTAAAAAATGTGATGAGGAATTTATGAAATATAATTCATCGTAGTTACATTAAAAAACGTATCAATAATACATCTACTGTAATACAAGTAATGGTATTATGTTAACAAATAACCATAGTAACAAAAGCGTTACGAAAATTGGACAAGAAAAAAAAGTTGTATCCAGCCCAAAAACATACATATTTGTGTTAAAAAAAGCTAATAATATTAATTGTCATAACGATCTCGTAGCGCACTGAAAATTGTATGGACCAGTCACTCTGCGACCTATCTTCCAACTCTATTTTATCCTGTCCTCCCTCCCTCGACACGCGTTGAAAAAGATCCCAAGACCGTATGAATTGATGTCAACCGATATATTTTCGTCCTGCTCAATACGACAAAAACCATTTAACTGCGCTCCGTGTATTGTGATGTTTGATTTGATAAAGCTTACGATAAGAAATCACAAAAGAGCGAAGACATAATATAGTGACTGTTTAAAAAAAAAAAAAATCTCTATCATCACGTTTACACCAGCTGAACACGTGAGTGCCAATGATGGCGTGAATACCCCGGTTTCAGTATCGAGTGGATCGAATTGAAAAACGCTTATATACATAAAACAAATCATTTACAATGCACATAACGCTTTTCAAATATGAGACCCGTCGGTGTGGATATCTAAAACCGATATTCTATCTATAACCAGACCGGCAACATTGGTCATTTCATATTGCGACCGTTTTATAATAACCGTCGAAATTTGATACAATTTTCAAAATACCCACATGGACCTTAGCGGTAAGGATGCTATAGGTACCCCAATATCCCTTAAAAATCCACCCCTCCCCTCTTTGGAGATGAAAATGTTGCGTCCATGCAGTGCCGTAACTACCCTCCGTGGCGCCCTTGGCGAATTATATTTTGGCGCTAATTTTTGTTTTATTTTAAAGGTATAATTTTTATATAAATGTAATAATATAACATTCTTACGTATCAAAATAACGCTATATTTTAAAATAATTGATTCTTTATTGTTAATAAGTTATAATAGTTTGTTAATATATAATAATATACAAGTCTTAATTAAAAAAAAAACCATACAAATAAATAAAAAAGGCACAATACTCATTGTAGTGATACTCATTATTATAGCTGTTCGTCGTTCGTGCCCATAATATGTCTATACATTTCATACACTCAAAAGTAAAATAATATATATCGGTTTATAATATAAATGTAAAAGTAGTGGACACTATAATAAATAAAAATCATCAAGGCGCAGTCCAGTATGTAATTTTCGGGCATTACACATTTACGCTGAATATTAATAAAACTTTAAATAGTTTATGAAAAAAAATGTATATAAAAAAAACCAATTTTAATTTAACTCAAATGCGCCCCTTACTTGGCAAGCGCCCATGTCGCCAACCTCTAGTTACGGCACTGCGTCCATGCGAGTTTTCCAGCGCCGTGCCCGTCACGGCGATATCGGTACAACAGGTTAAGAGGCTAAAGTTAGCAGGTTTAGGTGAGATTATTGTCCTTTTGGAATCCAAACGATCACACATACATATGGACCTATGGTTAACGGACATACTATACACGCATCGGTGCTACACGTGAAAGCATTTGGGCACGATTGTGATGTACAGCGATGTCAATCGATCTACATATTATTATTAAAATTCGGTGTGTACACCACGTTAACTATAATAACCGATAATACGCACCCCTATAGTCAGCGCCGCTTTGTTCTCTGGGGCGCAGTTATTTTAAAACTAAAGTCACTCGAGTGCGATTAATCGATCAAAACACACACGCATATTGGACTTATTACAAAAATTGTTATTCGTACCGCGGCCTGCACCACTATATTATAATATTATACACGTTCGTGGGCGTGACAAACATCACACGGTCAATTGATAAGCTCAGAGATAATTAAATATTTTTAGCTTATTTTTTAGCCTCGTCGCCGCCGTGTCTGTCTTGGGCAACTCACGACTACGCGCGATACCACGTAGAAGACCCGGTGATAGAATCGTTTATGTTTCGCGCGTAGTTTACCGCCATATTGTATACTATTATTACCGTGCCGTCGAAAGTGTTTTATTAAAATAGAGATTTATTACTGCCCGATAAGCTACATGGGTAATGTATGCATGTTAATAATGTTATATGTTGACAGTTTCGGTAATTTACATGCAGTTTTGAGACGGTGCCCGCGCATATAGTACAGCCATCAGTGCATGGGTAAAGGTTTTTTTCTTTTTTTCGTATTCCATTATGTTCATACGAATATAAAAATAAAATACAAATCAAAACGGTAAGTTAGAAAACTCGCGTTGTCGTCTGACCGCCGAAGCTCGGTGCGATTCGGTTCAGGTTTCCCGACGCACTCTTTATTGACATCTTCAATAAGTTCAAAACATTTAACGACACCTGGAAAAGTTTAAACACGTGTTATGTACATTATGTATGTGATCAATGCGAGTTCTGTAAAAAACGAACAGTCGCGCATCGTCTCATCGTGTCCAAAGTCATGACGAAAATGAGTACGGTTGATGGTTCGAGAAGTTTTTTCCAGAACCTATTACATATTATTTCTAAACGATCTGCGGGCATCTACTTCGAAAAATAATAATATAATTATGTAGACGAGTTTAGAACGTGTACAAAGACGACTGCATATACTTAAAGGATTATTCGAACATTAAATAACGCCATAACAGCTTTATCGAAACCTACGAGATCCTTCGAAGCTGCGATATCAAACAATGTTCGCTAAAGCAGAATTTTCGAATGTGTAACTATTATGGAACCATAAAAACGCTCATGGGCTTCTCGCAGTGCGCACGTAATAATCGTTATTATTATTGTTTACTGTAAACATGTGCTAATGTAAGATCGTTTATCCATTTGGTTTCGTTACGTGCATGATACAATACTATTATGTTTCGACGATTTTACTTTTCAGTCTTGACCCACTGGTATTCACACATCGATGTACTTAATCACACATTTAGGTGATACAGGTGTATCATAATTTTGACGTAGATTTATGATCAAAGGAACAGTTATGACTGCTCAGTGCGATCAAATCTGTCAGATCAAGGCCGTGCCCGTTTCTCAATTGTAAACTCTCTTGTACAGTCGCACATTTAAACAAGCCTCGGTAGCGGTGATTTACCAGTAATTATATTTATCCTCGCTCTGTAGCTTATGCGCTTTTCTCTAGTAAAAATTGAGTAATACATGTTAGCTGCTGCACTGACGTACGTCCTATAATAATGACAATAAGATCGCTGTGCAGTCTACGTCGCTGTCCTTAAACGTAAACGTTTAACGACCGATTTTGATCAAAATCTGACTAACTCATTTGTGCAATATTTAAAATCCCACTTTCTATTACACAACAGTACAGACTTACACGACGCATTTAGTTTATGGCGAATAGTGCAGTATGATATACCGACGGCCGTGGGCGCCCGGAAGGGGGTCAAGATGGAGTATTTCCTCCCTGTACTTCAAGTATGTTGTACAGTCTTAAAAGTTAAACATTTATTATTGTTTAACTTAATGTTTCTTTGATTTTTGACCAATCTAGCGTAGGTATAGATTTAAAAATAATAAATTCATGTAGAAAAAACAACACATTCGTCATGTGCTAGTGTAGACCTTAATAATGATAAGAACTTTTTCTTAGTGTAATTTTTGATATTTTATTTCATAACGCCCATCCAGATAAAATGCATGCGGGCTCCCATGCCGACGGCTCGTAATAGTACGCGGACCAGTCGGCGCGGGATTGAAATAAGCGAACGCTCAGTGATATTTTCTGGTTTGCAAATATGTAATTGTATATTATATTTACATTCAAATAAATAAATAACAATAAATTAAAAGTGAAATTGCGTTTTGGAGCAATCGGGCATCATCGTGACGATGAAGGTGCGCTTAGTAAGCCGGGGCGGAGTAAGACGGTGATTTGTAAGCCGGGGCGGCGTAAGACGGGCTCTTGTAGGCCGGGGCGGCGTAAGAAGGAGCTGAGTACGACGGGCTCTTGTAGGCCGGGGCGGCGTAAGACGGGCTCTTGTAGGCCGGGGCGGCGGAGTAGGCCGGTGCGGCGTAGGCGGGTGCGGCGTAGGCCGGGGCGGCGTAAGCCGGGGTGGCGTACGACGGGCTCTTGTAGGCCGGTGCGGAGTACGACGGGCTCTTGTAGGCCGGTGCGGAGTAGGACGGTGCGGCGTATCCGCCTTCCTTCTTGACGACGGCGTTGAAACCGTTGTAGTCGTCGGCGGTGTACTCAACGGTACGGGTGGAACCGTCGGGCTCGACCAGGCTGTAGGATCCCTTGACGTAGCCGTTGCCGTCGGCGTACTCGGATTGGCTCTTGACGTCGTAGGTGTGAGGGTCGTTTACGGAGTACTCGAAGTTGTACGGGGCTGGGGCGTCGTAGGATTCTTGGCCGTACGCGGCTGGCTTGTAGGCGGGTTTGTAAGAAGGAGCCGAGTACGAGGGTGCGGCGTAAGAAGCGGGTGCGGCAGAGTAGGCCGGGGCCGGGGAGTAGGCTGGGGCTGGGGAGTAGGCCGGAGCCGGGGAGTAGGCCGGGGCCGGGGAGTAAGCTGGAGCAGCCGAGTAGATGGGTGCCGCTACGGGAGATCCGCAGGCGGTGGCCAAGATGGAGGCAGCGATGACTACGAACTGTAAAAGGAAAAAAAAATTGCATTTCATTAAAGCGCTAGATCACCTACTGCAGCAGCACTACACTTGTCGTACGGTATCGTGTATCTTAACAGAAGCTATATTATGAATACTTGACAACTCGTTTGTACCGCGCACAGATCATCAGATATTAAAACCTGCAGTTTCATCAAGCTTAACGATTAACCGCGATCTTACGTTGAGATCAACCGAAATGTACAAGTATGTCACGTAGAAAATTATTTAAACCGATGAAAAAATGTTCGGTTTACATGATTTAAACACCGAATTTCCGCATAATAAAAGTATACCACAGATCTAGTGTTTTGAACATAATTTATGCAATGGTCGCAGAACCAAATATTTCATTCTACTTCGATACTTATTTCATGAAATGTAAATAAACTAAAAACACATACAACACTTTAAACAATAAAAACCGGTTCGGTTTGATACAAGTTCTGTTTCAGTTTTCCCTTAGAAAAACAAATGAGAAAATCAAAAGACTAAACGTGTCCAACTTTCTATGCTCGAATTTAGATCTAAGAGTTATAAGACTTTTAATACAGATTTACCACCCGAAAAGCCGATCACAAAGAAGGAACTTCATTGTAATACCAATAGGTATTTTTATATTTATTAATTTATTCTCTCGGAATATAAAAATAAAAAATTGACTTCAATAAATATGTAGATTTTATTTGAACGATAAATTGGTGCTTAAATTGTTTTCTTCTTAAAAAATATAATCTCCTGATGGATATTCGAATTACTAAATGCACTTATAGTATATATATTTAGGACACAAATAAAATAACCAAAAACGATGATTATTTAAAGCCTGCTTAAAATAATATAAAACTACGGTAAAATATGTTGAGAAATTCAGTAACATGACAATGTTTTCCATATATTGATTATGAATACTTATAAATGATTTAGAATAAAATATAATCGTTTGAGAAATAAACAGTGTGTTTATATGAATATTTTATCTTTAACAACGAATAAATATCGTGAAACGAATAAAAGCTCGACAAATTTACACAAAAAAAAGGTACCCATAATCTAAAGAAGCTATACCTATTTATTTTTGTATATAACTTTTTTACTTTCGGTTAATAACTATAATGCCAAAATATGAAAAATATTAATTTACATGTAATAGAAGAGTACAATCACATAATACGAACTCGTCGGAAGTGCTATTAAAAACTTATTAGGAACCGTATTAAAAGTGTATAGACATGATATATTAATGTATAAATATATTATCATAAGTTTTATAGTCATGCAAAGGAAACGACGATTGTTTTCGAACGGAATAGAAAACCCTAGACCGTAAAACCGCGGTTTACGGTCCGGAAAAAATGTACACCGGGTCGGTGGAAACGAAAATCAATAATATAACGGAAAACCGCGAACAAGCGTACCCTCGGAGGAATTAAAACTCTTCGCGTCAAAACGGTGTACCCGGAGACGGAGAGTGATGTTGAATGTTATACGAGCGGCGCAAAACGCGTTAATATTTTACAGTCTCGTCGCCGCGAGATCAAAGTCGTTTTTAGCGTTTCTTTATTTATTTTTCGCGAAACCGGATCGCTCGCGAACTCGATCGAATCTTATGATATTACGACCGCTGACGCAAGTCAGGCATTTCGTTAAGGTCGCGCTAAAAACTGCGTAAAAACTTGAACTAAATACGTGTACGAAATGCTTATAAATACTGTAAAGGTGCACGCTTACCGTGTATGCCATGGCGATGGTTTAGTTGGCTGTAAATGTGTGCTACGGACTTGCGACAGTTACAGATCAAACGTTGATGATTGATAGTCGGCAGACTTGGGTGAACCGATTTATATAGTCTCGGCGCCGTGGTGGTTAATCGGCCGCGGCGGTGACTCGTCGACGGCGGGTGGGGGCCCTGGCGCGGTTTTTCGGCGCGAACGAAGGACAATCGTCGCGAACCAAATACGCCCTTCTTGTCTTCCCGCCGCCGCCGCCGCCGCCGCCGCCGGGTGTAAGCGCCATTTTAGTTAATTTTTTATTCCCCCGAGGTGATATTATTATTATTATTATTATTATTATTATACCAAACACTACCACTGTATATAGTTATCGTCTGAAACTCGGCCACCGCCGTACCGGTGACCCACCCGCGGGTTGAGGTCGAACCGGATACAAATCGATCGTTTATCATTATCCACGTCATTATGGTATTATATTATTATTGTGTATCGCGTACAGCGTTACAAAGCGGTTACTTCATTTCCCGCTAATTTCGTCTGTACAATGCACTCACGGTCACCTGTACCGCGGTATGTATGTATAACTTATTATACGTAGTTTGCCTGATCATAGGGTTGGTTACCGCCATCGCTACTACGGTTATCGCATCGGCCTCGTGTGCGCTCTTAAACGTGCCGCGCACGCACGTCAAGTACACGGCACGGTAGAAAGCGGCAAAAAGGACGTATCGTTTCCTTACCTATCCGTTTCGCCGCCCGCTTTGTGCACGGTCAAAGACTTTTTGTCAAACGATTTTTGTTTCGAATTCCGGCCGATTCGAGGGTTCAGTTAACGTTTTATTTTTTTTTCTACATCCCCCACGTAGTATAGGTACGTCCGGGGGATAAAAAAAGTGTCTGCACGCGGAATGTGACCAAGCTCTCTATTCACCGTTTATGTAACCATCAGGTACATGGGTGCAATCTCAAAACGCCATGTTATAAGACATTATAATACCCGACACGTGTCAATATACCTAATAAAGACGCTATTAATTTGACGATTGCAGTGTACTAAAACATGTTCTACTTCACCTCTCGCGATCGTATAACTATATAAGGTACGATGATAATGAACTACATTGCGCCATTTTAAAACGCTTTGTATTTGTATAAAAAATGTTTCATATTTTATGCGGACGAAAATGTAAAATTAAACATTTATAAACAACAATATAGTTATATAATTTTATCAAAATCGAACCGATGTCTTTATGAAGTGAAACAAGTGATTTCATTACATAATACCTATATTATATGAATTAAGTAGGAATAAAAATAATCCTGTTATTCTAATTGATTCAATTTCAACATATTATTGGTACTCGATTGTAATAAATGAATTATATTTTAAGTGTTTAATATTAAATAGATGCATTCAAGACTGAATATTGGACACTTATACTGAGTTTATACCACATCGCTCAACTTATCGCTCAAACTGTAACTGTGTTCTATTTTTATTTAAACACAATAAGTGTGTAACCATAAGCATGTAAATCGTAACTTTAAATCGGTTATGCATCTAATTTCCAGATTTCAAAACTAAAAAATTATTAATTTACAACATTTTATGTGGAGGCCCAAAACTAGTTTATTTGTTTTTTATGTAAAAAAATCTTCCATGAACCCTTTAAGTTATCAATTATTTGATGTTGGATTTCGCATAACTGCCGTACACCCAAAATTAAATCAAACTTTGTCGTACATTTATGGAATGTATTCAGCAAAGTTTTTATTGAGACTATATAGGAAGTGAAAATCCTGCTTTTTCAATACATTTATTAAATTATATGGTTAGAATATGGCATATATATTTAATAGATTAATATAAATCATTAATTCATTTATTTTTAATGTTAATTGTATGAAAAACCAAAAATTAAATTAGTGATAATGAATTATGAGTAAAAAATAAATAAATCATTTTAATCGTAAACTTATTTATTGTTTTTGATTCAGTAAAAACATTAAAACCTATCTACATATTTTATTATTTATCAACAACGTTACACTGATGTTTTCAACAGTTTATAGCACTTTTCAGGCCGTAGTATTTTAAAGTAAATGCGTTTTTCAACATTCAATAATTTTACGTGTGAAACACATGTCAAAAAATTTCAAACGCTTTAATATGCGGAGAACCTTCTGTTACCATTATTATCAAGTATAACACCCCCACCACCACCATAGTAAAAATATAAGCTGAGCTCTGTTAGAAAACTATATGAAACGGGAAAAACTGATCTACGCACTCTTGTTTTCTCTTTTTCAATATCGTTATTGATTATTGATTTTATTTAAAACGCTTTTTCATATAATAATTTAATATTATCAACGTTTCACTGCGATGACAACAAAACCAACGCATTTTTGACGCGACAAACGTGCGTGTAATATTCTCATCGTACGGCATATGTAGGTACGATACCAAGGTATAACCAATCGAATATCTATACTTAACGAACTGGAAGGTTTTTCCACCAAAGATTTTTTACGATTGTGTGAATAACTCTACGAATGACGACGGCTTAGCATTTATTGTAGAACAATAATATAACACTAATTCCGATCAATATAGAAATTCCGTTCGTATTAGATTGAAACGTTTTTCAAGCGGA
This sequence comes from Periphyllus acericola, assembly GCA_949715065.1. NCBI lineage: Eukaryota > Metazoa > Arthropoda > Insecta > Hemiptera > Aphididae > Periphyllus > Periphyllus acericola. The sequence goes on along the minus strand of OX454270.1, from coordinate 8,407,073 downwards.
AAACATATCGTCAAACAGTTCGTCGTTTCGTTGAACAGGGATTCGGTAAATAAGGGGTTTTAAACAACAGAGGGTTCGACTGTATTTGTATAAAATTAATAATAATAATAATAATATGTATACAATGATATTTCGGCTCGTTAAAATCGCGGATAAGTCACGTGGGCACTAGAGATCGCGGTTGAACGCTATAATAACGTAGTGTACGCCGCATAGACGTGTACGATAATAGTTGGTAGTACCTTATATTGCCGAATCGTGCGTTTTGCATTACATATATCGCATAAACGCTGCGCGTATTGTAACGAAAATAATAATAGTAGTAATAGTAATAATTGATCCGATTCGTGTACACCTACCCAATTTGAGCGCGCACGGGTCGAAAACACACGACGTACCTGTGTAATGAATGGCCGAATGAAAGGAACCATTAACACGGTATACGCGGTGCACTACGCGTTTAGGCGCACAATGCGGCACTAAGTATATCTTCAATACTGTAGGCTGCAGCTTGGCTCTCGTCGGACAACAAACACGATAGCAATTATTAATGCGTTGTTACGTTTTGTTAGGATATGTTAATTACGACCGTTTAGTAACCCAATCAGTCGCCGAGTTAACAATTAACCGCGGGGAAACAAATAATATAAACCTGACGGAGGAACAACCCCCAGCCCTCTCAGAACCGTCTATGCGAGTTCGTCCGAAAGCGATAAATTCCGCCGAACAATAATCTAATACGTTGCTTACGGCAATTGACACGAGACTGTTGTTGCGGTTAAAACATAAAAAAGCGCGATCGGGAACCGAAATGTCTTACACCACGACTAGGAATGGTTATTCGCAACACGTTTTGCATTTTCATTATTATTTTTATGTTTCAGCTCCTCCTTTGGACTATAGGCTAGCTTTCTGAACAAGGAAATTTATCACGCTTTAGTAATAATTTTTATAAAATGAAATTAAAATGCGGGATCGTCGTTAAAGAATTAAGTTCATCCACGGACGAAGGCGGATCATATGTTCTTGTTATGAATAGTATGTAGGATCCAATCTAAAATAGGTTGTTTAATTTTAAGTGAACATTTGCGGGTGATTTAACACCGCGTCCACGCGATAATAATACCCCTAGGATGAAAAGAGCCTGAACGTTTGGACTTAAAGTTATTGGATTCTGAGTGAAACGAGAAATGTATCAATTTTTTCATGATGTATGCTTAGTTTGTTTTTTTCTGTATGTCCGTGAATACGATTATGACCAGAATGGTTGCGCCCATAGACACGAACCAGGTACGACTGTAATAAGAAATTTTGTCTAGTTGGTACTTTGGGGATGTCATTTTTTTGAATTCCTCAAGAGTTTTTCGAATAATTAAGAAAGACAGAGAAAAAATAGCAAATGACTTGTTTGTATACTTTCATGGATACAGGGTTTATCATAATTGTCTTTGTAGCCAATACAAAACATTTTGACGGAAAGTTTCAAACAAATTTCAGAAGCGTAAGAAATGAAATTTTTACGAAATTTAGTGTTTTTACGAATTTCGATTACATTTCCTATTTAAAAATAACTTATTATATTGGTTATCTATAATACTACATCGGATAGCCATCACTCATCGACCATCTTTTGAAATATAATCTGATCAACCCAATCTCTTTCACTAAGAATCGTTTTAGTAACGTAAGTTAGAAAGTTAGAAACGTATGTTTTAAGACCACGTGATACACTGCTTGTGTTATGTTCAAGCATTTTTTTTTTTTTTTGATAAACTATACCCAGTAACAATAAAAACAAAATAAAATAAATTTGTTTTTTTTGTTTAATGGTTAATAAGTACGCTTTTTATGCCTGAAGATGATTAGTGAAATCAAAACCAGTCGTATTTTTTAGCACTTTATTTTATAACTCTCAAGGCAATATTTATATATTTTTTTTATTTTAATTTATTATTGCATATGTTTATTTTATTGAAAGTTTGATAAATTTTAATAAATTATTTATATATTCAATGATAATTTGAGACTATAATTGTTCTTGTTTTGGTTTTTTATGCTGATAGTTGTACAACTTTAATGTTCCAAAAATCAGATAGACACACGATATTATCCAAAATAACATGTACCTAATACAAAACTATAACCACCTTGAATAATTATGACGATGCGTGACATTCGATATTGCCACATTTACAGCCACCTTATAATTTACTGCTCCAACAGTTGTAATCAGATTATACGAGCAACATTAATTTTTTGTTGATCCGACCTTCTCTCTGGTAACGCAACGCACGCGAGTATTTTTAAATTTCCGTGTATTTATGAACGACATTGATCAATGAAGGAAATACACATTAATTTTTACTTTCATTTCAACTTCTACGAGATATTTCTGACGAAATCGTAGTTAAAACATTATTAAACCATTCGACGTTATTCAAATCCAAATGTGTTAACGCTATTTTTCAATCCGGCAATATTATTACGTTTAAAAATATCACAGAATAACGTGTATAATGAACATATGACTTCAGGACTAGATATTGGTCTATAACAATAAATTATTAAAACTATAGTAGAATAATAATATATTGCCATGCATATAATCATGACTTACATAAATCACACAAAAAAAAAAAAAATTATAATATTATGCTTATTTATATGCTTGTTGGTTTACTAATTTGAATATTTAATTTCGTGATATGAATACTCAATCCTAAAGTCATTTTTTCTTTCAAATAAAACCAATACTTTCGTTGTTTAGCCAAACTATTTTACGAGATAGATTATTGTAATATTATAATCAATTCAATATTAACTGTGTAAAAAATGTTACAAATAATTACAATATCATGAATATAATAATTACAACTTTTGAAAGTTTTACTTGAACTTCGAAAATAAAGAAAGCTTTCAGTTTTTATTATGTAGTTTTATTTTCAAACAGCACCAAGAGCAATTAATTATAATTACGTTAAAGTGTCCTACATAAAGGAAACAAATTTAAAATTTTACAAAAACCTATTCAGTTTCTCTTAAATGTTTTATTTTTTAGCCTTAACTATATTTTACGGATTTAGTTGAATGATAGCAAATTTATAAAATTGCTTATTGTATAGTATTTATACAACATAGGAACTATATAGAAATATATTCGTGTAGAAATCAATATCTCATCAGTGTCTATAAAAATTCAAAATGTATCATAAATGCAATATAATTCCAAATAATATAATATGTAATTGCAGAATTAATTAATAATGATACTTCAAAAGTAAAATAACTGTCTATTATTAATATAAAATCAGTCATTTTTCCTTTAAATCATTGTAAATCGTATACAATTAAGTACAAATTGTATATGGGAATACTTAATTGAATTTTTATCATGTATATTGCTCAATTTTATTAATGTGTTAATGACGACTGATACCGACCGATCCGGTTTTTAAACGTTATTACCTTAAAAATTTAACCCGTTAATCTTAAGGATTAAACTGTTTGTGTTAACATTTATTATACTTTAAAATTTCACCTACTTAACCTTAATTTCTTTATTTAATAATTCGTATTATATTACATTACACAAATGTAATATTAGATCAAATTACCTGTTTTGATACTTGATTGCATTTTAAATATTTGTTTGCATCATCATACACAAGTGTCTATCGTATCTATTAGGACGTACGCCAGCTAGTTGATCATTTTTTGCTTATATAACCGAACTGCAATACTAAATATTTTCAACATCATTTTTAATGGGTCAATATGATATAATTGTTAATTATAGTACAACATTCATTAATATTTAAAATAGAACTATAAGTAAGTAAAATAACATCAGTTTATATATAAAAAATTGAAGTTCTTAACATTCTGACATTCAATTTTGACGAAAACAAAAATAGTATAGAACTTTGTAAATAATTATAGAAAAAAAAATGAATATCTGAAGTTCCAAGCTTTATGCATTAATTTAATTATATATAATATTGTCGATTTGGAATTGGAATGTACGTAAATAAATGCGATTGTCTTAGAACAAAAATTATTACATTTACATTTAAACGAACTGGTATATTTCCGATTTTATTCCACTGCGACGAACACAACTGGATTCTTAGAAAGTAAACGTTAAATAATTAAATCGTTTTTTTCCACACATTTCTCCAATATTATCAAAACAAAAGTATCTAATTTTTTTTTTTTTACTTCAACGAATAAATCAATCGATTGTTTACAGTTAAAACGGTATCAAAGGAAAAGTAATTATTTTTTAAAATATTTGTTATTTTGTGTTATTCGAAAATGATCACATATAATTAGATTGCAGTTTTTGCTTACGAATAAAATATATTAGTTATATATAATAAGTTCACAGATCATGTCTTGTTTTATAAATATTTCACAAGCCGTATAAATATACGTGAAATGAAGGAATGAATTGAACGATACTTTATTGTGAATGCTATGGATGAAACGATAACGTCCATTTACGAGTATAACAAAAGTTTTATTTTCTTAATTACATCTTACTTACAAATAAGATAAATATAAGTGTGGTATTTAAATATTAAAAAATTAACTTTTCATTATGTAATTTTTGTTCAATCGAAGATAATCATTTTATAGGGCTTCTTTTTCTAAATATTTCGAATGTTAAACTTTCGATTTTCATGGGATTCATGATTTGTAATTATTTTTTAGCTTACAAACTCGTCATTTTTCCGACGAGGTTTCTGATAATGTTATCATTATTAAATGTGTAAATATTATGCACTATTTTCTTGTAAACTTGAAAAATTATAAAAACCAAAAAGTTAATGAAAGTTAAAAACTGAATCATCAACATTATTTTCAATAAATCAATGATCTTACTCGATAAAAGAAGGACGGAGACGGATAAATAGAAAAAGGTTGAAGAGGATTAGAGAATAGTAATAGGCTAACTCTAGTAATAACAACAATTATTATATCTGACATGGCAGCGACGGGTTACTTCAAATACATTCTATTTAATTGAGAATCAATCGCCGCTTGCGCCATGTATGTAAGATTATCACTTGAGAACGGTTCCATATAGCGTGTTTGGATTTTTTTCTTTGTTGTGTTCGTAACTGTCGGTCCCGTCCAAGACTGTTCAGTGCCAAGCCACGGAAAATTCAGCTTGCAGAAATTAAAACGCCGACAGTTAGCGGGCTTACACTACAACTACGTGTTATTTAACAAGACTACAAGCGTATTTGAGTTTCCTTTTTTAAAGGTTTACAATTCTGTCAAGGATAAATAACCAGATACAAGTCGTGACCCGCGTACATGGAATAATGTTTCGTTAGGTCGAGAAGTCCTCGCAGTACAACGAGAACCGACCTAACGCATACGAAATGGCTGCGCGCTCTTTACGCGATGCAGGTACGCTCCAAATGTTCATTTTCGGATTTCCGTTACTTAACAGTAGTCAACACTACTATACATTGGGTACGTTAAACGGCGACGATCGCGTAACGTCCCGGGTATATATTAAAACGGACGAACGAGCATGGTCCGAGTAAATAAATATGGTGCCCACCCGTTGCACCGGCAATATTACGTTACGTTTTTTCTACGCGCACGTGTTGATGCGAGATCTCGAGGGATCCGCGAGTTACGAACAACAAACGTTCGCGAATCCCGTCTTAAGTGCGTGTAATAATTACGGCGCGCATCGTGATAACACGCACACTCATCTCGATGTCGTTGTTTTTTTCCGTCTAAGACTGGAATAGAAACTAAACCAGTAGGTATATACGTGCATAAATGCATAATGCACGTGGAAATACGAAATGAGCTGCTACTGCGTTTCGTGGTGTTCGCGCGATAAAAGAAAAAATAAAAAAACGTCACACACCACAAAGGCCGAGATGTGAAGACCCGTTACCGCGCGCACGGTAATTCGTGAAATGCGCTGGCGATGTGGTCTTTCCCCTCCCCCTCCGTGTCCTTTCCTCGCGAGAATATCACAACTAATCGCTTGTATCTATATATATATATATATATATGTCGTCGTCGTCGTCCGCGCGCGCGGTCTCGGAAAAGTGGCACCTAATGAATTATGGATAAATCGCGATGAAATGATAATTAATCACGTGTTCGCGTCTATTCTTCAGACAAAAGCGGAACGCAGACAATCTGTTTCCACCCTCGATCACCGTGCGCTCACTCGAAAATAAAAAGTCCTAAAATCCCCCTCCCCCACTCTCCCCTATCAATATACCAACTCTTTCTCTCTCTCTCTCTCTCTCTCTCTCTCTCTCTCTCTCTCTCTCATTCTTTCTTTTGCGCAACCGAGAAACACATTTCTCGCTCGTCCCGTGTTTTTTATTATTATTTCTTTCTCTATACTCTAATCTCTGCCATTTGGTCACGGACCGTTGCTACCGATTGCGTTTGTATATAATACCGTTCTACACGCAGAGACGCGTTATCCACGAACAGGTACAGTCGTTAATGTTATTGCACTATACATATTATATACTTGCAGCAGTGCACGATCCCTGTAATATGAATGCACGCGCAAATGTCGATAAATAAAAATACAGAAAAAAGGCTAATTTCGAAAAAAAAGTATACCTATTTATGTAACACAAGTATTATACTACCTACGGTTACGCCGTATAATATATTTTAATATCGTTTCTTTGCCGTACGCGAACTAAATCCAGGAAGACATTGACGACATTACGAACGCACATGTATATTTCACTATTCAAAAAGTACCTATATATGTACTTTCTGCAGGGTGTTCCACCGATGATTTACCCATCGCGATATCTACTGAGGTAATGAAGATATTTACATCATTTTTTTTTTTTTATATATAGGGAAAAGGACTACAGATATTCCATATTTCAATTGAATTTTATGTTTAGATAGAAAAGTTTAAATATTTTTATTTTGATTATAATTTTTGAAAAATTTTAAGATAACCATTTTATTGAATTAATTTTTTTGAACATTTCGAAGTTTGATTTTTAATAATTTTTTTAGCTTCCAGAAAAAATGATGTATTATTTAATGTTACAGTAGCTATTATCTAGTCTTATTTTCTGATAACCCTTGATAACTTTCTAGAATCTAATAAAAATAGTGAAAATCGTAAGGTTAATGAAAATATAATGAAGAAAATTCAAAATGTTCAGGGAAATAAATGCTCTAAAATGCGTATCTTCAAGTTTTTCGAAAATCATTAAGTAAAAAATAATTCTCCAACTTTTCTATCGAAACAATGAGTTCAATTTAGATAGTAAACATATCGCAATCCTAGTCCCTTATGAATGTAACACAAATAGATTATCTTCATATAATCTCTCAGGAGATATCGTAACGGATAAATCCGCCGCCGATTCGTAACCCCCCCCCCCCCCGGTGGGACACCCTGTACGTATTATTGCACTACACTCGCACGGCGCAGATGTCGATACTAATAGAAAAAAAAGGCTAATCTCGAACAGGGAGAACAAAGGGTGTACTGCACGTCGCATGTCGTTTCTTCACGGAACGCGAACTAATTCCACGAAGACGTTGACGACATTACGTACACGCGTGCATTTGAGCACTCAAAGAGTATTATACCTGCATAGCGCATTCGCATGAACGTAAATGCGAGACTTCTGCTACCGTTCGGTATTACGTCACGCGCACGACACCCAGTCGAAGTTGCGAAACCCCTCCGCCGCCGTACCCATCGTCCAGCTGCGGTGCCCGTGCGCGCGGTCGCTCGTGCCGGGGGGCAAGTGCCGGCCGTCCCCTCCGGTGCTCCGTACCGCTCTCGGATGAAGAAAGCGGCTGACGGGAGCACCAGCAACGTATCGGCGCACCGTCGGACCTACGCCTGCTGCCAGTTAACCGGTTACGTATCTAGACGACCGGTCTGCGTGCCGGCCGATATCTGTCTCGGACGACGTACACGTGTTTATTATCCGAAAGTGACTATACTAATAATAATATGGCGAAAACTTTATGATAATGCGCTGGTAGAAGGAAAAAAAATGCATGCGTAACACGACTACGTGCTGCAGCAGTGTGTACAGGGTGTTCCACCGGCATTTACACGCGGCGATATCTCCCGTGTAAATACGAGAGACAATTCCGTATTTTTTTTTTTTTTGCGACCCTGGGCAAAATTGTTGACAATACTTCGGTAAATATAAGCGTATTACTAAAGAAGTTAAAAAATAAACTTTTTATTTTAAAATTTTGAGAAATTCGAAGATAGCACTTTTATAGGGCTCTTCTCAACATTTTGACGGCTCATCTTTCAGTTTTCATTGGACTGATGACATTTAATAATTTTTTTTCATTATCAACTCGTCATTTTTCCGACGAGGTTAGCTGCTAACGTTAATTATTATTATTTAAAATTGGGTAAATAAAGCGCACTATTCTCTTGTAGGCTAGAAAATGTTTTAAAAACCATGAAACCGAAAGTTAGACCGTCAAAAGTAAATAATACCCTTATATTTACCAAACTGTTGTCAAAAAAATCGCATTTGCCCGGGATGCTCATGAAAAAAAAAAAAACGGAATTTGATCATCTCCATCTCCTTAACACGGGGGAGATATCACGCTCTGTGCAAACACCGGTGCAACACCCCGTACAGGCACTGCGGTTACGGTATAATAGTATACATGTTACTGTGGACCGCTCGCGTGTCTCATCCGGCAGCTGTGAATTTATTATCGGGTAGGCAAAATTCCGATGCGAAACGCATATTATGTATAGTCAACAGTTATACATAATATTATTGTAACGCAATAGCCGGTTCTTGATGTCGAATCGGTGCGTCTCGGCGGCACACGCAAGCCCTCGAGCATCGCGTCGACGTATGGGTTTCGACGAAATTTCGAACACGTATATCGTATACGTGTATGTGTTATGTACTCGTATATACCGCGGCATATGTGATCTAGTTGTTATTCGTTTACGCGTTTAAACGTTGTTGTCATGTTTTTCTTTTTTTTTTCTATTTATTCATATTTACGTAATATTATTCCATCTCGATGTTCTCGTTTGATTATGCGAACGTAATCGATTGTAATACACACACACACACGCGCACAATACGAGTATATAGACTATTTTCGCTTACATAACGCGCGCAGTATCGACTTGTATCCTTTTTTGGACGATTTAATTTTTCTCGTTAGTGTCGTATGGTAAAATAAAAAATAAAAAACCGTCCAATTGCAATTTCCGATTGATGAATTATGTCATTTACTGTACGACATAAAATTACAGCATCCTGTAGAATAAATTTAATGATCTTACGTCGGGTACGAGCCGTGATCTGCGTACGTGCAGTACTGCAGAGTATGTACGTTGTCAAAATACTACACGTTTGAAATGTTCGCGACAGAATAGTATCGAAAAAGTAAAAAACGATTTTCAAACGGAAAACAACATTTCGTGCGTGATTTATGGACAAATTATGACCGAGTAAAGCATGATCGAGCGTAGCAACTTTCTTAGGTTTCTCGAGAAACCTGCAGCCGTTAACGGGCTAGTCGGTGGTGTGCGATACACGCTGTTACATTAATCAAACCGCTTAATTATATAACAGTGATAAAAAAATACCCACGATTCGCGATGAATATTCGTGTTGATCTAACATTACGCGTTCTTACCGTTACGACGAAGCTATAATGTATTGATAGAAAAAAAATAAAAAACATTAGCTTTTCAAACCGACGACTCGACTCGAGAATACGAGCTGGTACATAAACACGCGTTTCGTGTGATAATTGTCTTCCCGTTGCCCACACACTTTTAACGACTCGAGGTACACTCACGTCGCACGGTTACGGCGAGCGCAATTAGCATATTTTGTGAAAACGTTGCGTGCACTATTCGAAAACTTCTTCCCCCATCGGCTGCAGACGCGCGTACGAGACGTCCTTTGAATGTTCGACGAGGCTTTAAGCTCGAGTTCACATTTGTATCACGACCGCGAGACGCAAGGGCGGCCCGCGGTTGGCGGCATTTTTCAAAACGGACGTTCGTTAGAAAATCCCTTTTCATCGTTTCTTAGCGCGAAAGTCGTGCGACCCCTCAGACAATGGCGTCCGGATTTTCCCGTGTCAAAAACCCCCGTCTAGCGGCGCGCAAAGCCCCCTAAAACGGTCTTCATTAATTATTCTGTTCGGACACCACCGGGAGAGCCGTATTTCCATCATCGCGGGACCCGTCGGTCGCACCGCACCACCACGTCGTTGTATCCCTCGGAATCCCTCCGCGTACTCGTTCAGCACCGTGCGGCGCGCGCGTATACCCTTTTTGTACCTGTACCGAGCGAACAATCGTCGTGAGGCAAACGGGACGATCGACACCGATATGTACGGACATAGGCGATTAGATGACGTTGTTTCGAACGAGTGTCTGTACAATGAGGGAAAAATAGAAAAAACCATTTTAATTCCTCGTCTAAATCACGACCGCTCTCGCGCTTATATAAATATCTACCACACGCGTGTATATATATAGATCCGAAACGTATAATACACATATATATATATATATATATATATTGCGATATCAAATGAATCATATAATAAATCGGACTGGCACACGACCGTTATTATTTTTTTGCATAAATGTACGCGAAGGTATAACAAATGCGTTATGGTAATGCACTGAGGGCGCGTGAAAAAAACCGCATAGGTACGTACGCAAGGCGCACCGCCGGGTATTTTATAAGCTGTCAACGGACACGTCGTCGTCATAATCGTAAATATAAGCTAATGAAAAGTCAATACGTAACCGCAACAGCCCTGGACGTGTTATAAAAAAAATAAAAAAATAAAAAAACGTTAAACTTTATATAACGTGATCTGTAAATACTAAATATACAAATATATATAGTGCAGCCTACGTGGAAATATATTTTAATTGCGGTCAATGGGTTGCTCCGCGAGGTTTACGCCTTTAAGGTGAACACGAAAAAGCGTGTCTCCGCGACGACCGTGAATTTTCAATTTGATCGATGGACAACATCGTTCGCATGATATAAATATCATCATCATCATCATCTTCGTCGTCGTCATCATTGTTTTCCGGCTACCGCGGTAGCGTGTGTAATGCGTCTTAAGTGCGAGTACATTTATTTAGGAAAAGAAAAAAAAACGTCGTTAATTGTTTTTTTTTTACATTATTTCTGGCCCGTCACTCGACTGCGTGTTTTTGGCGAGGACTCATCATGGTAAACTTTTTTCCTTTCCTAAACGCACCACCGATTCGATGTAAACGAGATCGCATCGCCTCCTCTCGTCGAACACAAAACAATAATTACTCAAATATCGTGATGTCATGTCGTGGAAATTAAGTTAATGGAGATAATATGTCTTACCCAACATAACTTAGTCCTTACCTCAGCTTGTTTTGTACGCATATTATAGTATGTGAATAAATAAAATCCGATTGTCGTTTCAGCGAAAAATTATAAAACATTAATGACAATGTCACAAATAAAGGAAAAAAATACATTTTTACAACAAAATCTTGAACGTAATCGTAAACAATTTTCTTTCGGGTTCACTCATGCTTATCGCTAATTTTATTAGATAATCAAGAAAAAATAATTACTTTTTTTTGTGCATTTTAAAATTTAAATAAGTTACATAATTGTATAATGTTATGGAAATACACAATTTCGTATAGTTATTTATCATCCGCAATACGGAATTAATTTATTGGTTAAGAATATTTCATAAATTGTATAAAACGTTGAGCAAATATCACCTCGGCATATTTATAATTAGTTGTAAGTATGTATAAAATAACGTTCAACAAACTTCAATCGTTGGATTGAAGTCGTGAGAGCATAATACCATTGATTATTTACTATAGTATATAGTAAATAATGTATGTAAATAATGTAAATCAATGTATATATAGTATACTATATATACATTGATATTATAATACTAGTATTTATAATCAATGATAATACGAACGAAGACTTGTAGAACTTTGAGGATCGTAAAACGTGTAATCCATCAATATAACATAATAATATTCCGAAACACACGTCAGCGTAAATCCTGCGAATGGAATCTATACACGCAGACGCACATACCTACACCACACACATTTGACCTAATTTTTTTGTTAAATAAATCTTTTTTCATCTCGTGCGCGTAGAAGTGCATGAAGCAATAATAAAATCAACTAGTATATACAGTTGTCATCAATTACCCATACGCGCGCACATGCGCGCCGCGCAGACGTTAAATGTTAGCAAATAATTACGTCGACTTAAGTCCGTACAGTAATTATGCTCGTGCACGATTAGCGAGCTGATTAAAAAACATTACTGGACACAACAAGGTACGACGCGACGGACATCGAATTATTATTATAACTATTTCTTCCCACGCCTTATAGGTGGTACGGACTCGTACTAGGTTGCAGGTTGACTACGTCTGGCGGACGGAAAATAATACAGCGTAAATATATAAATTTTTTTCGGGTTCATGCGGTATTGCGTAATTAGGTCAAGAGAATTCAACATGATATACGAGAATGTCAACAAAACGTATAGACATCTCATATCAGACGCGTGTTTGTATCGACGTAGTACAGAAAATCGTCCGAACTTCTATCAAACAATTTAACACGTTCGGAGTTGAAAATGAAACAAATATTCTCATCCCGTAGGTATGAAACAAACGCGATTGTATTTTCGAACGAGTCGTATGTATGGGATATGCATAATATGGTATGAATGCGATTACATTGATATGCAATATAATGTACGTGCGTGTGTCGCGTGTACGCACCCATGTCTTGAAATTACGTAATTCTATTATTTAATTACGGTTCAAATGTCTATTGTAATGATCATATTTTGTTTTCTGTACACGAGCGTAGAAAGGGAGAGATATACGTACAGTTTAAATTCAAAGATAACAACTGCACTGAGATTAATGATTGTGTAATTAAACAAAAAAATATAAAGTTACCGTGGGCACCTATTCCTTTGCTTATTAAAAAAAACCCAGGCATAATTTTTTGTGTATAGATTCGGGGAGAAAATCCAATGACATTAATAGTAATTGTCTGTTTAAAGCCGATAGAAACATATAAATTACAAACTGATAGTAAAAAATTAACCCCGAATATAAAATCAATAAACATACATAATCGTAAAAATGAACTACGAAAAATTATGAAAAATAAATGCAATAAGAATATTCAATAGCTTAGACCCTAAAATGCGCTTGTCTTGTTAAAAACATTGTCGAATAAATCCAATTGCAATGTCATTAGTAAGTCGTGTATACATTTAATTCATAAATAGAACTTCAAAAGACTACAAGCAAATGGTCAACAGGTAAAATATAGTAAAATTAATCTGACAATACACAATTTAAATTCTAGCAGGTGACTACAATATTTAATCGAATGAAATCCAAAAATAAATCTATTCGGTATAAAATAAATCCATTTCATCCCAATATATCACAACACCTACCGTGCTTTTTAATGATTCGTTCATAAATTACACAAAGTAATAAAAACATATTAAGGAAAATTGTATTTTATACTTTTATAATTAAAATATATACCTACATAATCAGTGGAATAATAAATTAATTTCGTGTCCGAAAAAAAAAATGAAAATTTCTTTTTAAAAATTCACGTTTTCTTTTATACGAGTATAATTTGATTCGAGTTTAATTTCATCACGATCCAACTATAAAAGGTAATGAAATAAGAACAACTTAAATATTATAAGTATATTCACTGAGAACTCGATTTATGTAAATCTTGCAAATAATAAAACGAATTATCAAACGATATGGTTAATCGTTCGCTGGTATTGCGAAATGTAATGAGCAATATTGTATGTTACCGATCGAGACCAATATATTAAACATTCAAACTGTTAATTGAAATTAAGTGTTTGGAATCAATTAGAATAATAATTTACATATTATTATAGAGTTGTATTGTATAGCGATTTATTCCATTCAAAAAGATATTCGAAGAAAAGAAAAACCATACACTCGAATACCATTTATGTTGTTTACTTATATATATATATTATGTATGTAAACACAAAAATATGAATGTGTATTTTTTAAAAATAAAATGCAAAACTAACAATAAACGCACTCAACAGAAGAAATTTTGATTTTAGATTCTGAGTGAAGCTCGAGGAATGTTTTTTACTCTCTACTCGTACATGCATTAACAAATCTGAGGTAGTTCCAAAAATATATATTTTTAAGTCTACTGGTAAATTATATGTTATTGTAATCGCCACGGCTAAACAAACTCACACACACACACACACACACACACACACACACACACACAACTGATCTGGATAGTTACATAGTAACATGATCGCTCTAGCCGAATGACCTACAAAAATGAAATAAAACTCTTGAACGTGATTATTATATATTTTATACGAGAACCAGATCACTGGTGCAGATATAATCGATTGCAATCATTATAGTTCTCCACATTGGGCACTTCCTCTATAGAATGCTAACAGTAGACGCCCTTGGATATGATAAAAGGGGCTCAAAGTAATTAAAAAAAAAAACCATACGAAATGACATTATTGAATTAATAATTAAAATAGTGATCTATATATAAATATAGTAGCGCGCGCGGCCTTGGTATACCATACGCACCGGAGGAGGTCCCTTCGCTTTTGGCATTCCAGTCAAGTTCAGCTAACCAGGTAAAATATAATATTATAGTCTTGACGGAATCGTGTAACAAATAGATGAGAACCTAATACAGCTAATGTTGCCTGCAGTGTCTTATTCGAGAACACAATTTCAAGGGTGTTGACAAAATATCTAATCTTATAATTATTTAGTTTTTTCTTTGATATTAATTTATTAGACACTCACGTGATCCTTATTTTTTTAATTAATTACTTATTGGACATACTATTACACGACATAATATACTATGATATTAATTAAAATTATAAAATCCTTATATTATATTATATTTCTCATTTCTGGTTCGTAGCGAACACATCGATCACGTTTAAATATTATAGATCTATATATGCCTATAACGCGTGTTGAACATTGCTAGTGAGGTTCACCGTTGCTCTTGGCCCACACTAGATCTTTAACCTTAATTGAAGAAAAATCAAATCATTCAAGATAAATGTGACACGCATCGATGACGTTAGTGGCATGAGTGCAGATTAAAATATACGTCATGTTGAAAGATTTGTGTTATGACGATGCTAAGTGATTAAAAAAAAAATTAAAAAAAAAAAATGTATCGTATGAAAACTCAAAACGTACAAAATTAAGTTGATAATACTATGATTATAACGTGATAAAATGTCTGAGGGAGTAAGCTGTACCCATCCCTTACAAGTACACCACTGAACGCTGAGCTGATGCGCTCTCATTCGCGAAACACGCGGCACACAAACGTGTATACGCAATGTAGATTATAGGTTCATATGTGTACATACAGTTACTGGAGAGTTTATTGTGTAACGTAATTTTTCCCCCTCGTCCTCTACACGCATTATAATATTATAACGTTATATCATACTCTTTAAACTAGATAATAATATTTATATTCTCTCTTCCACCGTAGAACATACACACTCGTATTTGCCTATAGGTCATATCATATACGCGTAAACCATACATGCATATAAGCATAACGCTAACCTAACCGCCATCACCCCCAGTGTGTATTATATATTTTATTATTATTATTATTATTATTATTACAGTGTTTCGTGTAATATAAAGTGTACGGAGATTGGAAAGATTGTACGCGTAAGTTCGTGTAAGCGTGTGTGTTTTTCGCCTTTCACCGTTGTCCTTGTGTGACAATGAACCGGCGCTGCGGCTGTGGTGGACTAACTTATTGCACATTATTCTAAAGGGGACGGCGACGAGCACGCACACACACTCAGATACACACGCACACACACACATCTGACCGATCGCTTTTTTCAATCGCCTTCGGCGGAAATATTGTAACAACAACGTTATATTATCGAACAGCTCGTGTGCAACGCGAACGGTGTTGTATAGGTACTCTTAAACGTCGCACTACTAACCTGTACATAACAATAAAACACCGCGTTGTACACAAAGGTATAGTGTACACTGTACACGTGTACGTAATATTATAATGTACACCATTATACGCAAACGTGAATAGTATGTAATAGATGCGTGGTGCGTGTACACTAGTCGTTCCACAACCGTTTAAGTCACCGGCCGGCGCGACAGGGGCTGTACAAATCCGTTTTTGGTAAAACCACCATTTCGTTTTCAGCGCAATGTCATCGCAGGATTTGGCGTCCTTCTCCGCAGCGCGAGCTATTACACGTAGTGTGCGCAGTCGTCGTAGAAACGTCATGTCCACGAGTTGGTCCTCGACAGAAGACACGTGTACGCGTGTCGTGTACAGCGGTATCCACCGCGAGGGAAAAATAATATTCCGTTCGTTCGCTATAATAACTATTTATGAAAATCAGCTCGACTTGATCACAAGATTCCGCCGTGTTCGATTCTCGGCCGTACTATATCGTCTAGAACAAAAAGTATTTTTTATGTTTTAACAAAAAAATAAAAATAAAAACACTGCGTAACTGCTTGAAATGAATACTCGTATTTTTCTTTCTTACTTATGTACAAAGTGTCCCACCGGGATTTACGCAGAGCGTTATCTCCCGTGTCAATAGAGGGAATCAATTTCTGTTTTTTATGAGCATCCCTCCAGGGCAAAGGCAATTTTGTAGACAATGGTTTGGTGAATATAAGTGTTTATATTTAATTATATAATTATTATTATAAAAGTTAAATAATTTCCTTTTTTTTATAACTTTTATAGATTTAGAAGAAAGCCATTTTTTTGGACATTTTGAAGGTTCAACTTTCAATTTTCATCAACTCCTTCATTTTTCATCATTTTTCTAGTTAACAATAAAAACTAGTGTAGGTTCTCTTTTCACAATTTTAAATAATTATAACATTATCATCAAACTTTATCGGAGAAACGACGAGATGATAATAATTTATTTTTATATTATTTTTTAAACTAAAAAAATTGTTTAAAATCATGATTCCAATTAAAATTGAAAATTGAATCGACATTTTCAGAAAAGGAAGCCCTATAAAATGGCCATCATCGAATTTCACAAAAATTATAATATAAAAAGTGGTTTTTTTAACTTCTTTGATAATACACTTATATTTACCATACTATTGTCAGCAAAATTGCCTTTTCTCAGGGATGCTCACAACAAAACGAAATATAATTATCTCTTTTAATACGGGATATATCGCTCTGAGTAAATCCCATGTGGACACCCTGTATATAATACTTATATTTTTTTCGATTATGTTTTCTCTTATTTAATTGAATATTTAATAAATTATTATTATACAAAATGTGTAATGCACAACGTTCTTAATCTCAAAGCTTTTAAGAATATTTTCATAAACATTCAGAACGCTCATCAAACTGCTGATCGTTTTTCAACATTTTACATTCATGTATATTCATGTTTATGTATATTTCAAACACACGTGCACTGGTGCACAATGTATACATTAGTATATACCATACATTAGTATATACCATCCACATCAGTAAATATTTATTTTAAAAATGAGAATGATGATGTTTTGGTAACCATAAAATATCAATACTATTATTTTTCTATCTGAACAGTTATTACTAAAGCCGGTGAATGTAATTTTAAAATAATAAACTTTGGATTTTGGTCGCAGCTATTGGTTTTAAAACGATGTATTTTTTTTCCTTGTAAAACAATTTTGCGAAACAACATAAGGGAGCTTCGCAATAGTTTGTGGGTTCGGTGGTATGCATGCATACATTCGGTCGAATAATTAATAGAGTTTTCTGAAAACCGATTTTTTCGCGATACTTTTATTATTATTAGATAAGTACTATAATAAATTGCGTACATATTTGTACAGAAATGCATTCACGTTATGTTCCATTTTCTACGGAATGCAGTTACAAAGTTGATATTTTTTTTATGATTCCAACAATTATGCACTGGCTAACAGTTTTATATTTTTTATTTGAATGAATATTCATTTTTATACGCATTTCATCAATTTTACCTCTGATTCATCTACCCTACTTATAAGTATATAATTTTCATCATTTCTACATTATAAAACAAAGAAAAAACGAATATTTTTTTTCTCTCATCGCATAAAACTCTATACTGCTTCAACGGTTCCATAAAATCGTTTATTATTCATGGAAATACGTAGCTTATCAAATAATCTCGAGTGCCGCATTTGATAATTGAATAACATCGGAAACGCTCAAGTAATAATATCAATTGTTATTTTCATCTGAAAAAAAAATAATAAAAAAACCCTTCTGCAAACAATGTATCAATTAAAATTGTACCGAGTATAATATGTTTCACTTTTAAAATTAAGCGAATACTATGAATAACAAAAAAGTTGAAATTGTAGAGTTTGGTACGAGTATTGCGAAAAAAAAAATTATATTTATTTTGTATTAAAAAAAAACCATTTGAATTCAAATTAGGAGTATGAATAATTATAACTTGTAGAAATTAAAAAATTGTTTAGCGTAGGTACTAAATAATTTATTCCTATTGGTCTTCACCTCCAGTTTAATGTGTTATTTTGATAATATTTAGTAATAAGTAATAACTAATACTACGTAGGACGTGCAGCTGGTCTAGGTTACATTAGTAATCAAATCGTATCTGTTATTCTATTTGTACTGAATATCGTTAGAAAATGGAAACCAACCCATGTATAATATGATAATCAATAGAAATGATTACTTAAGTAGCGTTGCGTCATATTATACAACAATAATATATTGTTTCTTGTGAAAAAATATTTAATTGATATTGTGATCTTTTTAATCTTAAGCAATTTTTCTACGTGGACCTTGGTAGCAATATTGGGGTTTAATTCAAGCAGTATCAATTAGTCAAAATATGTTTCGAAAATTATGAGATTTCTATTAAATGCTATAGTACCAATTTAATATCAATAATATATATATATATATATATGTGTTTCGGGTCGCTACGATTAATACTTTTGGAATAGCAACCAAATATCTTGAACCTATACATGAAAAATAAACAAATGGATAGTGCGGGACGAAAATACTATAGACGGTACCGGGTTCGACTCTCGATCTCGGTTGAAATTTTGGACTTTTTTTGATCTATTTTCCTCAGTTTATCGGAAAACTGTTGAGAAATCCAAAAAAATAACCTTGCCAAAGTACCTACTAGACAAAATTTTCCTTCAGAAAAGTACCTTGTTTGTATACATTGGAGCAATATTTCTGGTCGAATTCGCGTACACAGATAAAAAAAAACCTTTCATGATAAAAGTAATGCATTCTTCGTTTCACTTAGAATCCAAAATATGTAGTCATAACTCAAAATGTTTCCAAGTAAAATTATAAATAAAATAATATTCTCAACAATGCAATTTTAAGCCCATTTGCAAGTGTTATTAAACTAAAAGTACAATTAATTAATTAAAATGTTAATATAACGTTGACTATGTAGGTCACTCGTCACAACTCATCATAACTTCTTAACCATCGATTTTTGAACATTAAAATTTTCGAAAAAACAAAGTTATAAAAATATAATAAACGTAAACGTTTCGGAGAAATAAAAACTGAAAAAGTCATCATCACGTATATTATATACGTAATAACGATGAAACAACCGAATGAAAACCCTCTATATTCTCGTTTTAACTGTGTACAATATATAAAACTCATTGTTCATTGTTTAATATTTTAGATTAAACGGCGAATCGGTTTTTGTTGGGGGTGATAGCCCGTTACGATAATATTATAAATAAATAAATAACATGAATCATGTTGAGCAACCGAATCGTCCAACTATATACATATTACCTGAGTAGTCGCTTATTGGACTCACTTTGGGGCAATGCAATTTAAGTGCATCGACCGAATGAGTCAATAAGGTGAAAGCCCCTCGAAAAAAAAAATTATTTTACTGAATTTTAAATATATGTATATTACATAATGTTTGGGTTGAACAGAAATGATAATATTTGGGTTAAATCATATTATATGTAATAGTTTAAAAATAGATATATAGATTATATAATAAATGTATTACTTAGTAATATTATATTAAACATAATATTAAAATTATAATATCAGCTGTACTTCAGATTTTA